>QEPC01008359.1:2089529-2186901 GCA_003113815.1 Sphenodon punctatus | reverse complement strand
TCTGCATTCTATTGAGGAGGGATTATTTCAGTTTTGACATTTCTTGGTGGTCTCAACAGAAGACTATAATAATTACCATTAGTTTAATGATGCCTTCATCTCAGTGTGCTTCCTCTGAGACACAGAGCCTGATTTTCAATGTCTCTGAGTAGCCAGTTTATATTCAGTAGGAACTGTGGGTATGCATCACTTTTCGGTACGCCAAAACCCAAAGTTCCATGCTGCTGCCTCATTGAATTTAAGTGTACGGGGAATGGTTTGAGAATCAGAGTCAAAATGAGTCCTTAATTGACTCAATATGGGCACCAACAACTAGGATTCGTTTTAAACTAAATTTAAAAAAACTAAATTTGTAATGTCAATTAAATTTTGGTATCCATTTAATGACATTTGTCAGCCCTAAGAAATTTGGCAAATTCATTGCCTTGACACTGTTGTTTGTGATTTTGGTTACATGGCATTTATTTATTGTTGTTGTTTGATACTTAGGTGCTTAGCACTCAGCATAACATGTGTTATGGTTTTAACCCATCAAAGTTTTACAAAATTCAAAAAGAACTGCTGAATGATCAAGAGTGAACAAGCAAAATGTGAATCTGCAAACTTTCAAATCTCACCAATGAATTTGATTCTTACCTTGTTCAAATATTTATTTACTTATTTAAAATTATCTGGTCCCCTTCTCACAAAGGCTCAGGGCAACTTGCAGACATCAAAACAATAACAATAATGGACAATAACAATAACAAATGTGGTAAATTTGGAATTTACTTTGATTATTAACTTCATTTCTAATTTTTCAAGCCTCTGACCTTTAATATAGGCCTTTAATATGACCCTATCAGGGTCATGGTATGATGAGAGGGAGCTCAGAACACTACCGTGCAATTCATCTTTGTGCAGAGGATTTCAATAGCCAGGGCTGTCAATCCAGTAGGCAATTCAGATATTTTTACAAGTATTATTTTAGCACTATGAATCATTCTATGATACATCAGGGTGTGCAGAAGAAATAGATAATGGGTTATGCGTAGCTCATATGTTGGAGTGTGATAGCTGAGACTTCTTGCTAACACTTAAAGTCCCCATATCACTTTGTAGTGATATTCCTGGGCATGCAAAAGGTAATGATTCAAACCTGGACAAAAACCTCTGAGATTCTCTTTATTAGCTACTGATTTCAAGACCTAAAGAAAACTTTGTAAGAACATTGGTTTGCCACATCTGATCAGGCTTTTGGTCAAACCATCACAGTATTGTGCCATAGGCCATTTTTAATCGGGTCATGACAGAGAGGGTGGACCATGGGCATGCTGCTGTGGGTTCAGTGCGGGTGGATTCAGACCGCCGCCTAGATCGGCAGGTGGAGTTGGTGGCTAAGGCTGTCTTCCGCCATCTGTATCTGGTGCAGAGGCTGTGTCCATATATTTCCAGACCTGACCTGGCGACCCTCATCCATGCCTTCATCACCTCAAGGCTGGACTACTGCAATGCGGTCTATGTGGGGCTTCCCCTGATGTTGGTTCAGAGGCTGCAGCTGGTGCAGAATGCGATGGCTGGTGCTCACAGGAGCACACCAATGCCCCCCACCCCCGCATCGCCACGCATGGAGCAACCTGCATTATTGCTGGTTGCGCTGTGCATGGGCGGTGGGGGTGCGTGGGTCACAGGAGCACCTCTCCACACACACACATACACGGGATGCTCCCCTGTGTAGATGGATTTCCATGTCAGGGAGCATCTCATGTAAAAAGGGTCATAGTGGCAGCTGAACGAATGGGGAATGTCCTTCCCCAGAGGTAATCCATTGTGCAATGTCTTGCCAGTTAGAAGGAGGGTATAGATTTATTTATTGATTGATATATTAAAATTTATACTCTACCCTTCCCTGAAGGCTCAGGGCAGTTTAAAGAAAGAAAGAAAGAAACAAACCAACCAACACACAAATGATAAAAATACAATAAAATCCCCTGAAAACCCCTTCCCTCACCCCATTTTGGCGTTAGCAACTTGGCACTATTTTGAAAAGGGTAGCTGATCTGCACATGCACAGAACCATCTGATCTCTTCCAAAATGGTGCCAATGTGGCCTGCACCATTTTTGAATACTGGCGCACACGTGTAGAATGGCCCCAGTGGCCATTCTGCGCATGCACAGAGCATTTTCTTTTTATTTATTTTTTTAAAATCTCACATGAATGATGTTGAGAACAGTCAATTCTTGACTCGTTCTTAATCTCAAAAAACTCATCAACAGCCCAGTTCTTGAAGAGATTCTCAAGATGAGCAAGATCTCATTTTGACCCTACTCAGAACCCATATGTATTGCTCTGGTTGCTGGCAAGATAACATCTGAAAAAGTGTACATTGTGGTTAGTGAACTTTTCCCCTCCCCATGGCCACTTTGAAAATTGGTGCAAGCTCTGTGGGCTGGATAGAAGTTGAGGGCAGGGCTACTTAGTGTCAGTATAAAGGGAGTGATAACCAGAAGGGGGAACTAAAGTCAAGACAGAAGGGAATTTGTAACTTCAGGCAGAGCAGTGTCTTGTGATAAAGTTATCTCCTCGGAGTTGTTAATGGGTGAACAGGTCCTTTTCATCACAAGAGATATGTTTTAACCTGGACTGCCTGAGGCACACAGAGGGGAGAACAGAAGGGGAAGCCAGGAAGGGGACAAGGGAAAAAGGGAAGACCAGGAAGGGAATGCGGGGTCAACACTGAGGGAATGGGGAGAAAGGGAAGGGAACCCCCAGAGTCCGGGACCCGACAGAGGACATACAGCAGGAGACACTCACAGTGAAGGAGAACTTGAGCAGGATGCAACTGAGAGTGGGAGCGGGGCCAAGAACACACTAACCAGGAATACACAGAAGGACTAACAGGAAGTAGAGACAATACTAGCCAGCAAGGCAGGCGACGATACACTCACGGATGAGGGGAGCAGAGATGAAGGTAACCAGGTAGGTAGGTAGGTAGGAACTTCCTGAAAGCAAGCAACTGATTCCAGCCTTCAGAGAGGCAGATAACCAGTGGAGAAAGACATCTGAGCCCCTATGTAGACTGGGGGAGAGGGCGTAGCCACAACCCTGGTGTTCTACATCTCACTGAACTAGGGGGTTAACCCTTTCCATGCCCATGTGGTGAGGAGCCTGCCTGTCATGAGCAGGGGACACAGCGTAGACGTGTCAGGTGCCCCAATAGGGAGGGCCAGGGAGCATGCTGGGCTGCAGGAAGGTCTCTGGGAATGACAGTCCACTTGGGAGGTGCTTTCAGGATGGAGGAAGGAAGAGAAGGCTCTAGAACATGAATCCAAGACACTTAATGACCGCATGCCATCCTTGAGCCCATGCCCTCGCCTCCACTGCTTTCCCTCTGAGCTTACTCTTTCACTTGATGACTGTAGGACTGGATCCACAGACCAGATCCAGGAATTGGAAAGTGGGCAAATAAAAATTATCCATGGGCTGGATTTGGCTCATGGGCCAGAGGTTCTCCCACCCCTGGTATACAGCTCCAACTCCACTCGCACCTCTACACAGGGTACTGAGGCACATAATTGGTGGATGTATTACATGGCTGTTGCAAACGCTGCTTCTTGCCTGTGCAAAGAGGACTTTATGACAGTTTAGGGTTAAGGCACTAAGCACACACTGCAAAGAAGGGGCTATTTCCTCTGCCAAACAGGAATTACAGCTTTGTATCTCAGAATTACACCCATCAGTAAGATGTAATTTGCTATCATTTGGGGACCATATATTTTTAAAAGTCAATAAGTGGAGAGAGAGTGAATGAACACAAGCAAACGGTTGTCAGGGAAAGCCAAGAGAACTTCACAATTCTAATCTCCTACCAGTATTTAAAAAGTGCTTGTTTGGCACTAAATTTTTATAAAAAAATTTCTGCTGTCGACTCCGTGCCTAATGGTTAAGTCTATAGTCACGGATGCTTGAATGACTTTGTTTACATCACTTTATTTATTATTATTATTTATTATTTTTTCATAAAGAGATGTTGGTGTTAAAGATTTTATTTTTAAAATTGCAAGATTTCCTATAAAATAACTTTGAAGCTGCATCTGTTCACCAGAGAATAATGTACAAGGCTATGTAGCCGATAGGCTTTACCTCTAAACCCGCAACTAGCAAATGTGATTGTTTTTGGAGTTGTTGTTTTCTTCCTTTCATAAGATGACTCAATAGCAGTTTACACTCAGTGATACAAACTGGGAACAGGCACAGTGTTTTGAATTGCTATATTGGCACCACTTGCATAAGTGTAATAGTATAGCCAGTCATGACACAATGGGCTTTCTGGCACTTAAACCCCTCTTATTCCCTGGCAGAATTAAGATTCTGTCATCCTGTCATTCTAGCTCACCTTCTCATTTTTTTTCCCCTTTCCTTCCTTGACCTGGGAGAAATTGCTCTTCACCTCTCTTCTTTTGCTACTGGTATATAGTATTAAAATTCAGAAACTGACTATCCCGTACCTCTCGGGAGTTAACCTTGGATAACTCTTTCCAACAATCTATTTCCACAGGGCTGATTTACTACTTGGAAGCACACCTGTTTGCTGAGACATCTTCACAGGGGTTGTCTCAATATATTTAATCAACAAAAAAAGATACGTTTGCAACATAGACAAGAAAATTGGGGTAGTGGATGTGTATTTCTGTGTTGGTATTTTTTCTTCCATACAGTTTAGTTCTTCAGAAAACCAAGTGAGCTCTCTAGAAACAGATGACCAGTCTGTTCATAAGCATTTAAGCCACCCACCCACCCCAAGCGTGAGGAAGCACTAAATCTCCAACTGCATTGACAAGCAAGCTGCTCATCTGAACTCTTAGAACTTTGTGAATGTTGCTAAAATCGTTGTGGGAAGCATTCATACCAAAACTAAATCGCTGTATGGCTTATTTTTGTTTGCACCTTTTATTAACAAGAATGGATGGGAGCAAAGAAGGATTGTGTACATAAAAAGTGAATGAATTTGCATCGTTCATTACCTGTTATATTTAGTGTTCTTGACATCAGATCCCAATAAAAACAATCCAGGGCTCTATTCCTCCCATGTCTTCAGTGTATCACGCTACGCTCATGTGAGTCCATCCTGTAGTATTGGTGGTGAGAGTGAGTCCCTCCTCCACAGCCCTACACCTAAGACTCGGGATCAGGATCATGGAATTCCTTCAGCCCAGGAGTGACTACACAATTCATTTTCTTGGGATCAGCAGGGCAGCTCTCAAGTACTTGCTCCAGCAGACAAGTTATTTGTATTATGAACTGTGGGCTGGGTCCACTGCACTAGTCCCTACAGTGTACACCCCATATTTACAAAAACTCCTACTGGGTTTTGGGTAGCCATGGCTCCTCAATGCAGTGAATCTTGCATTGGGATATATGATTTACTATATGCTTCTCAAGGCTTCTGTCAGGCTATTTGAAGACTCTTTTAATATAAAGCAAGAAAGTTTCCTTTTAATATAAAGTGTTCTAAGAGCTTGGGTCACAGGTATGGATTATAATTAGAGTTGAAACTGGGCACTCTATGGGTGAAGAATACAGACATGACGCTAACCACCCTTTAACCACCCTTGGTGGTCATTTATGCATGTTTCAGGGCTCAATAGGGCACCAATATAGCCCTGCAACATGCATAAATAACCACCAAGGGTGGTTAAAGGGTGGTTAGCGTTATGTCTGTTTTCACCCTATGATTTGGACTCCTCCGATGGATTAGGGGTGCCCGAATCAACCCAGTCCCCTTCGTGCAACATCAGTGCCCAAACTTGACCCCATTGGCTGCTTGATTGTGCCAGTTGGCCTTTTAAAGTGACAGGCCCCAGCTGGGACTACTGCAGAGCCCAGCTCCACGAGTGTTTTTTACCAACTCCATCTGGTGAGGAGGTTGCGATCTTTTCTTTCTGATTTGCATCTGGCCACTATCCTCCATGCTTTCATCACCTCAAAGCTAGATTATTGCAACATGCTCTGCCTGGGGCTGCCCTTGAATGACTGTTCGGAAACTGTAGCTGGTGAAGAATTTGGCAGCTCTTCTCCTTTCGGGGATGAGGCACCAGGAGCACATTACACCGGTGCTCCAAAAGTCTGCTCAGGCTCCCTATATCTTTTCAAGCACAATTCAAGGTGCTGTTTTTGACCTTTAAAGTCCTAAATAGTCTGAGCCCCACATATCCAAAATAGTCTGGGCCTGTCCTTTCATGCCCCACTGCAGCCCCTGCAATCATTCGGGAGTACCTCCCTGTGGGTACCATGCATTCACATTTTTCAATTGATAAGAGTTTGCAGGGAGGCATTTCTTGGTTTCTGCTCCAATGCTCTGGAACTCCCTTCCCCAGGAGGTTTTCTTGAGCACAGGCCTGAGTGTCTTCCAGAGGTGGTGTAAGACTTCTCTTTTTTTTTTAAAGTCATTTGGTAGGTGGGGATAGGGGAATGGTACAGTTTTGAGCAGGGGGTTGGATAGGGGGAATGGGGAGGTGGTATTGGGTGGGTTTTGTGGGAGGTTTGGGGGGGTTAGTTGGTTTTTTTAAAAATGCTGAAATTCAGTATTCGATTTGTTTCAGAATAAACCAAGGCTCATGGTCCTTGGTCCAGAATTACCTGCTACTGAGGATTACTTCCGGAACTCAGAAAGTTCAGTTCCCTCGATCAAGTGATGGATCTGCATGTTCTTTTTCAGATCTGCATGTAACTGTGCTGTTGGCCAGGCGTTGTGAGACCTGGGACCCCTGATGTGACCAAGTGACCCACCCCTGACCCTACTTTCTCAGAGCTAGGAAACAAAACTTAGTGCCATATTTGGTAGGCATGGGGGTAATGGGAGTGGACAGATATGGGGCGGACAAGTACAGGACATTTTTCGATTGGCTAGAAGGGGATAATTGAATATTTTTCAGTCTCTTCGGTGACTTTGTGTGCTACACTGTTGTATCTGTAAGTATTTCAGCTTGGAGTTGGAGGTGTGTATGCCAGGCCATAGGGGCATGGAGCAAGGGAAGCCTATTTATTTATTGATTTATTTATTTTTGCTGCTATGCACCATGATTGGAGCTGGGACAGTACACCTTAAGCGGTCGGACGTGATGCCACGTGCCAGCTTTGGGTGCCAAGTGTTTCCAGGTTTCCACAAGTCCCAGTTCTGAGGTTTCAAGTTCTGAGGATTTCCGAGTTCTCAGTTCCGATTAGGGCTGAAGCAGCAACTCCTTTTTCCACTCTCCAGTTTCATTCCTACATTTCAGAATTGCCCGTGACTTGCCGCAGCTTTTCTGCCGGCATTCCACAAATTCCACTGGCATGCCACTAATTCAGAAACTGTCAGAACAATCTTGGAAACTGTTGGAAAAAAATGTTCTACCACTTCGCAGTGCCGATGGAAATTGTGGAAGATTAAAACTGTCAGAACAAACGTTGTTCTGCTGTTTTCACAGCCAGTGAAAGTAGCGGAATGAAAGTAGCAGAATGGTGGAAATACCGGAATGAGCATCTCTATCGCACCATAGAAGAGTTTTTTGTGGAAGAGATTTTTCTGTCGGAAAAAGTTACCACAGAGGCTTGCCGTTTCAGCCCTAGTTCCTATTTCTGAGTGCTCAGTGCCAGTTTCAAGTGGGAGCCAAAAACATGGCCTCGGCACTCAGAATCTGAGAAACACTTGTGAGTTGTTTTAAAAAATATATATATATTTGATGTAGTCCTAGTTTTTTTGTGTGTACTATTTTTAGTGTTCTCGTGCTTTGTGAGCCTCCCTGAGCCTCTCAGAAGGGCAGTCTATACATTTAAATAAGTAAAACTATAGTGAAGTGATATTGCTTTCTGAATAAGCCATCAGCTGCATGCTGTTTAGATAAACTGCTTGTTAAATAGTTATGAGGACATTAAAAAAATAAGAATTTGTTTGTAAACAGTTGGATAATTAATTAGTATCCAATAATTCAACTGGATCTAGAATTTATCCAGACCAAATGAACACAGCTGGTTAAAAACAGGAATAGCAATTTCCTAGAAAAAAGATTGATGTTTAGAAATTGTTTTCATCCTAAATTGCATTTGAACCTGAAAATCTGTACATTTTTTTTAAATGTTACAAATGAAAAAGACTTTGACAATGTGACCATTCAACAGAATACTTTCAAAAATATCATCTTAATCAACCAATTCAAACACATCTTACTGCTCTCCCACCTAAAATCTCTAAACAAGTCGAATAGTTAAACTTTAAAGATATTTAAATATACAAATTTATAAAAGATGCTCATTTCAACAATTTACCTGCATGATGCTTAAATGGGTTGGAAATAAAGGTAACACCCTTATTAAACTTAACTCAGAAAATAATATTACTCAGGGGCCAGGCCTGCATTAATTGCATTTTCCTAACTGCTACCAATGGAAAAAATGTCAAGAGCACAGGTCTCTGAGCTGGGGTGGGCAACATTTCCAAACCCAAGAACTGGTTACCAAAATCTTCATATGACTGAGAGCGTGAAAGCCCACACATATGCAATGTACACAAACCTCTCCTGCTCCATGATTGACTTGTAAAGCCAATGCTCTACAATCTGTTAAGATTTGAGGAGCAGCAGCATTTCATTTGTTAAGATGTGGGTGCAATGAAGTAAGACATGGGACCGTTTAGGCCGTACAGGACCAGCTAAGGTTGAGAGCTGCCTTTCAGCTGCCCAAGATCTGTATGTGGCTATCGAGCCAGTTTGCCCACCCCTGCTATAATCATAATTATTATGTGTACCTCTAAGATGTCAATACCTGTTGCATCTGGGGACAAAAAAAATTAAAAACAATCCACCATTCGCATTGCTTCTGAAATATTAATTAATCCTGATTACATCACTATTCAGAAGAATATTGGAAACCCGGTAATGGTAATCAGAAAATTGGAAACTCGATAATGGGAATCAGGAAAAAGCCACACAATTTTTCAGGTATCTGGGTAGCCCATTGGTTACCCAATTTAGTACCCAAAAATGTGGGTATTAAATTAAAAATGTGGGTTCTAAATTAAGTACCCATTTCAGTTTTACATGGAACACCATCTCATTCTGATAGCACTTCACGAGCTAGTATTGTACCTTCTTCTCCCCCACAGAGCAGTAAAGGCCTTTGTCTTCCCCTCGCTCCAGGGAATACACCTCTGGAGGGCAGATTGGTAAGCATAGAATGGAACACTTGAGGTAGCGGTGCTAGAAGTTGCTTGTGAACACAGCAACGGAAAAAAACACAGATAGCAATTAATTGGACCATTTATCATGCAGCTGTGTGAATGTATTCCTCCCCATATGCCCCCCCCACACTGCATTCACTTACCATAGTTGAACGGTTGTTGATTTGAACCATGGCCACAGTTATCTGTTAGCAAGGCTGTTGAACTTGCTCCTCAGATGGCAATGACCTTGAAACGGAGAACATTAGGCACAAGCTGCAAACAAGGGTGATCTGAATGTGAGCTGGCCTGCTCAGCATTCAGACCAAGGTGCGCATTCAGATGTGCATTTAAATCGCATAGCAGCGGCGGCGGCATTGTGCGATTTAAAGCAACATGCACTTCCGGGTTGGTGTGAATGCACCAATTCAGCGTACTGTCACCAATTCAGTGAACTGTTGGAGTGCGGTTTTCAAAGCTACTCGGAGTTCGCATTACGCTGAAATGTGCGCACTTGGTGCATTCACACCCACCCGGAAGTGCGAGTTGCTTTAAATCGCACGATACCGCCACTGCTGCTGTGCGATTTAAACGCACATCTGAATGCAGCCCAAGTGTGCCGCTATGGGCTCAATGCAAAGCCTCACCTGGGCATTCAGTGGAGGCACTCAGCGGTGAGATGGGCTGCAGCGCGCATGCTTGAACTGAGTTGAGCATGCCCGCGGAAGCCCATCTTGCCGCCGAGCGCCTCCATTGAAAAGTGAGAACTACCTGCCAGTGGTGCCAGCAGCCAGTCCCTGGGACCCCAACAACGGTGAGTAAACATGCGCATGGGGGGGGGTCAGGGAGCAGAGGCTGGGGGCCTGGAATGGAAGGGGGGAGGGTGTGCGAGACTGGGGAATTGGGGGGGGACAGTGGGTGTGCACTGTGCACCCACCCCCATCCCCCAATCTCGCACACCCTCCCCCCCCTTCCATGATCCCAGACCCTCAGCCTGGGAGACACTGGGGAAGGGGGGGTGAGCGGTGGAGGGGGACTTGGGGAGCAGAGGCTGGGGGCCTGAGATAGAAGCGGGGAGAGTGTGCGAGACTGGGGAATAGGGGGATTTTGGGAGGGTGTTTTGGAGCAGATGGGGGATTTTGGTGGGGGGAGGGTGTTGTGGGGACAGACAGACTGGGGGGATTTTGGGAGGGGAGGGTGTCGCTCAGTGTTTGCATGATGACAAAATGGCCTCTCTACTCATGCTTGGGAGGGGTGAAGTAAAGCAGCAGCAATGCATCAATGAATGCATTGCTGCTTTCCTTCTCCTCACCCGCATGAGTAGAGAGGCCATTTTGTAAATTTGTGGTTCCACTTCTCGTGGCTACTCTTTTTATTTTAAATGGTCCCTTCGCTGTTCCACTGCTGCTTCCTGCTGTTTCTGGAAAGTAGTTTGTGTGGACTGGCATTTGGCTGCCAGGGATAAGGTGTGGCTGCTGGGTATGATTCTGGTTGGAATTGGGACCTGCTTTGGTGGGAATGCAGCCCAGAAAGGGGCCCAACTTTTTTTTAAAAGGGGGGGCTGTGTTCTTGAACAGGCAGTTTGTTGGTGAAGCTAACAGGGATGCTGGTCTGGATGTGTCTGATTTGGTGGCAATGCATCCCTGAAATGGGCCAATTTTTTTTTTAAAAGGCCTGTGTGCTTGCACATGTGCTTGGCTGCCAGGGATGCCTTTGGGGGTTGTGGGAATGGTTTGCTTTATTTGTGTGGTTTTCTGGTTTTTATATGGGTTTTGTTCACTTGATGATGTGGAGTGTTAAATATTAATTCTCCCCCCCCAACACACACGCAGCAGAGGGTGAGGGGGAATTAGTATTTAATGCCCCATGATTCAATTGAGGTTTTGAAATTGTGAGATGTAGCGTTTAGTCTGGTGATCTTATGGGTGTTGAAAATCCTAGAAATGTGATGTTTGTGATAAAATTGAGGTTTTGAAATCGTGAGATGTAGCTGTTAGTGTGGTGATCTGCCTGCCTTTAAACCTGGCAGAGGAGGTGAATATAACCTGCCTAACTGAAATTGCTGGATTAAGTAATGTAATGTCCATCCAATGTTAACCATGGGAACACCTTGCTTCTGGTTGGGTTATGCCCTGGCTCCAGCTACCGTATCCCTGGCTCCGCCTACCGTATCAGTGGCTCTGCCTACCATATCCCCGGCTCCGCCCCTAGGCTAGACTCTGCCCCTAGGTGCTCCGGCCCACTCTTATTACCCCAGTGTCCCTCCAACATCAAAACCCACCAGCTGCCCCTGTACCCAGGCTATAAAGCCTTTACCCATTTACTGTATGGTACTGAAAATCGCAACAGCCATAACAATTCAAGTAACTAATCCACCAATCCGCCCAGACTTCTTGATAAGGAGAGCAGCACTGTGAGGAAATCAAAAACCTTCTCAAGGGAAAATTCCTTCCTGGTCCCTCAGTCAAATAGGTGACCGGATCAGATCCATGGTACCAGTCATAGGGCGGGTGGGTGGGGTTTGACTGCACGCTGCCAGCCTAATGAGAGCTGCACAGCGTGCTCCTCTATCACGCGGCCTCAAACCGGCCAATCAATGCAGCGCAATGGCGCTGAGACTACCCAATGCAAACTGCATCCCCAGAGGGATGCAGTTTGCAAGCTGCCGCCAGCCCGGCCACTCCCCAACCGGCAGGAAAGACTCCCTTCTCCCCCTCAACTGTGCCTTCTCCTCTGAGTGAAGCGGGGACAAAGGCCCCCTGCAGCACACAGGGGCGGTTAGCAGGGGAATTTATAAAAGAAATATTAAAAACATTGCAAAAGGGAGGCAAGACAGCATCTTTGGAATTTTCTATTGCAGAAAACATTTCTGTTCACAAAAACCTTCTTTCATTAAAGTTTTAGAGAAAAAAAACAAGGGTGCTTATATAGATTCTTTGCTAGAACAGTACAGTGGAAAACTGGATTCATTGGTGGGACAGTAGAATATTATTTATTTATTTATTATTGTTGTTTTGGGTCATGGCTCAGGTGGTGGAACATATGCTTTGTATGCATAAAGTCCCAAGTTCAGTTCCTGGCATCTCCGATTGAGAATCTCTGGTAGCATGCCTGGATGAGACCTCTGCCGGAGACCCTGGAGAGCCCGATTTAAAACCCTGCTGTCATGTCCGGTTGTGACAATACTGGGCTAAGATGAAATAAATATTTAAAAATGGGATCTACTAAACATCAGATTGTGGACTATTGTCTCATTTATTAACTCTATTACATTCATATTTAATGACATGGGTCAGAGATGGAGACAAAGTAGTTTGAATAATATCTTTTATTGGACTAACTTGTTGGTGGAAATATGAGAGCTTTTGGACCTCACAAGGGTACTTCCTCAGAGAAGTAGGAGTCAGAACTGAAGATCTGAGCAAAACACAGCAGGTGACATATGACACAGGGGTCATATGGAGTCCCTAGACTGGGTATAAGAAGACATGTTTAAAGACCAGTAGTGGGAAACTAGGACATTCTAGAGGTCGACCTACAGTTGCTATAAATCAGTAAGACTGTTTGTGGAGTGGTTTACAGCTGATATCTAAGCCACTTCTGGGGATGCTATCAGTAGCAGTAATAAAAAGGTGGGGTGGCTGCTGATGGTAAATCAGGAAGCATGTCCATTCACACCACATGAAGAAGGCAGCCAGAGCTGATGCAATCCCCTCCATTCCCAGAGTATTCATAAGGCTGGGTAACAGTCATTCTGTATATACTGGTTTCATGCTGACCATCAGAAAGAGAGGATTTTTCTAGGAGCATTTTGGCTTCTGAGTATGGGAAAAGGGGGTCTTGCATGCCTTGAAGTGTTTGAAGGCTATACTTGTAGCCCTCCAGTTAAGCTAGTTTAGCCACCACTGACCTGGACAAATAGTGCCCTTTATCTTTTAGCTTAACTTAAATTTGCTTAACTTTTGAAGTCAAACCTGATTATTAATATAGGCTGCTTTTAGATGAGCAAGTCGCTGTTGTGTGACCCGCTCACGTGATATTTCAAAATCCCGCAAGGCGGGATTACACGAGATGGAAGAAGGAGATTATGCGCATGTAAGGCAGCCGCGCATTGTTTGCCAACCACAAATTAAATACCTTGATGTGTGAGGTATTTAATTCACGGTTGGCAAACAATGCATGAACGCCTTCCATGCACGTGATCCCTTACTTCTGTCTCATGTAATCCCGCCTTGCGGGATTTTGAAATATTGCGCAAGCAGGTTGTGCAACGGCGACCCACTTGTCTAAAAGAGCCCATAGTCTGTCTGTCTGCCTTTCTCTCTCTCTCTCTCTCTCTCTCTCTCTTGCTTCCCCATCAGCTGTTTTACCATTTTACATAAAGTCTCTCTCTCTCTCTCCCTTCCCCCGTCAGCTGTTACCATTTTGCATAAAGTTACTGCGGATCATTGTTAGAGTGGCCAAGGGACTTCATGGATGTTAGTTGTTAGTGCATTTTTAATATGCCAGCTTTGTTTTCCTACTTTCTCCAATATCACTAAGAATCTTGTTTCCACAGTCAACTTTCACTATTTGTCAGGTAATCAGTAACAAAGGAGAAAAAAAAAGCATGGAATATTATAACACCCACTCAGTGTTCACATGCATCATTATATCCATCTATAACAACTCCCATTAGTAAAGCTGAAGGTGATGAAGAATGACTTGCTGTAGGAGTTATTCAAGTAAGCAATCGTACAATTAGGAATAATGGTAGGATTCCATCTTTGCAACTATTTCAAGGTGGCTTCAAGATTATTTACATTTTAATGTTTCTAGAGTAATGCAACCTTTAAACATAATTTGCCCTGAAGAAACAAAAGTTCTAAAATCACTCCTTTCTTAGTTCACAAGTTAAATGCTATACTTAATGTACCTAGTGGGATCAAAATGGAAGCTGATGGAAAATATTGTTTGGATTGATGTGTATGCCTTCACTCCAAGTTTGTGTCACAATGCTCAGTTCAGAGGAGCTACTTTTCCAAAGATCCAGTGTGGAATAAAATGTAGCAGAAAGAACGTGCTACCTAAGAAGTAGTTAGCATTTAGGGAATTCATGCTTAGAGCTCAGAGAAAATATGAACTGGCTACTTCCCTTTGTTGGCGTTCTGTTGCTACCTACAGCTGAAACGTGCTCTCATGACTCTTGTGTTGAACGTGGTCTGAGAAACTTGGCTCTTGGCTCGTTGTGTCATACAAGAATTAGCCAAGAGCAGCGTCTCGGCAGAATTCTTTCCAAAAAACATGAGGGGGTGTGGGGGCGGAGAACTCTGCATGTGCAAAATGGCTGCTGGGGCCATCCTGCACATGTGCAGTCTAGTTCCAAAATGGTGCTGGCAGCAAAACTGCCATTTTGAAAAGGGGTACCCGTTCTGCTCCTGTGTGGTGGCCATTTTGTGTATGCGCAGATCAGCTGCCCTTTTCCAAAATGGCAGTGATGCTGATTGTGCCATTTTGAAAAAGGGCCGCGTATATGTAGAATGACCATTCTCCCCCCCCCCACCCCCAAAAGAGAGATTTTGTACTGGGGTTGAGATCTCAGCAAAATTTTGGTCCCCAGCATGAAATCTTATGAGAGATCCTGAGAAAACAAGGGCTTCTCATTCAGCCCTATTGCTACTCATATTTCATAGATGGCACCTAGACCATGGACAATTTTTAGCCAGCTGCTTACTTCCTCAGGACTTGGCTGTGATACGACAGCTTTTCTGCTGTAATATTCCACAAAGCAAACTATAACCATGCAGCCCACCCTGGCCGTGGGTCTTCGTAGGATTGGGCCCCATGAAACTCAAGCCACAGGTTCTTCCAATGCAAAAATATTTGATTTGGTGTATAAAGAAGCGCACAGTCCCCAAAGTTATGTTTACATCACAATGTCTTTCTAGCAATCTGTTAGTCTCCTTTCCAGGCTATGGTTCTTGTCTGATCTCTCAGTGCTGCAGGGCTCTGAATGAACTCCCAGCTTCTTCCCCCATTTCTCCAGGGGTATTCTGAGGCAACCTCCTCTTTGAGATTTGTCTTTTTCATGCAGTCTTTCCTCTGAGCTTTAATAAGCCTTATACAGGTTGAACTCCTAGCTGGCTTTGAATTCCTGACAGTTAGGGTCAATTCCACTTGCCAGTTTTGCTGTTGATTTCCAAAGGCCTGCAATCACCTACCCAGTCAGATCCTCAACTAGCAGTTACATAGCATTTCCCTCACACCAAATATGAAGCACTGTGGGCTGCTCACTCTCTCTCTCTCTCTCTCTCTCTCTCTCTGTCCCCTTTTGCATGGGTGTTAACATGCTGAAACAAAATGTCTCTAATTTTGTCTGCCCCTAACAATTTCATTTCCTGGACCATGGTAAAGAGAAGATACACAACTTTCATCATTTGTTCTGCCTCTTCTTTTAGGACTGTGTTTTATTTCCTCAAATTCCCTTCTTGACCGTCTCACTCTCAACTAGAGCTGAGACAAAAGTAAGTATTCCCTTATTGTCATAAAATACCTGCCTTTCACGAGTGCTTGTGAATGTTTGTTGGTATTTCCTCACCTGTCAGTGGTTCCATGCGTCCACCATTGCAGGATCAGCACCTGAAATTGTCCATCATTTTTCATCATTTTTTGTCGATTTTCAGGGTTTTCCATCAATTTACATCACTTTATGGCATTTTCCATCAATTTTGTGCCTCTTAGCCAGTACTGTATAAAACACAGGATTAACACCCCCCTCCATTCATTATGTGTTACAGGTTGTTACAGGTTACAGGTTGTCCCCTCTCACTGGGGTGTTCGATTTACTGAACAATTGCAATTTATCAAACAATTTACCAAGCTAGCAAAATACCAAAAAGTGTTCTAAAATACTAAAAATAGCAAATACCAACATGACAGACATTACACATAACAATTTGGGTCACCATCCCCCAAAATTATACTAATCGACATTCCCATTTGACTTGAACTCCAGGAATTGCTGCCTCAGAGAAAATGCCGGCACCAAATATTTGGCCACCAATTCTGTGAGATCATGCACTCTGTCCTGCAAGGCCAACACCAGCAAGTGATGCTCCCCTCTCCCAGGCTGGTTGTTGAGAGGGGAAATCAGTAATCTGGTCGAAAGGACAAAGTCTTTCACTGTAAGGAACTCCACCTCTTCTTCCCTCCAAAATTTTGGAGGGGAGAGCATTAAATCTTGCAAACATCAACAGAAATCTGCCTCTTGGTGAAATTAAAGATACCAAATATGAGGCTCGTTCACCAGCTTTTGGTAAGATAATCTATCATACACGAGGTGTTCCTTATTGAAGTGGCTTCATTTTGCCAAGCTATATGCTTAATCCTAGTTGAGACCTCCACTCGTAACGACCCTACATTTTTATCTTGGCAGTATTTGAAAAAGAATCCCAAACTAACCAAATAGGCTTCCAGGGCATACATCCATTTATCCTTATGGGAGTCCTTCAAGAGGTACTTAACTAACCCATTTCCTCTGCTGTTGAGTATTTTAAACCAGAAATTGGTGACTCTTATCCAGGCTTCATGGTTCCAACCCATATGTATAGCAGCAGAAGGCGTACCAAGAGGTATTCTCAGGAAACTTCAAAGGAATTTTGCCTGGAAATGGTTCTGTTTGAGAGGTACCAAGGGGGCCCAAAGTTCAGCCCCATACAAAATCTTGAGCCAACTTTGGTGTTGAAGATCTTTGCCGCCACATCCAATGGTGCACCGCCCGAGGAGGCAAAAAAATCTCCTAATAGCTAGTGTTGTGCCCATCGCCGAAGTGGTGACCCTACGCATATGATCCGTCCAGCCTCCTGAGAAATGGAAATATAATCCCAAGTATTTGAAATAGGGGACCTGCTGGAGCAAATGGCCATCCAAAAACCATGTATAGGTTCTCCTGCCATTTGAAAAAATCATGATCTTTGAATTGGAGTAATTGATACTTAACTTATTTGCTTGGCAAAAGGTTGAAAACTGCTGAAGTTGCCTATTTAAACGCACCCGAGTTTGGTACAGCAAGGCTATGTCGTCCGCATACAGCAGGCAACCCACTAGCCTGGATGCCAGTTTAGGTGGAAAAAAATCTGCCTTCGCCATGACAGGGACCAGATCATTCACAAAGAGGTAAAATAGTCCTGCTAAGTGTGAGAGAGCAACTCCTGCCTAACACCTTGGCAGATATTGATTTTACTCGTGGAATGCCCCACACTATCTAATCTCACTGCCTGGGAGGAGTCCTGGTAAAGTTTGTATATAAGAACGAGTAATCGTCTATCGATTATAGTGGATAAAAGTTTATCCCAGATCAACTGTCTATTGACTGAGTCAAAAGCGGCTCATAAATCCAAGAATGCAACAAACAGCTTGCCATTTATTTTCTTATATTTATCAATAAGATGAAATAAAATAAAACATTGTTTGGAGGTGGATCTGCCAGCCTGAAACCCGGCCTGCTCTGGGTGGAGTATCTTCTCCTACTTCATCCAATAACTCAACCTATTTAGTAATACTTTAGCATATAACTTACTAACAATGTTAAGCAGGCTGATCAGCCTCCAGTTAGATGGATCTGCTCGTGAGCCTTTTTTAAAGATAGGGACCACGATAGCTGATCCCCCAGGACTCAGGTATAATCCCTGTAGAGTTAATAGCTGAAAAAAGTGCTGCAAGTAACGGAACCCAACAATCCCAGTGGGCTTTAATAAATTCTATTTGGATTGAACTGGGACCTGGAGCTTTATTGTTTTTAAATGTATTGATTAAGGCCCCCACTTCTTCCTATGTAATCAGTGGCCATGGATGAAACTCCTCAGCTTTGGACAATATTGGAGAAGATTGCGCAGGATCTTCTGCCCTCGCAAGCCTCCATAGCTTTACACCACCTAGTCTCCGTGTATGATCTCTTTTTCTGTTGAACAACCATCCTGGAGTCTCTCTTGCATGAGGAATAATCACTAGGCAATCCTTTCCGTCCATAACGGTAGTCTAAATACGTGACGGTAAGATGCCTCTTTGCTAACTGACACTCCTTATTGAATCATGGTTGATTCTCTTTGTCCCTCCTCAAGTTGGTAACCTTATCTTTCTGATCTAACATGGTTTGTAAAACCTTTTTACTGAGATGATTATAAGCCTCTATTGCTTTTATACCCCCCAAATTTATTTTTATATATATATATATATATATATATATATATCCATATATATATATTTCTTTTTATGTTATTTTGTTTTTATTTTTATACGCAATGGCCAACGACTATGCAATAAACTATTATTATTATACTAAAAATAAAAAAAGCCAGTAAGCTACCTCATCATATGAATGGAGGCAAATGACCTGTTTCTGACGGAAACGA
Organism: Sphenodon punctatus; assembly: GCA_003113815.1. Classification (NCBI taxonomy): domain Eukaryota; kingdom Metazoa; phylum Chordata; class Lepidosauria; order Sphenodontia; family Sphenodontidae; genus Sphenodon; species Sphenodon punctatus. The sequence goes on along the minus strand of QEPC01008359.1, from coordinate 2,168,338 downwards.
TATTCGCTGTGATTGCTCATTTCAGGCCTATTCTTAGCTTCACCAAAAGCTATTGCTGTAAGGCCAGAATGTGTGACTTTATGATTCAGCGCATGAAATTCACATATTGGTCCTTTAGGTTACATCCAGGATTTTGCTTCTGAAAAAAGTAACTATTCAATGTCAATTATGCTCTGCTATACTAAGAGCTGGGACGGTCCTAATGAGTGGAATGTGCCATTCAACAATTTGACATTGACATAGAAGGGGTACCTCTCCCATCCCTCTCCCCAACCAATGAGGAAAGAATGTTCATGTCAGTTGAGACTGGGCTTCATAGCCAGAAGGGCACACGAACAGCTGTACTCAAAAGTGATAGACTCGTAGTGCTGTGTTGCCATCTGGCTCATGCATGCATTTGAAAGGTGATGGTCATGGTGGAGGGAGGAGGAGGAAATATGGGAGAGAGAGATGACTTTCATTTTCTCTCTGTCTCTCCACCCACTCAGTGCAGAGATTGAATATCTCCACTGAGATTGTCAACAAAGCTATTATTCCACTCATTGGTCAATACATGTTCATTTTCTGCTGACTGCCTAGGCAATCAATGCATTATACGCTGATCTTTTCCTTTGGTTCATTTTCCTAGGACAGTAATGTCTAATCCTTTGTTCATCTGCATCATACAAACATCCTGATTACGAGGTTTTCAGAACACAGATATAATAATTCATCTCTGTGGGTGCTGAAGGACAAAGGAAGATGATAAAATCTCTCTGTGTGTTTGTACAGCTTTCTTAAAGAAAACTGACATTTAAAAACAAAATGCCTGGCATTTCCACCTTATCATTGTCTTAAAGATAGCAAATTTATGTTTCAGCTCTCTAAATGGAGATCCGCCAGTATACACAGAAATAAGGAAAGGCAAATCACAAACTCATCTCAAAAGAGACAAAGCTCCTTTTAAATGTTGAAACTGGCCCTCGTTTTCCAAGGAAGCATTGTGCCCTGGCACTAGAGAATGCCTCATTCATTAAACAGAATTGCACTCTGCTACTATTTCACCTACACTTTCTGTTTTCCTTGTACCTGGAAGAAATGATATTTCCTTCAATGGGGTAATTTACAGTATGTAAAAGGAATCAGAATGTGGCCTGCTGTCTTTCTCACTATAGCATGCAAGTAATGAATGTTGGGTCCAAATGACCTGACTTCTAGACAAGGGCCTAGCTAGGTTGTAATGGTCCCTGGTGCAGAAGATGTAATGGACCTTTTGCTTGAACAATTCACTCCAATGGGCATATTTATTTGTTTATTTATTTATATTAAAATTTATATGCTGCCCCATCCTGCCTCAGGCATCTCGGGGCGGCTCACAACATCTTTAAAACATTTTAAAACATTAAAATAAACAGAAATTTATTACAATTAAAAGCAATATAAAACTCTATCCACGCCCCCCCCCCCGCCACCCACCCTAACCCAACCCACCCAACCCATCTCTAGGGATGAACGAACGCAGTTCGGAGTTCGGCCCGAACTCGGCCTGTTCGGATGACCGAACCTGAATCCAAACATGAACTGACCGAACCTAACTCAATTCCGAACATCAAAATGACCGAACAGTTTGGTCAGTTTGGTTCGCGTTCGGGTGAGTTCGGCTGGCAAAAACGTGTCACTTCCTCGAAGGCAAACTGTGACAGGGAGGGGGAGTCAGCTGAGAAGCAGACCTCCAGGCACCAGGGGTGGAGAGACTTGGAGTAGCAGCCAGCCTACCCAATCACCATCCCTTTTCGACTCATACCACTGATTTCGCAGTCTGCGATTGGCCACAGACTAGACTGCATGGAGTAAATGGGGCTTGTGGGGAGTGGACGCAGCAAGAAACAAAGCTGATTGCTTCTCCCCTTCCCAACACCTTCTAGGTAGTCACTGTACCTGAACAGCAGACGTTTCAGAAGGCTCCCTCTCTCCCAGCAGTTTTTTTTCCTTCCTATTACTAATCCATTGCCATCCTTCTCTTATTTCACCCATCCAATCCATTTACCTCCATATTATCATTTATTTAGATTATATTAGATAGATTTAGGTGTTATTTTTTGTTTTTACCCCTCCCTGTGTTCCCTGTGTTCAATCTTCCTCCCTCCTTCCCCCATCCATTGAATCCTTTCCCTCTCCCTCTTATTCCATCCCTGATTCCCTTTCCCTGTTTTAAGTTTTGGATTTATTTAGAGTAGGATTATTATTAGATTGATTTTCATTACAGTTTTGTACCCCTCCCTGTGTTCTTTGTTTCCCCCCTGTGTAATATTGTATATATATATAGATAGTTGTTAGACAGATACTTACTAGATAGATATACATAGTAGTTAGCTTAGTTATAGAGATAGATGGAGATACAGTGTGTTTGTAGGACAAGGCCTTTGTAGTTAATTATTAGGATATTCCATTTAGTTCAATAGGTTTTAGAATAGTTAATAGTCATTAGATTTAGTGTAGAGAGACAGATATATATAAAAAAAGAAACAGCCACTCCATCCCCAGGACCCACCATCAGGGTTCTGTGGCCTACGTTACTGGCAGGGAGGGCTGTGGCCAATATGTATATAGAAGCTGCCACTCTAGCCCCAGGACCCACTGTCATGGGTCTGGGGCCATCATTCCTCACACGGAGGCTATGTCATTCCACCGCACCAAGAAACAGCCACTCTAGCCCCAGGACCCACCATCAGGGTTCTTGGGCCAAGTTACAGGCAGGGAGGGCTGTGGCCAATATGTATCTAGAAGCTACCACTCTAGCCCCAGGACCCAGCATCATGGGTCTGGGGCCATAATTCCTCACACAGATGAGTGTCATTCCACCACACCAAGAAACAGCCACTCTAGCCCCAGGACCTACCATCAGGGTTCTGGGGCCAAGTTACAGGCAGGGAGGGCTGTGGCCAATATGTATCTAGAAGCTGCCACTCTAGCCCCAGGACCCACCATCATGGGTCTGGGGTTATCATTTCTCACACAGAGGCATGTAATTCCACCGCATCAAGAAACAGCCACTCCAACCCCAGGACCCACCATCAGGGTTCTGAGGCCAAGTTATAGACAGGTAGGTCTGTGGCCAATATGTATCTAGAAGCTGCCACTCTAGCCTCAGGACCCTCCATCATGGTCTGGGGCCATCATTCCTCACACAGAAGTGCTTTCATTCCACCGTATCAAGAAACAGCCACTCTAGCCCCAGGACCCGCCGTCAGGGTTCTGGGGCCAAGTTACAGGCAGGGAGGACTGTGGCCAATGTCCAGAAGCTGCCACTCTAACCCCAGGACCCACCATCATGGGTCTGGAGCCATCATTTCTCGCACAGAGAGCCTTTTTCCTAATGCCTGAACTGAACTGAATTGCCGAACCCGAACACGGCGACTGGCCCGAACGTCCAAACCGAACCGGACCAAACCGAACTGCCAAACCCGAACCGCGATGTGTTCGCCCATCCCTACCCATTTCCCTCGGGAAAGGCCTGGTGGAACAGCCAGGTCTTACACTGTCTGCGGAAAGGGGGGAGGCCTGCCACCAAGCAGATGCATTCTAAATGCCTCTGTGTCCCCCAGGCACATAGCCCCTGTTGCAGTTGCACATGCTGCACTTACTATAGCTATGCCCCGGGGCTTCTAGAAGGGGTGTCTGAGTGACATGTCTAATAATTATAGCTGATATCTGCTCTACATGGATTCATTGTATCGGGAGGATTATGAGGGAATAAAAGAGGCTACTTAAAATACAAATAGTAGTGTTTCTTAAAGGCTATGGATAGGAAAAAATCTACAATTACAAAAGGCTGCAGGTTTCCTTCCAGAAGCATCCAAGTCATATGTGCAGCAAATTTTATGGGTAGCATGACATGTTAACGTCTGGCCCAGCCAGTAGTATTTGCCTACCTTATGTTTAGAGACATGCATAAATTAACCTTGGTTTATCCAACACGGTTGTAATGAAGAGAGCTGTTTTCTGCTAAAGGAGAGATTATTTATTTATTTATTTATTTATTTATAAATAAATATAAATATTCTACTCCCATGTTATTTACAAGCTATTATTATATTATAATAGCAATTTTCATAACCGTGGGATAATTCGTATTACAGCATGCTACTTACTTTAATATTGAGTATCTGGATGCATGAATTTATGATAATAAGATAATTATCTTGACACAAATTAGCTATGGAGTAAGTTGTTTCAAGGTGTTTATAAAGCTTAAGCTTATATGTGTAAATTGGCCAATTCAGACTGTGCAGTTGCTAATGAATAAATATGAAGATTGTTTTTCAAGCCACTTACACATGGGGAACTTTTGTGATTTAAGCTGCCTTTAGTTTACCACATTTAGTATGAAATTAGAGGTGGGCCTACCTTGATAAAAGAAATAATTTGCATTTGTTAGTCACCGTAGAAAAAGATGAGGCTTTAGCCTTCACATAAATAAATAATAATTATGCATATATATTTTGTCTTTGGAAGTCTCTTCAGGTCTTTCTTTCTTGCAGAACAATCTGTTTGTTTGCTTGTTCTTCCAAATTTATATGCCACCCTTCCCTCAGAGGCTCAGGCCTGCTTACAATCCATAAAACAATAAAATAAAATGTTATATTATTATTGAAATAAAAACTCCCACCCCCACCTCAGAACTCCCTAACAAACCCCTATCTCCAGCCTCCAAATACTTCTTCAGATAAAAAGGTTTTAGACCGCCTCCAAAAGATGCTTTGGTTTGGGCTCAAGTGAACCTCCTGGGGAAGGGAGCTCACAAAACTGGGGCAGCAACCAAGAAGGCCCTGCTGTCCACCCCTGTACTATGGACAAGGGTAGCAGGTGGAACATGCAAGAGGGCACTCCAGGCCAGCTGTAGGGGCTGGGACATTGTAGGGCAGGCAATCTTTCAGATATATGGGACCCAGAGCATTTAAGACTTTAAAGGTCAAAAAGAGCACCTTCAGTTGTGCCCAGAAAGCTATAGGGAACTGGAGCAGACTTTGGAGCACTGGTGTAATGTGTTCCTAGCGGCTTATCCCTGAAAGGAGCCAAGCCACTGCGTTCTGCACTAGCTGCAGCTTCCAAACGGTCATCAACAGCAGCCCCACTTAGACCACATTGCAGTAATTGAGCCTCGGGTGATGAAAGCATGGATGACAGTGGCCAGTTCTGAGTTAGAAAGAAAAGGCTGCAGCCTCCTCACCAGATGAGTTAGTGAAAAGTGCTTTTGGCCAGTTCCACCACCTGATGTTCCAGGTGCAGCGAGGAATCCAAAAGCACTCAAAGCTGCAAACCTGGTTGATCAGAGGTAGTTGGACCCATCAATAACAGGTGATCCAACCTCCTCCACATCACAAGACCAGTCAGCCATCATCACCTTGGTCTTGTCAGGATTTATCTTCAATTGGCTCATCCTCATACAGTCCCCGACAGCAGCCAGGCATTGGTTTAAGCACTGCAATTGTGGGAATTGGGTCGAATTAAAAAGAGAGGTAGAGCTGAATGTCATCTGCATTATGACACCTCACCCCAAACCTCAGAATGACCTCTACTAGCAGCCTCAGATACACATTGAACAAGAGGGAAGACAGGATAGAACCCTGCGGGACCCCAGAAGGAAAGTCCTGAGGGAACGATAAGCAATTGGCCATCACCACCCACTGGGACCCCCTGGAGTGGAAAGAACAGAATCACTCGGGGGCGGTTCCACACACCCCCATCCCCTGGCAGGTCCCACAACACCCCATGATCAACTGTGGGTGTTTTCAGACATGATGCTAACCCCAGTTTAACCATACTTGAACATTTCTTATGCATGTTGCAGGGCTGCATAGGGTACCAATACAGCTCTGCAAAATACATAAAAATGTTCAAGTGTGGTTAAAGTGTAGTTAAACTGGGGTTAGCGTCATGTTTGAAAACACCCTGTATCAAAGGCTGTTGAAAGATCAAACAAGGTCAACAGGGTAGAATTCCCCTTGTCCATCTTGAGGCGCAGATCATGGACAAAGGCCACAAGTGCAGTCTCCGTGCAACACCCAGGATGAAAACCTGATTAAAACAGGTTCAGGAATCGGATAGCATCAAGATGAGCCTGGAGTTGCTGGGCAACCACCCGTTCAATAACCTTCCCTAGGGATCAATTCTGCAAAGATTTATGTGAACAGGTTGTCACATTAAATGCAGTGAACAAATCCAGTGGAGTCCCTAAAGTTATCTACAATGTATAGGGTTCTGCATGGGTGGAGGTCTTTGCAGGATTAAGCCCCTCAGCATACTTGTATTGTAAGCCAATAGTATCTGTTAAAGGAATCTGAAGAGGACTTGGGTTTCAATCCTCAAAGTACTGCACTGGTGTAAGCCCCATTAACTTCAATAGGATCATATAAATTTTGGGGTGCTGCAAACATTACTTCTCTCAGGTTACTTTGTACCAGAACTGAAACAGGAAGAAGGTTTAATATTCCTGGGTGTTGTTAGCATTTTTAGGTAGCCCCTCAAGTGTCTGATTATTAATATCCATGACCAAAATGGGTCCTGCATATTTGGTTCCACCCACCCAGGCATTCTAATATTTTGGTACCATTTTTAGTTTGGTAATTTAGTTTTGGGGTCATTTTTTGTATTTTGGTGGTTATTTTTTGGCAATTGCAAATGCACAACAGTACGAATGTTGCTGAAATGTCATAACTAAAATACTGAAATATCTGAACAAATAAAACAAAATAATAATTAAAAAAACAAAGTAATCAAAACAGATACCTGACTGAGTGTAAATGGATATTATTACCCAAACGTTTGGGTTGGGTTTATTAAATTGATTTAACCGTGCACCACCACCACAGCACTCATTTTTGCTCAACTTTGTACTAGGGCTGAAATGAAGTCTTTGGATTTATTCAGAAATTGCTGAATTTGGGGTCTTTGACCTGGAAACAGCGGTTTCCAAAGTTTGGGAAAGCTCAGATGTTCTTTTGAAACCTTCAGAAAATGTTGGAAGTTCCTGCACACCTGGACCTGGCTGGAGAAGCTCTCAGAAGCTTCTGGAAATAGTGCCATATTTGGTAGGGGGGGGGCATGGAAGGGGACAGTTGAGTCATGAGGTACCGTAGATTTTTGAATTGATTGTCTGGCCAAGCCAGATGACTAGTTTGATTGGTACAAGGCTGCAGCCAATAGAAAGAGAAGTGCCAAAAAATGAAACTGGCACACAGTTCCCAGAGCCATCCCATTCTCTGGTGAATTTGGCTGTGTGCTGCTACACTGTTAACTGTGAGCTGAGGGGGCTTCTGGCATATCATGGTATGGTTTGGCCTGGCTTGCATGTGCATAGGGTCAATGCTGGGGTATGGGGAGTAGGGATGTGCGAATGCGGTTCAGAGGTTTGGGGTTTGGCCCGAACTCGGGGTGTTGGACCCATTCACGAACACCCCAAATCTGAACCAACCCCCGCCCAAACTGACTGAACAAAGTTTGGGTTCCAAACGCATTTGAGAGGGGGGCAGGTAGGAACCCGGTTTTCCCTCCCCCCTCCAGGCTGCGCAGGTGGAAGGGGCGCTGGGGAGCACCTTCCCCTTCCCTCCCCAGCCTGGGAATTTTTTTTTAATTCCCCCACCCCAGGGATCGCCCTACTTGGTGGTGCCGGGGCTCTGGGTCCGGCGGTGGTAGCGGCAGTTGCAGCGGCGGTGGGTCTGGTGGTGCCGGCACTCTGGAGCACTTCAGGCTGCTACTAGCCATTCCGGGTCAAACTGCTGGACCTGCCATCGCCTCTGCCACCGCTGCCGTACCTGTACCTACCTGGTGGTGCCAGGGCCCTGGCCCTGGGTCTGGTGGTGGCAGCGGTGGCAACAGCAGCAGCAGCAGGTCCGGTTTTACCCAGAAGGCCTAGTAGCGGCCTGAAGTGCTCCGGAGCGCCAGTGGCGGCGGAAGCGGCGCCACTGCTGCTGCTGCCACCACTGGACCCAGGGCTGAAGCCCCAGCACCACCAGGTAGTGTGATCCTTGGGGTGAGGGGGTTAAAAAAAAAATCCCAGGCTTGGCAGGGTGGGGGGAGGAGGTGCTCCCTGGCGCCTCTTCAACCCATGCAGCCTGGAAAGGGGGTGGGAAAACCGCCCCCTCCAACCCGAACGGGTTTGTCCCCCCCAAACAGGTTCACCCCAAAAGAGCCGAACCAAATGGTTTTGGGTTCGGCCGAACCCCTGGGAGTTTGCACATCACTAATGGGGCATTGCATGCCATTCTTTTAAAAAAAAATTGGGTTCCACTTTGGGCACATTGCTTGCTGGCTACTGCTGCTTTGTTGGCTTGGCAGTCAGACAGCAGCACCATGAGCCACCCATAGAGCTCTCTCTACCTGGCTCCAGGAGTTAAGTTCCCTCCATGCCAGGGTGCCCCATGTGTGTGTGAAGAACCAACATGGTGTCTGCTGGGCTGGCTGGCTTTTGATGTGCAGGATCGCAGTTGCTTGCAGTCTGAGTGGTTGATTCAAGTTGCTTTCTTTTACCAAGGATCCTCTGACTGCCTCCAGGCAGGGGCAGCATGCGAGGTTGGTTTTTAAAAAAAAATTATTGGGTGCTGCCAGGCCAGCTGGGGTGCTTGGTTTAGTCGGCTTGGCAGTCAGACAGCAGCACCATCAGCCGCACACAGGGCTCTCTCCACGTGGTTTCAAGAGTTCCCCAGGCCTGTATTCCTGGTCTCCACAAGTTACCAGTGCCACACCAATCCATGCCAAGAGGTTGCCAACTGTTGACCCCCTTTCTCCCCCCCTCAACTGCAGCTGCTGCACATGGCAACACCTGCTGAGGCACCAAGGTGTTCAGAAGTTTCCTGAAGTAGTTTTCTGATGTTCTGTGCTTTGGTCTCCAAAGTTCAAAGCTTCAGCAAGAACACCAAATTGCCTATGCATACTTGGACTGACTATTTGGATCTTTGAATATCAGTCAGAATACCCTGAAGTACTTTTCGGTTCAACCCTACTTTGTACCCTATGGTTTTAGAATTCATTTTGCGTCTGTCTTGTCACTTGTTTCTTTGGCGGGAAAAGTCCACAAAAATACAAGACTGCTTTTGGGAGTCAACATTCTGAACTGATGAGTGGAACAGTGAACTCTATCTAGGCATTTTCACAGAAGGTGCACTTTCAGGGGGCCCTGTTCACGATGAAATGATGCAGGAGAACCTCACAATAACTGTGTTTTTGTCTACACTGTTTTATTATTTCAGTTACCCCTGTAGTAACTCTACCCCCAGGGCCACCTGGAGGAGGCATTTGATATAAACATGATTGCTGTATGGTGTCATTTTCCACGTGACGTATTAGGGACAGAGTTGCTTCTGGAGCTGTTGTCTTTTGACTGAAATGTAAAACTATTCCTGATCAGTGGCAGAGTTTCAGGTAGGGAGGGATAGAAACAGAGACGGTGGGTTGTTTAGATGGGAAGCCAAAGAGGATGAGTGAATGGAAACACAGAATCATAGGAAACTGACAAGGTACCAAGAGTTACTCACAAGTGTCAAACCCTTGGCTGCTGGGTTGATTGGCAGGGGTTTTCCCCCTGTGCCACCTCCTGGCCTGATTGCCAGTGGGCCTCTCATTGTATCTTTTGGGGTTCTCCCCCACACACACACACACACACTGACCCTAAGCTCTCACCATACCACACCAACTGAGGCCAGTTACAATTTCCAAGCATCCACTACCCAGACGTCGACACTGCAGGGCCCAGTGGTTCACAGAGGACCTGCAGTGGTTGAAACAGGAGGGGAGGTGGTTAGAATGTTGGTGACGTTATACTTGTACTGAAGATGACAGATTGTGACATAGAGCTAGTTTAAGAGCATATGCCGTGACTGTGCAGGCAGCAAAGTAGAGTTTCTTTGCTGCCATCATAGCATCTTCAAAATCACATCCAACTGAGTTTTTCCGGGTGTTGACGGAGCTGTTGGTCCAGCCTGTCTTCACCTGGAACTGGATTCTTCCAGTGCTTGCTGTGACATGTGTATTGGTTACTTTGCAGAGAAAATCACTCACAGTCACCACGATTTCAACGCTGCACTTAGTGCGGTGGTGGAACCAGAGGTTATGGATGCCCTGTCTTGTCTGACTTTCTGGGATACATTTATGTCTGTATCGCCCGCTGCTGGTGGTGATATGCTTGGGGCAGTTAGAGCCACATCTTGTGAACTGGACCCGTCCCCCTCCTGCATGATTAAGAGAGATGCTGAGGCCGTTGCTGGCAGGGGCGGTCAGTGCCTCCATTCGAGAGGGCAGAGTCACGGAGTGCCTTAAGGAGACTGTGGTGCAGCCTCTGCTCAAGAAACTATTTCTTGACATTGACTTCCCAGCCAGCTATAGGCCAGTCTCTAACTTTTTTTTTTTAGGACAGGTTATTGAATGGGTGGTGGCTCAACAGCTTCGGGTGCGTTTGGATGGCATCAGTTTTCTGGATCCCTCACAGTCCAACTTCCGACTGGGTTATACCACTGAAACTGTGCTTGTGGTCTTGGTTGACAACCTCCGTGGCGAGTTAGATGAGGGTCGGTCTACTCTGCTGATTTTATTAGATCTGTTGGCTGCTTTTGATATTGTTGATCATGAGGTGCTGGTGATGTGCTTGCAGGACTATGCTGTGATAGGTGGCATCGTTCTTGAATGGTTCTACTTTTTCCTGGCCAGAAGAACTCAGTGGGCGGTGCTGGGGGACCATTTTTTGTCTCTTCGGGACTTCACGTGTGGAATTCTGCAAGGTTGCATTCTGCCCCCTCTCCTGTTCAATGTGTATATGCAGCAATGTGTATATGCAGCCAATGTGTATATGCAGAGGTTGTGAGAGTGTTTGGGGTTTGGTGTCATCAGTATGCTGAGAACACTCAGATCTAACTCTTTTTTTCATCTAACCCAGACCTGGTAATCTTGTTGCGTACTTGGTGTTTTGGCAGCTGTGGGGGACTGGATGAGGGTGAGCGATCTGAAGTTGAATCCTGACAAGATGGAAGTGATTCTGGTGGGTGTGGTAGAGATCTCCATTACTGATGGGGTCCACCCATCCTTGGTCTCTCAGGTACAGAGTCGGGGGTACTCCTCGATTCACAGCTCCGCCTAGATGCTTAGGTGGCAGCTGTGGCGAGGAGTGCATTTTTCCGGTTACATCTTCTGCAATGGCTTTGGCTGTATATCTCAGGCTCTGACCTGCCACCATCATCCATGCCTTTATCACCTCGAGATTGGACTACTGCAATGCACTGTACATGGGGGCTACCCTTGGTGATCGTCCGGAGACTGCAGCTGGTGCAGAATGTGGCAGCCCCGTCTCCTTACGGGGATGGGTTGCCATGAAATATTACACCACCGCTCTGTTCATTGCACTGGCTGACCATAATCTTCCAGACTCAATTCATGGTGTTGGTACTGAACTTTAATGTCCTAAACTTTAAAGATCCTGCAGTCTCCTTGCTAACCCGATGTCTGTCTGCTGTTGGAGATTGGATGAGGTCAAGCTGACTGAAGCTCAATCCTGACAAGACAGAGGGAATGCTGGTGGGTGGGGTCAGTGATCTGAGGGAGGGGGACACCCCCATTATTGGGGATGTTCGCCCTCCAGTGGTTCCATCTGTGCAGAGCCTGGGAGTGCTCCTGGACTCGCAGCTGCGCTTGGATTTCCAGGTGTCAGCTGTGGCCAGGAGTGCCTTAAGAATATAAGAATGTTAGAAGTGCCATACTGGGTCAGATCAATGGTCCATTTAGCCCAACATCCTGTCTCCGACAGTGGCCAATCACGGTGACTTGGGAGAAGCACCCAACGGGTCACAATGGGGGATCCGTTCCCTGTTGTTTTCCCCCAGCTCCTGTCATGTTCCCTGATCCTGTCTGGCTAATAGCTGATAATGGACCTATCTTCCAGAAACTTGTCCAAACTTCTTTTAAACTCAGCTATAGTACTGGCCCTTACCACAGCCTCCGGCAGTAGATTCCACAACCCAATTATACGTTGAGTGAAAAAAATATATATTTTATTTGCTTTAAACTTGCCACTCATGAGTTTCATGGAGTGTCCCCAAGTTCTAGTACTAGCTGAGAGGGTAAATAACTGTTCCTTGTTTATTAGTTCCACACCACTAACGATTTTATAGACCTCTATCATATCTCCTCTCAGTTGTCTGAGCCCCAACCTACCAAGCCTCTCCTCATACACGAGCCCTTCCATGCCCTTGATCATTTTTGTTGCCCTTCTCTGTACCTTTTCTAGTTCAGCTATGTCTTTCTTGAGATGGGGCGGACCAGAACTGCACACCATTGATTTGAATAGAGGCATTATGACATTCTCTGTTTTATTCTCTATCCCCTTCCAAATAATTCCTAATATTCTGTTTGCTTTTTTGACTGCTGCTGCACACTGCGCTATAGATTTCATTGTATTGTCCACAACCACCCCCAGTTCCTTTTCCTGAGTGGTAACTCCTAGCTTAGTATACATCATGTACGTATAGTTTGGATTATTTTTCCCTATGTGCATCACTTTGCACTTGTCCACATTAAATCTCATTTGCCATTTAGATGCCTAGGCACCCAGTGTCATAGGATACCGTTGCAGTTCCTCACAGTCTGCTTGTATTTTAACTACCTTGAATAACTTGGTGTTGTCTACAAATTTGATCACCTCACTCTTAACACCCTTTTCCAAATCATGAATAAATACATTAAACAGTACCGGTCCCAATACAGATCCCTGAGGCACACCACTTTTTACATCTCTCCATTGTGAAAATTGACCATTTAGTCCAACCCTTTGCTTTATATCTTTCAAACAGTTTCTGATCCATAGTAAGACACTATCTCCTATCCCATGACTTTTTAATTTTCTCAAGAGTCTCTCAGGTGAGGGACCTTTATCAAATGCTTTCTGGAAATCCAGGTACACTATATCTACTGGGTCTCCCTTGTCCACATGCTTATTTACACACTCAATGAATTCCAACAGGTTAGTAAGGCATGACATACTTTTACTAAATCTGTGTTGACTCTTCCCCATTAAGCCATGTTTGTCAGTATGCCCTGTAATTCGGTCCTTAATAATGGTTTCCACCATTTTGCCCAGCACAAACATCAAGCTTACTGGTCTGTAGTTTCCAGGATCGCCTCTGGAGCCTTTTAAAAATATCAGGGTTACATTTGCCACCCTCCAGTCCTTGGGTACAGTGGCAGATTTTAGTGACATGTTACAAATTACTAAAAGTAGGTCTGCAATTTCATATTTGAGTTCTTTCAGAATTCTGGGGTGAATGCCATCTGGCCATGGTGACTTGTTAGTATTCTGTTTGTCAATTTGCCCTAGAACATCCTCCAACGTCACATTGATTTGTAACAGCTCTTCCAATTCCAAGCACACAAAGCAAGGATCGGGTGTGGGTACCTCCCTGAAATCCTCCGCAGTGAAGACTGATGCAAAGAACTCATTCAGCTTCTCTGCAATGTCTTTATCCTCCCTTTTACTCCCTTGTCATCTAATGGCCCAAATGACTCCATAGCAGGCTTCTTGCTTCTGATGTATTAGAAAAAGTTTTTGTTGCTTGTTTTTGTTTCTTTAGCAAGCCTCCCTTCAAAATCTCTCTTGGCCTGCCTTATTAACACTTTACATTTACATTGCCAGTGTTTATGCTCTTTTGAATTATTTTAATTGTAATTGGCCCTCCGCCAATTACATCTGGTGAGGAGTCTCCAGCCATATATTTCAGACTCTGATCTCACCACTATCATCGATGCATTCATCACCTTGAGAATGGACTATATGTGGGACTGCCCAATGGTGACGATTTGGAAGTTGCAACAGGTGCAAAATGTTACTGCTTACTGGGACAGGTGCAAAATGTTACTGCTTACTGGGACGGACCACAGGAAGCACATTCAACCAGTGTCCCAAGTATTGCACTTGCTGCCTATTGTCTTTTGGGCCCAATTCAAGGTGCTGGTCTTGACATTTAAAGCCCTATATGGCCTGGAACCTGCTTACCTGAAGGATTGCCTCACCCCCTGGGACCCTGGACCACCCCTGTGGTCATCCAGAAGTGCTATCCTGGTGGTTCCACATTATTGGTGGGTACAGGCACAAGGGCATTCTAGGAAGCTGTGCCGTCACGGTGGAATGCCCTTGCTTTCCAACAAAGCTGTAAGACCTGGCTCTTCCATCAGGCGTTTGGCAGGGTGGGTGAGATGGGATGATTTAGGGGGTTGATTGGGGAGTGTTTTGTTTTTATGCAGACCAGAATGTATTTTATGTACCTAAGTACAGTTTTATATTATATATTTTTGATAATGTTTTTAACTTTATATGTAAGCCACCCCGAGTTGCTTTGAGCGACAGGGGTAAGGTAAAAGTCTATATAAATAATTTAATTAATTAAATAAATAAATGGCTTGGGCCGTACTTATCTGTGGGACTGCGTCATCCCCCAGATCCTGGATCGACCCCTGGGGTCATTAGAGGGCGCCCCTCTTGAAGTCCCCAATGTCCGTTGGATGGGGATGATGGAGAGGGCGTTCTTGGTGGCCACTTCAAGGCTGTAGAACTCTCTCCTGGTAGCAGTTCATTTGTCCCTGGATCTTGCCTCCTTCTGAAGACAGTGTAGTACCTGGCTATTTTGCTGAGCATTTAGCAAGGGAGAGGGAGTGGGTGTGTGTGGGTAGGGTTATGGGGAGGGTGGGACTTATTTTCTTTTTTACAGGATACCTATTTATTGTTCTGAGTTTTTTTTCTATATATTATATTATGTTTTATTGTATTTTATATATAGTAAGCCGATGGGGGGGGGGGAGATAAACTTTGTATAAATAAATATATAAATAACATTTTAACAATTATCACTACCACCTGGGCCTAGCTGAGGTACCAGGGACTAAGCTGCTCTCCCATTAGTCCTAGGGAAACCTAGCTGGTTTTAAGCTATCTTTCTCTCCGTCCCCAAGTTTGGAGGAGGGTGAGGGGCCTGGGTGCACAGCTGGACTTCCAGGTTGCCCCGCGAGCCAAAAGCAGCTTGCCACCTGGCGTGGATGAAGCTGCCCCCCCCACCACTGCAGAGGGGCTTACCGGGGTGCTGGTGCCCCCTCATCACTGTCACCGCCAACGCTGCCATTGCTGCAGAGTTGCCACCACTGAGCCAGGATCCAGCCTCCTTGCATCCACGCTGCCTATAGCGTACTGAGCCCGATTCAAGGTGTTGGTTTTGACCTATAAAGCCCTACACGATCTTAGCCCTTCATACCTCAGGGACTGCCTCACCTTCCGTGCCCCAGGGTGGCCCCTTTGGCCCACTGGGGGTGCCTTCCTGGAGGTCCCACAATGGAGAGGGCATTCTCGGTGGCCGGACGGTGTTTATGGAACTCTCTTCTGGAGATAGCCCTTCTGGCCCCAAGTCTATTGGCCTTCTGCCGGGCCTGTAAGACTTGGCTGTTGTCCCAGGCCTTCGGAGGAGGGGAGGGGGGTGGAATAAAAGCTCGGGGTGGTGGTTTTTAGGTGATTTTAGATGTAAAATTGTTGTATTGCTATTTAAATTATTGTTGTTTTTGTTGTAAACCGCCCTGAGATGCCATGGGCATGAGGGGGTGGCCAAGAAATGCAAACAAACAAACAAATAAATAAAATAAAATAAAATAAAATAAAATCCAGCTCATTCCCTGGGCTTCTCAGAACAGCTCAACACCTCCAGCTGGCCCCATTGCTTCCTTTGACTCGTGCTCTCAGCAACTCCCAGCCAAGTTCTCCTAGCCCAGCCCTTTGCTACCTAGTCCCTACCTCTTCTCCCCCTTTGCCCTTCAGACAGACCTCTCGGCTTGACTTCTGTTTCATCTTACACCTCCGCTTGTTTCACCCTTTCATGGTGTTTTCCTCTTGAACTGATTTTCCTAGCCTGATTCCTAGTTTTTCTGGACTTTGAGGTATCACTCCCACTTGCCCGGATGCTTCAGGGACTCACTCAGTTGTCCAGGCCCCGATCCTGCAAGAACTTACCATAAAATCCACACCCTGGCTGCCCCTGACAGCAAGCACTCCTGCAAGGTTGATATTTCCCTTTGGAACAGGAACGCTTGCTCTCGTCTCAGACCTAATGACTGTTAGCATCTGAGGTACAATCCTCTGCCTGCCATGTCATCCTCTGGATGCTCGACCTCTGTCCAGAAAGCTATCCAGTCATGCTCTTACTTGGATAGACGTTCCTAGGGAGCCTCTGTGTGCAATTCTCCACCAACATTTGTTCTCGCAATGCTTTTGACTGCAGCCCTCCAGCAGTGTGGACTCTCTCTCAGGCGCACTCCTTCGTCAGCTCCCAGGGCACTGCCTCTGTTCAGGCTCCCCCCACCCCCTTTATTAAGACAGCTTGATTGCAATTGTTGGGGTTGCTTGTATCCTCCACAGTATGTAACAGAGTGCAGTCAGAGTCTTGTCAGGATTAGGCCCCAAAGTCATACTCAACAGGGGAATCTAGCATCGGTGTCTTTTTACTCACATTATACAATGCCCCATCACCATTATACAGTCTCTTTATAGATATATACACAGTTCAGTATTTCTGAGGCACAGGCTTCTCAATCCAAGCCCTCCTGGCCAGGCAGAGACCCTCCAGGTGTCTCTCTCACAGTCTATAGTAGCCTCAGTCTCTCAGTACATACAACTTCTGGCCCAGGTACAATCTCTCATATAGCCCATCAAACCCTCCCAGCCCAGGCAGCACCCTCTGAGCCAGGTTTGTCTCTCTAGTCACCCTCTGCTGGCTGCTCTCAAGCAGTTTGCTGTCTGAGACTGAGCTCTGCCCCCAGCTCTGACCTCTCCTACAACCCCCACCCACTGCACTGAGTTTGGCTCAGGCTTTAGCCCCTGAGCTGGCTCAGCCACATCCAAGCATAGCAGCCTTACCCTGGGCGCTGTCCACTATTTTGTGCAGTGCCTGGAGCCTGCTAGCACCTGTAAACTGGCTGTTGCTAGCTTCTTTAAATGGCCATCTTTATCTTATGACTGTGCCTTGCTACAATGAGCCCCCCTTTAAAAAACAAAACAAACAAAACCTCTCTGTATTCCCTGTTGTAGAGGGTGTGGTAGAGTGAAAAGATACAAGATGGAAATAGCTGAGTCTTTTTAAAAAATATATTATTAGTAGTATTAATATTAGTAAAAAACAAAACCCTGTAATCCCTGTTGCAGGGCAGGTAGAAAGATTAGCCCAAGCGATATTCATCGAGACATCAGCATCTACAAAGCAGAAAATAGAAGCCAGTGATGGATGACATCCTCTTGTCAAACTGCCAAGAAGCATAGCCCAATCAGAATCTAAACGCAAGGACCACAAAGCAAGCTGAAATGATTTGGGGGGCAACTGGACTTAATTGAAACACCGTGGAAGAATTTTCTATTAATTATTAATCTTATTATTATTATTATTTTTATTTTATTATTATTATTATTTTATTACTATATTTATTATTTATTTATTATTATTTATTTATTATTTATTTTTAAATTCCTGCATGGTCTGCTGTGCTGATGGATGAAAGATCAATCTTTCTTTCAAAGGTTGCTAAATCAGAGATGTTTTTGCATTGCAATCAAGAGCTCTGCTTCTGGAAGATGGTGGGAGGAGAAAGAAGTCATCAAACATCTGTCTTGAAGTTAAAGGCATTTAAGTGCTCACTTTAGGAGAACTTTCCAGGGACAATACAGAGGTGTTTGAAAGCCAATTTTGGGGAATTGGTTGTAGAGACTTTACATTCAAGCTTTTTTTCTCTCTGTAAATCCAACTAAATTGGTTTTCCTTGCAATTAAAAGGACACATTACAATGGTGAGAAGAGGCTGTATAGTGTTTTTTGAGACTGAAAACATTTGTAAAAAGTAATTGGAGACTGAAACCTGAGGAAGATGGACCAGATTGTCTGATACTTTCCTTAATAATCTTAAAACAACAGGAATGGATTGAATTGATACAATGGATTGGCATTTAAGAGCAAAACAAGTGTGTGCCCTGTCCCATAAAATTTGGAACATGAACAAGCCCTATCATACTTTTCAAAACTCAAGACAGTCAACTACAAGTCACAACTAGAATTTTTTGAAGGGAAACCACCTGTTCTCCTGGAAGACCCTGTCCCGATTGCTCAAAGTCCCTCTTTGCCACCTCCAATGCCTCTTTCCCCAAGGCATTTCCACCCCACCCCACCCATTGCTGACTGGCCACTGACACGTCTGGTCACTATCTATATCTGTGCATACAATTAGGAGGAGGGGGAGCCAGGACCTTGGCAAATTCTTGGGCTGAAATGAGATGTCACCAAAATGGGAAATTTCATTGAAATCTTGGTTCCCAATACTGCCTCAGTTGAATCAAGAACCTCTCGGTACTTGGTAATATCTCGACTGACATTTCAATTATCAATTTACTGACTTTCTGCTTATTGGGATCCAGTTTACCACTTTGCTGTTTGCCACTATGCCATCCATCTCAAATCCCAAGAGGTAATACTGACACAGTACCTCATTTCTCACATTCCATTTTCTCTTGTACTTTCTTGTCGCTCAGTGGCTGGTATGCAGATTCCTTTACTAATCTGTAATGCAGCTTCAGTTTGGTCAAAGCAAAGGTAGCAATATAGAACAACAATTCTGATTGGAGGCGCTGGAGTGGAGTTTAACTGGCAGTGGGGAGAGGTTAAGGGGCTGGGTTATTCACACAGTGTTTGACTCAGAAATGCGGAAACAACAAAGCCGGAAGTAAAATGGTACCCTCAGCAATGTGGTAAGTGATCAATTAATGGTACATGGTAAAACGGTAAGCAGAAAGTCATTGTCAGGACAGTATCTTGTGGTGTTGCATCCAGGATGGGTCTGGCATAACTTCTCTATTGACAGCTTTGTCAATACATTGTCACTATACATTGTCACTCTTCTTCCCCAAGTTGGCACATCTGTCCTGCAGTGAGAAGAGAACTGGAAGGAGGAAGTAGGGTGTGTCTTTCTCCTATTCCTTTGGTCAGGCAGTCAGGGCTGTAGTGGATGGAGAGGCCAGCTCCACTTGCCTGTCCAGTTAGAGTTATGATGGCAGGACTGACCTTCACTGCATCACTTGTGATCTAGTGATATGTGGGAAAGGGCTTTTCTGTCGTTACATAACTTTGTTCTCCTCTCAGGGAGTGTAGACAGGGAGCTACTCATCCAGAACCCATAGCTGAGATTGGGGCCATGTTGTGCTTGGCTGAATAAAAGTTTCATTGTTTTTAATTCAAGCAGTATAACATTCTCTTCTATCACTGTGGCTTTCTTAGGAATAAAGTACAATGATGAATATGATTTTGTGAGTGACTTTTAATAGTTTACTATAGGAGGGAAAGCATCTGATCTTACTTGAAAGTGAAGGCCACATCAGATCCATTTCTGTTCTTCATTATGTTCATTTGTCAGAGGCACTGTGCAACATCCTTGAGGGAGATGAAATACTGATGGCAGGGACATGTAATAAAGGATTTGAAATACATTTAAGATTTAATAAAACAATATTGAAAGATGAAATATGCCTTCCTGTTCTCTGCTGGCAGGTTGGTGCTCATAATTTTTCCATTGAACATAATATATGTTCGACGATCATCTTCTATCCTTTCCTTGGCTTTGTTTTTGACATTGACTTTAAATGTTCATAGGATGCCCATAATATTTGGGTTACAACTGAGGCAAATCCTTTTTTCTGTGTTCAACCTTGATAAAACTAAGATTTTGTTCAGGGGAGCATATGGGTGTTTTTAAATGAGATGCATCCACGCATGGTCCCACACCGTCCATGTATCCAACTGCTCATGTGACAGTGCGTGGTGCATGGTGGGAAGGTGCGCTTCTATGCACTAGCCACCAGGTCACACATGGAGCACTGCTGAAAAATCCGGAGTGCCCCGTGCAGGCCACCATGGTCGCCTCCAGTGGACAAGGCAGCCATGCTGGGAGCCGCCCATGCAAAGTCCTCCCCATAGACTTCCTGTGCATGGGCACCCCACCCGCATCCCACTCAGCAGCTAGAGACCACTCCCTTCTGCCGCTCACTTAAAAACACCCTTTTTCTTAGGAGTTACAAAGAGTAAAGGAAATGGAACCTAAAAATTGAATTAATAAATCAAGTTTACTAGCCCTTTCCAAATATGAACACCTACTTATGAAGTCACTGGTGTGTTCACAATGGCAGAAATCCACCTGCCTATTCTTCTTCATCCACTATAGAAGATGCTTGGTTCAGCATAGAAAAATAGGCTAGGAAAGTGATGACTTAGGCACCAGTGTCTTTAATTACACCAACACACTGAACAAATGACAACCCATAGCATAATGATGTATTTCAATGTCTGGTGGAAAGGATTCTGTTTCCCTGTCACTCTTCTAACTTGCAAGTATTAACTCAAATGCAGCCAGTTTTTTTAGGCTATTAGTATTTATTTATTTATTTATTTTTATTTATGATTATGGGATTGTGCAATGAGACTAGAATCTGTCCCATCTCAAAGTGTAAGCACTCACACACATACAAAGAAATGGCAATTGGAAAATTATCAACTGGTTCTCAGAACTCCAGATGGTAACTAGGGGTGAAAACAGACATGACGCTAACCACCCTTTAACCACCCTTGGTGGTCATTTATGCATGTTGCAGGGCTGCATAGGGCACCAATAGAGCCCTGCAACATGCATAAATAACCACAAAGGGTGGTTAAAGGGTGGTTAGTGTCATGTCTGTTTTCACCCATAGTTTTAGAAGAGGACTGTGTTCTACTAATCTTCTGTCACATGGGGTTACTGATTGTCCAGTACACACCCAAACTGCTGAGTAGGCATCAGAGACCAGAACAAAGTAACTTCAATGAAGTGAAGATTTATTTATTTATTTATTTATTTTATTTAAAATTCTTGCTACCCCACCCCTCCTGCCGCAGGCAGCTCAGGGCGGCTTACAGTCAACACTAACAACAACAACAATAACTAAAAACAAAACATAAAAAGGAGGATAATAAAGTAACAATTCTCACCTGTCCAAGACACAGTCTGATTTCTCATTGCTTGGCCATAGTATTCACACAAGGAAAGGCGGGAGAAGTCCAGAGGCCCTTAGTGATACTGATTAGTACTGTTACAATATCATGGATTCAGATGAGAACAGATTGGATTATATTGCTGCCATTGGCCTCCGTATGCCTCCTTTCCTTCTTTTTCTTTTTTCTTTTTTGCCATTCCCATTTAGTAAGTTAAGAACCATAGCCCATAGGGGAATAAATTTGCAAAATACTTTGAAAATTGATAAATAGGAAAATGTTGAAAATGGGAAAATAGAAAAATGTTTTGAGAAAGAATTAAGAGCTCTCTCTACTGACTTTGGGTGCTTTTAGACAGGTAGCTACCCCGGTGCTGGCTGTGCCAGCTTGCTTCACCCCTGGGTGGCCTATCCGTCTAAAGGCATCCCTGCCAGTCATGCAGGTGGACTGCCTCACCAAAGCACTCAGGAACATCCCAAAGCACTGTCGGTAGAACAGGCTGGCCATTACGGGGGCACCGGCACAAAGGGGAACAGCTGTCCATCTGCTCGGCAGACCCATGCTGTAGCGCCACTTTTGGATGGTCATTGCCCTGGGCAACATTATAGAGTTGTGGGTGCCAGCATCAGGCAATTGCCTGAAACTCTGTGTGTGTGCGTGCGAGGAGGGGGGTGTAACACCGGTGAATCGCAGGCTCGGGAATCCATTGGGTCCATCTGAAGGCGACCCAGGTAGGGATGCAAATAGGCAGACAGGGTGCACCCCCATAGCATCTGAGCAGACTGAAGCTCAACCCAGATAAGACGGAGGTGATGGTGGTGGGGAGGGTGAAGGGGGTGGTGGCCCCCCTAGTTGGGGGTGTTTGCCCCCCTGTAGCTCAGCAGGTCCGGAGTCTGGGGGTCATATTGGACGTAGACCTGCGTCTGGAACGGCAGGTGGAGGCAGTCGCCAAGGCTGCCTTCCGCCAGCTTTACCTGGTACGTAGGCTGCGTCCGTATGTCTCCGGCCCAGACCTGGCCTCCCTCATCCATGCCTTCGTCACCTCGAGGCTCGACTACTGCAACGCGCTCTACGTGGGGCTTCCCTTGTTCTTGGCCCGGAGGCTGCAGCTGGTGCAGAATGCGGCGGCCCGTCTTCTTACGGGGACGGGTCGCCGGGAGCACATTACACCGGTGCTCCGAGCGCTGCACTGGCTGCCGATAGTGTGCCGGGCCAAGTTCAAGGTCCTAGTAATGATCTATAAAGCCCTATACGGCCTTGGCCCCTCTTACCTTAGGGACCGCCTCGCCCTTCGCGCCCCGGAACGACTCCTGCGGTCTGCCGGGGGTGCCCTCCTGGAGGTCCCCCGTGTTAAGCGGGGGGCCACGATGGAGCGAGCATTCTCGGTGGTAGGGCCGCGGCTGTGGAACTCCCTTCCGGAGGAAGCTCGCCTGGCCCCAAGCCTTTTGACATTTCGGCGGAACTGTAAGACCTGGCTGTTTGCCCAGGCCTTTGGGAGGGAGGGGGGGGGGGTGATTTTAATCCCCTGCCCATTTATCTATTTATTACTGTTTTCTAGCCCTGTTTTTTGATGTATTTTATATTTATATTTTAACTGTTTTAATTGTTTTTATTGTTGTTGTCAGCCGCCCCGAGCTGCATTGCAGGAGGGGGCGGGATATAAATCTGAAAAAATAAATAAATAAATAAATAAATCTCCAGGGGCAGCTGCCTCCACAGCAATCTAAAAACACCCATTATGTCTGGCCCTGTGAATTTCAAGTGCAGGCCCACAGAATTGTAAGGCAGAAGTCCCAACTGCTGAGCCATAATGCTGCAGTAATATATCAAGGAATTTCAGATATTGCTCCTCAGCCTGGAACCTCAGCTGACTTGCCATAGCTATCACATGAACATCAGTAGGCTGCTGATTGGCCCCACCTGTGTATAAACATTTGGTAGTTGCCATGTTCCTAGTCTGAGCATTCAGACCTCCTGCTGCCTGGATGGACCAACTGCTTTTACCTTTTTCCCATCCTGCCCTATCTGTAGGTCTGCTCTGCCATGCTACTCTTGGATCTACCTGCTTTCCCTGCCTGCAGTCTACCCCCTACGTACCTGCAACCTAACCTTTCCTCACAGACTGACCTACTGACTTTTTAACCTTGAGACCATGATGCTTCTGATGACAGTACTTTCTTGTCCTCTGTCAGTCATGTATCTTTGGCTTCATGGACTTGACTCTTCTGTTCCTAGACCACATGACTGGTTGCCCCTGTCCTGACTCAACCATGACCTTAGCTCAGACCCCAGCACCCCATGACACAGACCACTCTCAGCAGGGCTATTGAATAAGTATTAAATGTCAGAGGATGTAGATAAATATTACAGATATTTTGGAAGTGGGAAAGAGGCTGTTGCTCAAGGTCACTAATTATTAGATTAGGGAATAGGATCCAAGAATCTTGGCTTTCATTTCTTTGCTGTAACTACAAGAAATGTTGGGGTTTGTCATGTCCTTAAGTGTCACCTGGAACATGTTTTTTTCTTAAATTCCCTAAGTGCTTTTTCAAATCCCACCCTTTTCCCTCATCATTCTAATATAATAATTAATAATGGTAGATACAAAAGAAATCAAATTATGTAGAGAGTTACTTTGTCTTTTTAGCATTCTCTCCAAATACTGCTTTTAAGAAAAACACACAAACTTCTCTCCAATTATTCTAACCACAATTTCTTTGAGAAGATTCATTCCTTGGCAGACATTTGACAGATACTGTGTTTTCGTGATGTGTGGATTATTTTTAACCAGAGATCAGCATTCTCTTCCAAATGCTTTTACCTCAGGAGGGAAATAACACTTTCAGGTAGAAACCAGTAGTGTTTGTACATCTGCATAATGGGCAAAATTAACATAGGTTTATGTAGTGCATAGCTTGCTCAGAATTTTGATGCCCTTCAAAAGAACAGGATGCTGAAGTTTCATGTGAAACAACATTTCAAAGGGTGAGCTGCCTTGAAACAAAAGTAAGGGGATAAGCCAACATGGGGAAGGCGTGTGCTAGTAAGAGTGCTGTAGAGAAATATTGAATTGACCCCCACACCCCAAGTCAGATGAGCAAGTATGCAAATAGTTGTTCTGAATGCAGATACTATTTGGAAATTAAAAATGTTATCCAAAAACAGGAATGGTATTCATGGTAGTGAATCTGCTATTTGTTTCAGCCCTGTTTTGAACCTTAGGCAAAAATACGTGGCAATAGGAGGAAGGAATATTCGACTGTTATATGAAATATGCTCACAAACTGGGCAATATTTTTTTCCCTTAAGTCATGCTGGGGAGGAAGTGTCTCTTTATCCAGCTGCATGATATCAGGGTTGATTCCTTGGCAAAGAATGTATCTTGTGCCTTTTGCCATTTTGAAAGTGAACCCTCCTTGACAAACCCCATAAAACACAAACTTCCTAGTTTAAGAAAAAGAGACTCTTCCACCTGTGGAATAAGCAAGCTCTCCAATTTTCAAGCAGGTTATGAGGAGCTTCACATCACAGCATAGATCGGTATGACTCTTTTATTTCTGAGCCACTGCTGAACCAACACCTCATGTTGAGGTGCCATCTTTTTGCTGAGACGTAAAACCAAGCCCCTTGATTTCTCCTCATCATTAAGACTCCAGCCTCACTTTTGACTAACAAGAAGGTTAGTTCTGGCAGTCCCTGACTAAATTCAAATCATGTGAAATGCCTATCTGGGGGTGGGAAACTTAACCTGTATTTTCCACTAGATGAGCTATTTTGTACTAGATGAGCTATTTTTCACTTACTACCCTTAATGTGCTTGGTTGTCTTAATGGGCAGGGAGTGTGGGGGAAGGGGGAGTCATCGATTTTCTCCCCAGAGGTATTCACATTTCAGTAGTGGATTGTGTTCCCTCCGTACAAACTTGAAGTGCCTTCGTGTCCTTCAGAATGAAAAGCTATGCTTGATTTCCATGTACTAGTGTTATCATTATTACCACTATTGTTTATTATCATCTCTTTTTACACATAGGTCACCATAAGAGCAGAAATGCTTAAAAGAATTTGTTGACATGGAAACATCCTTGGGACATTAATAAGAAAATAAGTGGAATCCACTTTGACAATGAAGAGAACTGGCCAATGAAAGATCACTTACAGGTATGGAGAAAACCTCTGTTTTATTACAATTAGATATATTTCCTGTCACCATACATACAGAATCCATTGTGTATTCACAAATTATTGGTTAGTGCAGCCGTGTTTGTTTCTAGCAATCAGTTACACAGAAGGGGAAATACACTTAAAAGTTGGTGCTGGGGATATTTTGTTTCTGTGGAATGGATATTAAATTGGCCCTCAAGATGATGATTTTGGACACTTCATTGGAGGTTGGAACAACAGCGACTGGACTTTCTAGGACTCGTCTGTTTGAGTCTTGCTGACACATTTGAATTTATTGACAGCGCTGGTAACTAATTGTTTCATTAATACACAACAAAGTGTTTTGGATATTCCTTGATTGTGGCGGGGGTTGTCACCTATGCTTTGAGAAGCTGGCTTTGTCAACTTTATATTGCAATGAAATTCTGGTCTTTTTTTGTTAGCTTGGTAAAGAAGTTGCCTTGCCACATTTCCCCTGCACTGATGAAAGTAGGTACAAGATTCAGGCATGGGTTAAAACATGCCACAGTTCTAAACCAACAGCAGTCTGGGAGGGATGATGATGATTTTATTTGTATAGTGTTCCCCTGACTTTACATGGCACTCAGAGCATGGTACAATCACAAAGTTTGTAACCCTCTTTCTAAAATCTAGATAGTGTGTATACAAAAAAAATCATTTAAAAAATCAAACATACTATGGGGGGATTACCCTAGATGACCTCCACCTTGGATTCACCTTCATTTTAGTCTTAGGCTCTCCCCCTACCATTTCAGAACCACCCTTCTGGGAGGAAAACACCCAGATCCTTTAGTAGCGTCCTGAGGAAAGAGAGATGGTTCTGACACCACTGATGACTGCCTATGTTCTGCCAGGTAGTGTTCCCAATCCCCCTCATCCAACACCAAAGAGGAGGTCAGGCCATGGGTCATCCATATTCTCATTAGCTTACTCCATTCCCTCATCTCATGGGGAGATGCCTTGTTCCTCCTATATAAACAAGTCTTTCCAACTTATCCCATGCTTCATACACTGGATCGCCCATCAGATATGCAACAACATGAAGCAAACTAAGAAAACACCAGCTGGGCTTGAATGCACCCTCTGTTGCTCAAACAGCACTCAAGAGGGTGGTTCCCTGGTGCACGTGGGCCATAGCAGGCTCGTGTTACATCTGTTTTTACTCATACTTATCTCAGGAATATATTCTGAATATATGGTTGTCAAGATATGGACAGATCAGACACCCCAATAGAAAATCAGAAACTGCTGATAATGCTTCATTCTAGTCTTCACATAAAGTGCTAGATCTATATTAGATAATGCTACACAAACCTCGTAAGAAGGACATTCCTTTTAGCCCCATATTCATGACAATCCTGTATCTTTCAGTACAGAAGAATGGTATCAGAACCTAGTTTGATAAACTCCACAGTGCATTGATTTTTAGGTATAGTGTGTGCTTTTGGCTATAGAAGCCTTTTAAAGACAATATACATGATTTGCACTGCTTTGTATGTTGTCTCATTTACTCCTATGCAAAGTGGATGTAGCATGCCACCAATCATGAGGGTAGCATTTTACATTCACTTTGCACAGACTATTCAAAGTTCAAGGTGCTGGAGAATCAGAGCCAATTACTGCATACTTTGATTACAGGAAGCCCCTAGTCATTGTGAATTAGTACATAGGAGTGTATTATGTCACGAGAGAGCGCTGAGGTGGTGAGCTCCATAGCCTTCTAGCCCTTAAGTAAATGAATCAGAGATGAGGAAAACTAATGGAGCAGTAAATATCTATCTCTATCTCACATAACACAATGTTAAAAGCAACTGAACAGGACTACAGACAAGTGTACTCTGGATCCTACAAGGATACTGTCAATCACTAGTCATTAAATATGTCAAAGAGTGAATGATCAAACAGAGGTAAATTAAATCTTTTAGTTAAATGCTTCAGCGTCCGCCTTCTTCAGTAACTAGTTGGATTTTTAAAAAATTTTATATATGCATATATGAATTTCTCTTTGTAGGTCCATAGAGATACTTTGGAGACCATATCTGTATAGGAATCAGTTTTCTGTACCATACTTTTTTTCCCTTAAAGTTGAGCCATTCAGTTAAGCTCACCTTGCACTTGTGTCAAGTCACAGTAATCGCAACTAACAGTAATGAACATTCTTTAGTTTTCTCCACATGTGATGCATCATCTGTCAGACAAAGGGTATTTTCAGACGTGGTGATAACGCAGTTTTCCATGCTTTGCCAAGCGTGAAAATCCGTGCTGTCATTATGGCTGAAAGCAGCCGCCAGATGTTGGCCTGGATGAGAACCTGGGTTTGCATGGGTCATGGTAGCGCTTAGCCCAGACTGTTCCTGAGGACCACCATGAGGAACAGCCTGGGCTAAGTGCTGCTATGGCCTGTGCAACGAACTCTGGATTGGGGTAAAAGAAGCCATCACAGTTGATGGTCTGCTTACTCTTACCCTGGTCTGGGTCTGTGGCGCTTCTGGGCAGCCATGGCAGCCTCATAGGGCATCCATGACCACCCGTCATGAAGGGGGTGAGCTGCTCTGAGCAGCACAGTCATAGAGCTGTGTGTGTACATTGCTCCACCCTCTTCCCACCCCCTCCCCAGCCCAGACTGCAGTCACTTTTGTTTGGCCCCCAGGCCGAATCCTGCCCGGAGTGAGGGTTTCATTCCAGACATGATTAAAACATGATGGTGCAACACCAAGAGTGACCCAATGCAAGTTACAGCACAGAGTACAGCAGTGACTCGTGCATATTGTGGAACATGGCAAAAGTTCGTTCAGAAATCATAGGATGTGATGAATAAAATAACCATCTTAGCTCTGGTGGAAAGAGAGTTGGGGAAGGGGTAGAAGCTGATTGAGAAGGAAATATATTTGATTTATAGCAACCAGCTTGGAATTCCAAAGCCAAAAACTAGTCCTGAGGAGGGATGGCAAGTTCTAAGCAAAGAGTGGGAGGACATTGAATGGTGGAGATAACTGAAAGTGGATTGGCTTCACATGTAATTCTGGCCACTCTTCCCAAGTCCTGGTCCAGAAAAGTAGCTGTGTACTCTAAACACTTATCATAATTCTCCCAGTTGTTTTTTCTCTTGTGGAAATGCCTCAGGCAAAGTCCTTGTTACCATCCTGCTGCCATGAAGACTTTCTTTTCTGCTTGTGTGCTTGACTGTTCCAATCTGTTGCCTGTCAGTGTTCAGTGCTTACATGAATTATGATCAGGCTTCAAAACCACAAAGATACAAACCAATGGCCTTAATCCTGAGTTTTTCTGTACTATCTCCAAATCCTTTGCACCTCATTGGATGTTAAAAGTGCTGAGCAGTTCTTTCTTGTGGTCTTTTCCAAGTCTGAATCAAGCAGAGATACATTTTTGGAACTCCCTAGCTGCAAGGCAGTAGTTAGAAAGGAAAAAGATTTCCAGAGGTACCTTAGGGACTTTGACACCTGACTTCTACTGAATTCCAATGGGATTTGTTTGCCTAATACCATTAGGACCTTTTAAAATCCCCAGATGTCATTTTCAATATATAAAATGTCCCCCTTCCACATACGTAACTGTTGAAAATGTATGTAGGCTTGATTGAGTTCTTGTGGGAGTTTTATCATCTACTTCAGTTAGTGCAGGATTGAGCCAATATCAAGAATAATTGAATTTTATATATAGTGTATTTTTTCAGTGATAATTACATCAGATCCATTCATTGCATTTTATAGATGTCAATTTGTATAACTATTTGTTAAGTAACTATTAGACTGATAAAAAGATTTATATTTCAATCAGTGCTCTATTCACATTATGTTCTATACGGAAATATTAGCAGAAGAGACTTTGTATAGTTTTAAAGTATATGAGATTGCTGTCCAAAGTGCAGCATATTATGTATGACAATATAAATACATAACTATGAACTAATGCCATCTATTGGATAGAGTGAAAACTGCTTGATGGTGTGTCACAAGTGCTATATTGCTTATTGCCAATATTTAAGGGAGATTCTTGTTTTGCTCAAGTGATAAAGTTGTATTATTTTAGAACAGGAAGTTCCTGGAGACTGTGCCATACAGCAGTGCAACACACTAGGGGGAAACTGACTTGTTGAAATATTTAAAGGAAAATAGATATTTGTAATGTAGTTATTTATTCCTACAAAAAAAGTAGTTCTGTTTCATTTTGAATGGATCATTACTACAGTGAAACCATGTTATAAGGCACTATTTGGAATCCACACACTTTAACTGAAACCACATTATAATGAGAATTTTAAGTATTACCTGTTTGAGTGTTCAAAGCCTTAATATAGACAGACTGACAGTCTAGCGGTTTGTGATAAAAATCTGTGCTCCTCATAGGAAAGATTCACCAGGCCTGCATTGTCCAAGGGAAAATAATCCATCAGGTTCCTAAATGGTTGGGAGAAACTTTTCCTAAAACCGCCCTGCCTGTGGAATGGCTGTGATGAGTCATTAACCCTTAGACAATGCAAGCCTGGCGAGTCTTTCCCAAGGAAGGAAAGATGGTGCCTTATCACAAACTGCTAATCTGTCTGCTTGAAATCAAATGGCTTTTCAATGAAATAATGAGGCTTACACCCTTTGTATTTGCAAAGTGGGAGCACTGTCTTATAACTGAATTCATGCGACAAGGGTGCATGTTATAACAAGGTTTTATTGTGTATCTCAGGACACACTAAAATTGTTCACTTTTAATTGTAAAGAAAATTGGGCTCTGCAGCAACTTGAACTGGCAAAAGAATACAAAAAATCCATATCATCACTTTCACCGGTTAGTCAGTGTTGCTCTACAACATCAGTTTCAGAGTGCTTGCCCACATTACAGGAGCGGGGGAAACGTACAAGAGAGAAACTTACGGTGGTAAAGCTCTTTTTGCTCTGAATGTGGGTGTGGTGGGTAAAAGTGATTCTCATGTTGGTTTCAATCAGCCCTGTAATCCATGATTGAAAGAAACGTGAGAATCATCTGATGAAGCTCTCCCCCCGCACCCCCATGTTTGGAGCAAAATGTAAGTTTCCCCGCGGTAAGCTTCTCTCTCATAAATTTTCCCTGCTCCTCTAACATGGGCAAGCACTCTCATTTCAGCCACACTGTTTCATAACAATTTTATCAATGAAATTTTATTCTTCTGGATTATCCTGGGGAAATGAAGTTTTAAGGTTTACTTTTTAGAAAATTTTGAAAACACATGGAAGGCAGCTGTAAGCTCTCCTAAAAAATGGAACAACAAACCTCTTCTCTTCAGGAGCTGGCTAATCTACCAGTAGCATGGTTAGATGTCTTCCTGTTTCAAAGTGTTTTGGCGAGTCCCTAACTATATTCGTTTCTTCTGTCCTCTCAGAAGATATGTCAGTGTGTGGTAGGCATATTGCTCCTTTGGGTCATCTTAAGCATTGAATCTCAAAATCTAAACAAAGTTCCTCTCTTTGGAGAAGAAAGGGGCAATCTTGTCCCCCATATTCTTCCTGGCTTACTGCCTGTGATGTACCAAAACAATCCATCTGTACATCTAATTTTCAGTTTCACATGCAAATGTGTGAATGTACATTTCATTTCACACATAGACATGGATTTCAACCACCAGGCCAAGCCTTAAAGTCTTTATCTGTTTGTTTTTTCGTTCCCTGTTTAGTTATACTAAGCTCACATAAATGAAGATGTAAGGAGCAGATCCTTTGTGAAACATATAAAAGTTCTATTACCAATTTACCAGTATCATGTGGCTACAAAAGCCATTTGTTCATTCAAATACAACACACAGTGACAATGTATATCTGAAACTGCTCTGAAAAAAAAACAGGAAAAAAAGAAATGAAGACACCCTTAACATAAGAGTTACGCTATAGGCCATGATCCCAAAAGCTGTGGAGCCATTGTGCAGGGCTGCATGCGGTGACCAGGTGACATGCATGCAAACAAGCCAACAAACATGGGGAAAGGGTGTGTGAGCCATGTGTAATCCAAGCAGTGGAACAAGACACTCGTGGAAGCAGAGAGAGTGAATGTAGGGGGAACCTGCCCCGTGCAGACAATGCAGGGTGAGGTGTGGGAGGTGACAATAGGGCACAGTCCTGGCTCACACCACAGTGCAATGGGGCAGGCAGGTGAGGGGGGGGGCAGAGAAGACGTGAATGAAAAGGGGCCTGCAACCATGGCTTGGCTGCCATGGTGGCCTCCCGTCAGGTCAAAGCAGCCATACTTGACTGGAAGAGAGAATTCTGCATAGCATCCATCAGGGATACAGCCCAGGAACACCAGGGCCCAGTCACAGCTGATCATCAGTCCAGGGGCATGAGCATGGCAGAATGGCCACACTGTGCCCTGACCACCAGTGTGTGGTCACATCACCAATGGATAGGAAGCATGAATCTCACGTGGCCATCTGCTCATACCCATCCCTGCCATCCCTGATCACACCATTGTTGAACAGCCACACTAGGCACAGCTAACCCACCTATTGATGACATCCAGTCCCATGATTATTCCCACAGTTCCCCCATTTGCCCAGGAGACAAGGTCATGTGTGACATACACGGGTGGCCTCTGTGGCCGCAAGGCTGTGTAGCTGTTGCAAAGGGTACCCTCCACATCAGATATGCCATACCTCAGATTGTCCAGGCACCATTCAAGAAAGGTTTGGAGCCCTACAATTGCAGAAGTCAGGCTGTCCATAGCATCCACCAGCTCCTGGTGCTCCAGGCATCTGAAAAGGTGCTCACCCTCCTCCTGTGCCCAGAGATCCCCTACCACACTGACTTGCATGGTGAGGGAGAGCCACACGTACATACCCAGGTGGGAGGTGGTGGAAAGGCCTGGCCACCAGGGGGTGGAGGTGCTGATCACTTGGTGGGCCTGCCAGTGGACAGCACTGGTCTTTGCCTACAGGTGGTGGGAATTGCTGGGGGTGGGGTATTGTTGGCTATGTTTTGGGGCACTATTTGATGGGGCAGATGGGGTGGTGGCATCAGGGTCTGTTTGTCCCGGAGGCTTTATGGGTTTATGGGTGATGACTGTTGGGGTGGGAGTGGGGGGGGGGGGGGTTAGTTGTGTTTAACTTGTTGTTCTAACAAATGTATTTTGTTAAAAACAGTGCTATTCTGCCCTCTTGTGTGGGATACCAGTGTACGGGTGGGGTCTGTGAGGGTGAGAGCTAAATGTTGAATAACTTGTGTTTTGTTCCCTGTTTCCATGCAAATGCTGCTGCCACTGATCAAGGTGCAGAATGGGTTGGGGTGGGTGGGTATGTGTACCTCTGCTCCCAGCCCAATGTGGATGACTGACTGGCTTATGTAGGTGAAAGGTGTGCTCACATTCTCTGTTGCACAGCTGCTTCTGTTTGTGATAACTGCTTTATGTCCCTGTTGCCCTGTTGTTGGACTTCTCATACATAGGTGCCTGCTTGTGTATTTATTTGTACTGCTACTTGCTTTCATAACCAGGCTTGTGACTGTCCAGGATGGGTTGTCTGATGGTAGGAAGGTCACTTAGGCATTGCAGCACCTATGTGGGTTGGTGATGGAGGGTTGAGAGACCAGTAAGTATGGTATCAGGCCCTTTGTGTCCTTATTCCTTTGTTACTCCAGCTGGTGTTGTGGGTTCGGGCCTTGCTGGCACAGCCATCTGGGCACGGGCCTATCGGTCTTCCAATTTTTCACACTTCATCCCTCTCTGGCATGTAACTTTAATTCCTGCTCCTCTGCAATCCCTCACACATCCCTGCTCCTCTGCAATCCCCTCTACTGTATGGGGTCTATTTCTTGGCCCATATGGCCCCAGGCTAGAGGCCCAGGCAATGCCTGTCACTGTTGGGTGGCCTTTGCCTTACCCATTGTGCCTTGGACTGCATCTGCATCTGGGGGGGCACAGGGCACACCACCATCCACTGACCCCTGCTCCATGGTGTACTGCGGAGGGGCTGGCTGCTCACTGTCAGCTGATACCCTTCCCCCAGGCATACATTTTGGTTTCTGGGTGCCTTGTTTGTCCCCCTGTGGATGGTTTGGGCTAGGTTTCTGGTCAGCATGTGCCAGGCCTGGCCAATGCCACGCGTTGCCCTGCTCATATACCCAGGTTTTATTTATTTTATTTATTTATATAAATATTTAATATCCTACTCCCTCTTGCCTCAGGCAACTTGCGGCAGCTTACAATTGGTAAAATATATAAAAAAACAGAAACCTAAAAACCCAATAAACCTCCCCCTTCCTTCCCTAATCCCGCCATCCCAACCCACCCTACCTGTCTTCTCCTCCAAACACCTAGTGGAACAACCAGGTCTTACACTGCCGCAAGAAGGTGAGCAGGTCTGGTCAGAGGCGAATCTGTGCTGGAATGAAGTTCCACAGCAATGGAGCAGCCACCAAGAATGCCCTCATCATGGTGGCCCTCCCTCTACAATACAGGACCTCCAGGAGGACACCCCTAGTCAAATGCAGGGGCTGGCCTAAGGGATGGGGGATGAGACGTTCCCTCAGATAAGTGGGACCCAAACCATTTAGGGCTTTATAGGTCAGGGGTGGCTGGTGGGTTTGGAGGATGGTGAGGCAGTGGGCGGGTTGAACCTGCCACCGGTAGCTTTGCTGCCGGTAGACCAGTGGGCCTAGGGCAGAGCCTGGCCTAGGGGCAGAGCCAGAGCAATGGTAGGTGGAGCCAGAGCAATGTTAGGCCAGCGGCGTGGCATAACCCAGCAGGAAGGAGTTCCCAGGGTTAACACTGGATGGACATTACATTAGTTAATGCTGGGAATGCTGCTGCGTGAAGCACTGCCACCAGGGGAAAGAGAGCCCTCCTACTGGCGTCCCATCCACTCTCTCTTTCCCACTGGGTCCAAATTAACCATAGTAGGTTAAAAAAACAGATCACGTTGCAATCACCTACCTTTATCCTGAACCCTTGAATCCTCGATTTTCATGGAATCCTTGGCCACCTGTAATCTTCTGAAGGTATAGACTTTGGGACAAGCCGTCCTTCTGGCTTGGAGAACTGGGAGGACTGAGTTAGTTCCCTGTCCTGCGACAAGCCAAATCAGAAGAGAATGAAAGGGAAGAGAAGGACAGGACAGAGGAGAAGTAGGAGGGAAAGGGTTTGGTTTTGGTGCACGAAAAGAAGAAGGGGAAGAGATGGGTTCAATGGGGAACAGGAGAAAAGGGTCTCCTTGTTGTCTACAGCCGTCTCTTCTGCCATGCTCCTACCTTCTTTCTCCTCTGTTCACAAGAACAGTTGCAGGCCTGTATTGAAAGCAAACCAGGTCCATCCAGACCAGCATCCCTAGTAGCTACACCCTATCCCCGGCAGCCAAATGCCTGTCCAAGCACACAGGCCTTTTTAAAAAAATTGGCCAGTTTCAGGGCTGTATTGCCACCAAATCAGGCCCATCCAGACCAGAATCCCTAGTAGCTATACCATATCCCTGACAGCGAAATGCCTGTCCAAGCACACAGGTCTTTTTTTAAAAAATTGGCTAGTTTCAGGGCTGCATTGCCACCAAACCAGGCACATACAGACCAGTATCCCTAGCAGCTACACCATATCCCTGGCAGCCAAATGCCTGTCCAAGCACACACATGCCTTTTAAAAAACTTTGGCCAGTTTCAGGGCTGCATTACAAGCAAACCAGGTACATCCAGACCAGCATCCTTAGTAGCTACACCCTATCCCCAACAGCCAAACACCTGTCCAAGCACACAGGCCTTTTTAAAAAGGTTTTCCTGTTGCTGGCCTGCATTGCAAGCAAACTACTTTCCAGCAGCAGTGAAACAGCAAGGGGAGGGACCATTTTAAAAAAGAGTAGCCATGACCAGTCTCTACTCACAACATCCCACCAAACTGCAAAGGGCAGGGCCATTTTAAAATGCAAGGGCCATTCCAGCAAAGATTGGATTGGAAACCCTTCCTCTATCCAAGCCCCTAGGTACCCCACCCAGAAAACAGAAATCAGCCAATTTACTTGTAAAACAGGAAATGAACCAATTTTAACTAAGAAAGAGTAGCCATGACCAGTGGGGCCCCAGAAAATGGCCACAGCCTTTGCACATGCTTGGGGGAGAAGGGGGGAAACCAGCGGTGCACCAGCAAATACACAATAAGCAACAGCAAACCACTGAAACCATATCTTAAACCAACCATATTATCCTCAACACACCACAAAAGCAGTAGCAAGGAGTTCCACTTGTCCCCCAAAACATGGTTCACTTCATATCTGTTACACCCCCTCCCCATGTGTCACAGTCTCCCAGTCCACCCCCAGCCCCATTGCCCAGCCAGACTCTCCGAGCCCCCCCTACTCCCCTCCCCCACGTCTCTCAGTGCACCCACACACACACTTAGGGTTGCCATGTAAGAACAATTTTAGATGGCACTTACAAGATATACAGGTTGCAGGACTGCATTGGTTTCAATACAGCCCTGCAACCTGTATATCTTGTAAGTGCCCTCTAAACATTTGCATCTATTGGCAACCCTACCCCTACTCCACTGCCCAGTCAGACTCCCCGAGTCCTCCCACTCCCCCAGTGCACCCCACTCCACACCACCCCTCCCCTATGTCTCCCAATGCACCCCCTCCCCTCCCTACCCCATTGCCCAGCCAGACTCCCCGAGTCCCCCCTCCCCTCCCCCATGTTTCCCAGTGCTCCCAACTCCATACCACCCCCTCCACCATGTCTCTCTCCTGTATCATAGGCAAGATCAGGATGAAAAAGCTCATAGTCAAATCTTCTCACATTTACGTTTGCTGGGCAGAAGTTTGCAATTGCAGCACAGGGAGGGGAAAATGAAAGAACAATTACACTATTACATGCAGGCACTGAGAGAAACAAACCAGGAAGAGAGATGCATGCTGGGAAGGGGCAGGAGGCCTGATGGAGAATAATGATCTGGTCCTCTTGCCTCTGAACTGCTTGGGTCACTCCGTCTTCACCTCTGAAGTAGACCCCTCCTTCCCCAGGTAAACCCTGCTACCTTACAGCAGCCACTACACCTAACACCATTTCCTTCAATATAACCTCTCTGTTTGTCTGAACAAAACAGAGGGTAAAGTCAGTTATGAGGATAAATATAGCTCAGCTCAACATCAGTATCTTACTCTTTGGTGGAGATGAAACCATTGCCTCTTTTCAACACGGAAATAAAGAAGAAATTTGGCTTCTTTCATGACAAAAGAATACCACTTTTCTGTTGTGTAATGGAGTCTGTGTAAAATATAACATGAGAAACATATTTTCAGAGTCTACATTGTGCAAGTATTCACTGGTTTAAGTATTCTTGAGTTTCAATACATGTTTTGTTTTCATTCAAACAAGCCTATATATTACTGGAAAAATCATATGAAACTAGAAATGTAAGTCCCCACTTGAATTCTGCTCCCCTTGCAAAACTTTGTTCAAACCTTAATCCATGTTCAACAAGCAAAATGTCTGGCAAACCTTGCTTGAGTTTGGGGGTTTTAATGAAACTGGGAATCAGGTAAGTTTTACAGGCTGAGATTTTAATGTGGAATTTATTATTATTATTATTATTTTATTTTATTAGTCAAATTCAGATTTTGGTTAAAAATTTGAAATTTCCTGTATATGCTTAAAAATCAGTGAGATCAGTTTCAGGAAGTGACATTGGCTGATGCCGAGGGTGTCCTGGGATCTGTTAGGGCCACCTTTTGCGAATTAGATCCATGCCTGTCCTGGTTGGTGAAAGCCTCCAGGGAAACCCTGGGGCCAGTGCTGACAGGGGTGATCAATGCCTTCCTTTGGGAGGGCAGGGTGCCAGACTGTCTCAAGGAGACGGTGATGCGGCCCCATTAAAGAAACTAGCTTTGGATTTTGACACACCAGCCAGTTACCGGCTGAATGGGTTATTGTTATTAAATGAGTTGTGGCACAGCAGCTCCAGGGTCACCTGGATAGCATCAGTTTTCTAGACCCCTTTCAATCAGGGTTTCGTGCAGGGTATGGCACCAAGACTGCATTGGTGGCCTTGGTGGACGGCCTCCGCCGAAAGATGGTTTCAATGTGTTCGATACTACTCATCCTGTTAGTTGTCGCAGCTGCTTTTGATACAGTAGATCATAGGTTATTTCTGTGACAATTGCGGTCCCTGGGGGTAGTGGTGTGTGGACGGGACGGTCCTTGGATGGTTCAGCTCATTCCTCTCAGGAAGGAGTCAGCGTGTGGTGTTGGGGGCTGAAACATCTAGCCCATGGGACCTCTCTTGCGGTGTACCACAAGGTTCTATTTTGTCTCCATTATTAACATTTATATGCAAACCCTGAGGGAGGTTGTGAGACGGTTTGGTGTGCGTTGCCATCGATATGCTGATAACATCCAGATATACCTCTCATTTTCAACTGACCCAGGCCCTGCAGTCTCTGTGTTTTCCCAGTGCCTGGAGGCTGTGGCTGATTGGATACGGCAGAGCAGACTGTAGTTGAATCTTGATAAGATGGAGGTGATGTTGGTAGGTTGGGAAGCTGGGGTGATGACTCCCCTCATTGAGGGGGTCCTCCCCCCTCTGGCTCCCCAGGTCCGGAGATTGGGAGTCCTGTTGGACCCCAGTCTTCGGCTGGATTGCCAGGTAGAGGTGGTGTCGAAGGGAGCCTTTCGCCAGTTTCATCTTGTGCGGAGGTTCTGACCATAATTTCAGATTCCGACCTGGCCACCCTCATCCATGTGGTCATCACCTTGAAGATGGATTACTGAAACGTGCTCTCCGTGGGGCTGCCCTTAGTGATGGTTCGGAAGCTGTAACTGGTACAGAATGTGGTAGCCCATCTTTTGACAGGGACGGGTTGTAGGAAGAACCTAACACCAGTGCTCTGATCTCTGCACTGGTTGCCTACAGCGTTCCGAGCTCGATTCAAGGTGCTGGTTTTAACCTTTAAAGCCCGGCATGGCTTGTGCCCCTCCTATCTGAAAGACCGCCTCACTCCTTGGGTCCTGGGGCAATCCTTGCAGTCCGCTTGGGGTGCCTTCTTGGAGGTCCCCCAGGTTAGCTGGGGGGCCAACAATGGAGAGGGTGTTCTCAGTGGCCACACCGCGATTGTGAACTCCCTCCCGGAGGAAGCTCAGCTGACCTCGAGTCTGCTGGCCTCCTGCTGGGCATATAAGACCTGACTGTTCGTCCCGACCTTCGGGGAAGGGAGTGGGTAGGGGTGGAGGAGATGGGTAGTGCGTGGGAGTTCAGGTTGGGTTGGGGGGGTTGGGTATGGGTTATTTTAATCCGGTGATTTTAGGTTGTTTTAATTTATTTTAGTTGTTATGTGTTTTAAAATGTTGTTAGCTGCCCCAAGATGCTTGTAGCAGGAGGAGGTGGCATATAAATTTTAATAATAAATAAATAAATTAAATTAAATGCCCTTCAAATCTACACATTCTATACATTCTTTCTACAAGAAACATCTGCAATAAACGTTCAGGGAACAAAACATCCATAGTTGCAATATCCCCGTGAACACAATCTCTTTCCTCTTCTCTTGTGATGCTATTGTTTGTGTAAATTAATGGTTTTTCCGCTATTAAAGTTTAAATTTCTTAAGCCCTTTTGAAACTGCAGAATTTCAATTGAAACTAATAGCCACTTTCCTAAGTGTTGATAGGCATATTGGTAGGAGGCCATTGTGAGGAACACACAATGTAAATGCTCATCTCTGTAAACAAAATTAAAACAAGATGAACTCTATGTATCCACGTTGGAGCCTTTGTTACATTTGTGGTCATTGAATGTACTATAAAAGGAGAATCTGTGATGTCTTTCAACAAAGCTTTCATATTCTGATTGCTGCCTTTGATAACAGGCAGGAAAAAGGATAACATACTTATTATGTGGGTATTTCTATCATTTATATAGGTAATATAAAATATGTTTTGGCTTAACAAACAAATATGTTTTCCATATTTGTCGAATATTTTATAGGGATATTTTATCATCTGCCCTTGATTCATGCATTGGGGTTGTCAAATTATAATTATTTTTATAAATTTATTATAATTCAATACCCAAATTCATTCTTTTGGGTTGTCAAATTGTATGCTCTGGTACAATAAATTTAAATCATTTTGTAATATATACAATATTTTTTGTGCACAATGAAATAGTATTAGAAGAAAATTAATTAATAAAGAATAGTAAAGAAGCAAACCTCACCCTTTATAAATAAATGTTATATTTTTCTCACGGAATATGGCAGGTCTCTGACGACTTGTACATCCTGTTTGAGGCAGCCCCTGAGCAAGACTAACATATGGCCAGAAAGAGATATCCCATAGGGTAATGTATGGTGCAGGCTGGTGTTAATAAATCTACGTTGGAAATAAAGGTCACAAATTATAGCAAATGCCAGAAATTAGGGGCTTCTGAAACCTGGTGGTTTATTGATACCTCGTTAAAACTGCATTTCTTAAGCTACATGAGACTGTATTGTGGGCAAAAGAACAGAAAGGATTGTGGGTGACATGTAAAGGAATTCTTCTTGTTGTCTTGAGCTGTCTTGGCTTGTAGGGATGTGCGAACAGAACCGAGTTCGGAAATTCGGTTCAGTTCGAAAATCGAGTTCAGTGCAAAAGTTTAGTTCGGTCAACCGAACTATACGAGTTCAGTCGAATTCCAAACTTCCGAACCGAGTTTGTACATTCAAAACCATGGTTTTTTTTCCTTCCAAACTGGTTTGGATTTGACCGAACAGTTCGGTTGAATTCGAGTTCGGTTCAAAAGTTCAGTTAGGTCGACCGAACTATTCAAGTTTGGTCCGAACTCCGAACTTCTGAGCCGCGTTCGAACATTCCTATTGGCTTGTAGTGTTAATAGGAAATCTTCATTTTTTTATGTTAAAGTTTACCATCTTCCATTCCCTCTTATAATTATACACACTCACCCAAATACAGTTTATTATGGCTTGCACCTTCAAACCAGCCAACCAAAAATACATTTTATAACATTAAAACTAAACACTTAAAATAAACATGACCAAAAAGATAAAATTAGGAATTTCTTTATTGTATATAACCCACTGCAACAAAGCATTTCTCAGTCATAAAGCAAAGATAACAAAACTAAACTTTGCAAAGTATCTTTATCTTTGGACACCAACAACGATATTACAGTCTGATGCTGAGGTAACCAGTACCCTTTCGGAAATAGAAGAAGTAATCGGCAGGATCTTAAATCCTTGTGTGAAGGAAAATGCAATAATATATCTAGTTTTTCTACCTGTCAACAGTGGCACACACAGAATCTATCAGAATATGTCACCTTTTCAGCTCTTTCCCTTGTTATAGCAGAATCAAAAAGCTGAAAACGAATGAATGTCATCATTATAATTATACAGCATTGGTCTGGCTTTCAGAAGTGCTGATAATTTTCAAGTCCAGCTGAATGCAACATGACTTGATATTAACTCTTGCTAATAATCTCAAGAGAGAGGATTTTGATGCTTTGGCAGGATGGGGAAGTTAGCACTACTATTGAGTATATATCCTTGGATGCACAGAAGGTTTCCATGCCAAAGACTGTCACTCCAGAACCTGTATGAAAAATACATGCAATCCAACAGCCTTTACTGCTTTTGTAAATATATGCATTCATTGACATGTATGCCATCTACTTCTGTGCAGGATTGTGTAAATGTTTTTGTTAATTTAAGAATATTTGTAAAATATTCAAATAGAATCAACAACTCCTTTTTCTATAGGTGAAAACAGACGTGACAGTACAGGAATGAGGTGGCCCCATTGCCTGCCCTG
This sequence comes from Sphenodon punctatus, assembly GCA_003113815.1. Taxonomy (NCBI): domain Eukaryota; kingdom Metazoa; phylum Chordata; class Lepidosauria; order Sphenodontia; family Sphenodontidae; genus Sphenodon; species Sphenodon punctatus. The sequence goes on along the minus strand of QEPC01008359.1, from coordinate 2,127,347 downwards.
GGGTGAACCACTGCAACCACCACTCCTTGGGTAGGCGGGGAGGGTTGTTCACATATGCAGCCCTCCCCCATTAGGGCTAATATCACAGATCCCTCCACACCTGGGATGGCCCAAGGAGCTGATCACACAGGACAGGACCCCTGGGCCAATGTTGCTCAGCATGATCGAGCCCCAGTAAGAGCTGCCATCAAACAGCTGATGGGGGGGTGATTCTGCCCCCATCAGTTGTTTGGTGGGCCAGGTGAGTGCACCAAACTGTTGACAGTACTCGGGGCTCCCACCAGCTGTTTGGTGTGCCCAAAAACAGCCCACAAAACAGCTGATTGGGGAACTCCACAAGCTTCCCCCAATCAGCTATTTGGTGCATGCACCCAGCCTGCCAAACAGCTGATAGAGGGTTCTCCTGGGGGCCTCTCATCAGCTTTTTTATGTGCTCCCCCATCTCACCAAAAAGCTGACTGGGGGCACTGGAGTAGCTCCAGCCCTCACATCAGCTGTTTGGTGGGGCTGGGTAAGCATTCTCCTCCAGCCCCCTCATCAGCTGTTTGGTGGGCCAAGGAGCATGGGGTCCAGATCCACCGTCCTTACCTCAGGGTGGGTCTCAGGCACAAAACAGATAGGAGGGAGACCATTAGCCCCACTTTAGCCCGGGTGACCAAGCCTGAACCTGGGCTCTGTCTCCGACCTCTGCCACCCTACTTATCCTGTAGTGCTGGCAGCTTGCCCCAGGGCCAACGTGGGCAAACTAGGAATGGGAGAATGCGGTTCAGCAGTTCGGAGTTTGGATAGAACTCGACCAGTTCGGACCAGAACTTTCGAACCGAACTTGATTTTCGAACTGAACCAAATTCCTGAACTCGGTTCTGTTCGCCCATCCCTAAAAGATAATATTTGATTTAGTTCAATGGGGTTTGAATTTCCGAACTTTGTTCGGACGTTTGGAGTTCGGACCGAACTCGATTAGTTCGGTTGACCGAACAGAACTTCCGAACCGAATTTCCGAACTGAACTGAACCGAACCAAATTTCCGAACTCGATTCTGTTTGCCCATCTTCATTCTGAAAGTTCAGTCTTTATCAAGAGATCCTCTAGGTCTAACCAATATTTGCCTTGGATTCCTTTTCAACCAAATAGCCTCAGTTTTAAAAAGTTTGGATCAGCATAGTGTCATTTATTTATTTTTTCTTTATGCCTTGTGGTGCTGCTTGGATACCAATGAACGAGGGTTACTTTTTGTTGCTTTCTGATAAGATGTTGCATAGATTGTATCTACAAAATGTAGGAAATAATATCCAAACAGCTTATCTCAGAAGAAAGCTACTCTGGTGTAAATCTCAAAAAGAGAATCCAAGTTGTCAATGAAGCTTCCCAGTATTCCACAAAAATCTTCTGATTCATCCATCTGAACAAAGGCTCATTTGTCAAACTAAACCATTGTCTAGAAAGGCTGGAAGGGAAGGAGGATGAATCACATGAAAAACTGCATCTTAATCTGCCAATACAGAATTAAAATGCTTGAAACTTTGCTAGAGTCTCTAATGGACCAGAATACTAGTAACACAGGATTGCTAGCAAAGGCTTTTGAGGCCCTCGGTTGAACAGAAGTAATGGTTCCACCAAGTAATGGTTATCTACACTCCCGTTCCTCTACATGTGATCCTTCCGTTTGTCTATCTTACTATATTTTATGATTTTGATAAACACCATAACCAGAGACCCATGTTCACTACATTTTCCCATTTGTTGGCAATGGAGGAACTGCAGTGAACCCAGGTCTCTTAAGATAACACACTAAAAACCCTTCCATTTGTGTTTGTGATGCATCCAGGCATTGATCTCCTTTGGAGCTAGTGGATTTGGTCAGGAAGAATCCTAAAAAGTACACAGCCCTAAGCAACCTCCAAACACATGGGCTCCCCACCCATATTATTTTATATTTTATATTATAAATCTCAATATTATATTGAGATGGAAACACCCCCACACCATTAGCGGGGGGGGGATTTGTGCCCATCTGCCCTGAGACAGAGCACTGGGCCGGGGGAGGGGAAGCTCGGTAAGGCGGCCCAATGGGGGTGAGGAAGGGCACCGGGGGGTGGAGTTTTGAGCAGGTATACATACCTGAGCCACTGGGTGCCTCTTCCTCTCTCCCCATCTCGGGCAACACACGAAGAGGATTTTCCTGCCCACCTTTTCCCTCAAGTTGGGTTTTACTAGTGTAAAAATGCTGTATTTAAGTGTTGTTTCAGCTGCTGTGGGTTTCAGCTGGTCGCTGTTTTCAGGGCCAAGGAGGAATCTTCCCATCAGCTTAATTGGCACCAAAGCGGCCGGGGTTTTTACCGCCTCCGCAGCAGTTTTGAGATTTAGTTACATGCGATGTTTCAATGTTTTGCTGTTATTGTCGCAACCATGTGAGTAGCGGGGTAGGCACCATATGGTGGTAAGGCTCCCTAAGAGCTAAGGAGGGTGCATTTGCACCCCGCTACCACATGGGGAGCAGATGAGTCCTAAGGGCGGGGGCCCCAGCTCAGGCTCAGAATGGCTGGTAGGGGGCTGCAACCTGCCCTGACCCAAGGGGAGGATGAAGTCGAAGGGTCAATTCACCCGGGTCATGGGGCGAGAATTAGCTCAGCCCCCTCGCTTGAATATATGGCATGGTTCCTCTCCTCTACACCCACACAGGTTTATTATTTGCTGTTGTGGAATATGTATATGTATGTCATGTAATAAAGTTGCGGCCGATGCGTCTTTTATCCCAAGGAAGTCTCTGTCTCCTTTTATGGGTAGTGCGGGCACAATTTATATTTTATATTATAGTTTATTTTATATTTTTGTATTTATGTTTTTACCGTTTATTGTTTGCTGCCCCAAGCTGCCATTGGGCAGGAAGGGGTGGGTTATAAATTGTGAAAATAAATAAAAATAAATATTACATAGCCTGGGGATTTAGCTGTTCCCTGTCCCCTGGAACAATAATTAGCTATCAATAGGGACTAGTGGTGTAGCTGCACCATGGTAACATCAGGGCAAGCTCCCTCAAGACTGTGGGCCCACACACCCTGGTGCAGCTGTATTCCCTGTAGCTGGGAAGGAGGGCAGGGAGGCTCAATCCAGCTTTTTTACCAGGGCTCATTCTAGCCTGCCATCATGGGTGTGGCCTGGGCAGGTTAGAATGAGCTCCACAGGTGGAGGAAGACCTGAAATCATGGTCAATACATAGGCCTGGGTCAAGTTCCAAAGGCAGTCCATGGCACCAAGGCTGAAATGGCACCAAGGCTGAAAGGGAATCCAAGCTCATAGGTCATAGTCCAGTTCAAGTTCAAAGGCAATCTACAGGAATGGTGTCAAGGCTGAAGGGAACTCTAGACTCATAGGGTGAAAACATACATGACACTAACCACCCTTTAACCACCATTGGTGGTCATTTATGCACGTTTCAGGGCTGCATAGGGCACCAATACAGGCCTGCAACATGCATAAATAACTACAAAGGGTGGTTAGCATCATGTCCACAGTGGTGGTAGGCAGGGCCATCATTAAAATTTCACAATTACATGATCAATGGAATTGAACATGCACACAAGGATAGGGAACAGCTCCAAGTCACAGAATCAGATCGATGTTTTTTCACTAATTCTATTGGGATTTATTATACTTGAGGCTTTACTGTATTTTAGATTGCTCCTCCATGCGAAATCTCCCCCCTGTGAATTTCTCCCCAACTCCACAGAGATGTAATCATTCTGTCTAATTATATATTACTTAATCTGCAAGGGTATTTAGTCCTAATACGGTTCCCACTGCCTCTATTAGAAAGAGAATATTTGAGGTGAGAGCTAGAAGTGTGACTTCTGGTGTTTTAAAGGGTGGGGACCGGGGTTTGTTTATTTTTGTTAAGGACCGCCTTACTTTCTCCCTAGAATTTGAATTCTGCTGCCACTGTATTGATCCACACTAGGTCTAAAATGAGATTTCACTAAAATGGGAAATCTCATCAAAATTCTGATTCCTGTTACCATCTTGGTCAAATCAAAAACCTTTCGGTATTCAGTAATGTCTCGACCAACATTTCATTTCTCTATTTCTCAACTTTCTGCTTACCACTTTGTCATTTACTGCTTTTCTGCCATTTACCATTCAGCTGCTTTGCCATCCATTTCAAATCCCAAGAGGTAATACTGATGCAATACCTTTCTTGCACTCCATTCTCCCTTGTACTTCATTATCATTCATTGTCTGGTATGCAGATTCCTTTACTAATCTGCAGTACAGTTGAAGATTGATCAAAGCAAAGGGAACAACATTGGATAACAATTTTGATTGAAGCTACTGGACTGGAGGTTAAGGGGTACTGGGAGGAGGTTAAGGGGCGGGATATTTGCACAGTAATTGGCTCAGAAATGCAGAAACAACAAACCTGGAAGTAAAAAAACAAAACAAAACCCAGTACCCTTGGCAATGTGGTAAAGTAGGCGTAAAGTCGGTAAATCGGGACAGTATCTCATGCTATTGTGAGAATACAGAAATCACATCGATCCCGCTTCCCAATATCGCAAAAGTTCTCATGAGCAGCAATTTAGCTGCTTGTTTCAGCCCTAATCCATACCAATGTTTCTGCAAGAGCAAGAGGAACAGAGCAGTTTGGTCAAAGCAGTAACCTGTAGGGATGTGTATTTCAGTTTCAGAATTGCAATACCGAAACCGAAAATTCTGAAATAATTCTGAAATTTTGGAATTCTGAAGTATTTGGAATGGTCTGCAGAGGGCCTCTGGAAGCATGATCTCTCTCTCTCTCTCTGTGGAGAAACTGAGGGGCAGCAAGCTGCCAGCAGCAGCAACTCTCCGTATGCCTGACCTGACATAAAAAATGGGAAATTATAACAACTTTTATCTTTCTCAAGTGTCAAGCGAAATTCAGTCTACAAAGTGACTGCAAGTGTCAATTTCATAACCAATAGATCTAGACAGCCTATATACCTCATTTGAAACAAGTGTGCCCTGCCCAGTACATTGGACAACTTGACCAAGCAAGCATTTGCTATGGGTTGATAGAAAACCCTTTTAATGTCTTAAATGATAATGGTTTTAAATTTCCCACCTGAGAACCCTCTGAGACTGTGTCATCCATTGATACCTTTTCTGGTTAGCAACTATAATCAAATCCTTTCTTCTGCTAGAGGGTTCCTGTGTTTACCAGATAACCTTGGTCAAAAATCTCTAATCGCTACCCTACGGGACAAGGGAATTATCTTTACCCATTATATATGAAACTTGGGTCACACACACACATTTCTGAAAAAAAATGTTATTGTGCTTGTGTGGTATTGATTTACTGCTTCAGTGCTGCCTGTCTGCCAGTCTGACCGCCAGTCTGCCTGTCACCTGGTAATGTCAACTGTTGCTGCTGCTTATGCCCACCCGCCTGCCTGCCACCTGGCAATATCAAATGCTGCTGCTGCAAGAGCCACACTCTCTCTCTGGCACTCTCAGAAACACACACAAGTCCTGCCCCTCCAGAGGTGGTGTCTGCAAGTTGAGACCCTGGTGCACAGGGAATCTGAATAGGATTTTCAGAAATTGAAACTAAATTGGAATTTCTGATTTTGGGAAACATTGGAATCAGAATTTCTGATTAATTCCAAAATTCCAAAATACTACAATTCTGAAATAATTCCAAAATGTGTAATGGGTCCCTCTTGCACACCCCTAGTAACCTGTGTGTAGTGGGTTTAAGGTGTATTCTGCTTTTCAGGATGTGGTGCCAACAGACATCAGCCTTGGGCTTTGCAGGTGGTCAATACACAGGTCTGGGTCGAGGAATGACACCAAGGCTGAAAGGGAGGATGGGCATGTAGTCAGGTCACAGTCCAGAAGCAGTCTGCAGGAATGGCACCAAGACAGAAGGGAAGTCCAGACTTCAAGTCCAGTTGAAGGTGTAGTACAGCTTCTGAGCTATGGCAGGATATAAGGAGCTACTGAACTGAGTCAGACCAATGGTCCATCTCACCCAGTATTGTCACAACCTGACACGGCAGCAAGGTTTCAAATCCAGCCCCTCCAGGGTCTTCAGCAGGCAAGACTCAGGTGTGCTACCTGAGACTCTCCAGGATCCCTGGCAGACGTCTCACCCAGGTGTGCTACCAGAGATCCTGCATCAGAGATACCAGGGATTGAACTTCAGACTTTATGCATGCAATGCACTCTACCACCTAATAAGAAATCTCTAGTGCTAATGTCAGACTCACGTTGTTGTGCAAATGTAGGCAAAAAACTCAATGGTTGTTGTGAACTATGGTTACTGTACCCTACTATAACTATACCTTAAACTCAATCAACAAGAATTAATCTTTATAATAATAATCTTTATTTTTATATAGCACCGCCCTGCCATGGCACTCAGAACACTTTACATATAATGAACACAGCTTTTAAATCCTCACACCAACCCGGTAAAGTAGACTAGGCTGAGAGAATATTGTGACTGGCCCAAGGTCATCCAGTGAGTTTCTGGCTAAGGCGGGACTAGAACCATGATCCCCACCCCCAACCTCCCAGTCTAAGTACTGCGCACTTAGCCATTACACATCTTTAATCATCTTTCTCCAAGTATACACTATTTGTCAAATACTTCAAACTGTCCCACATACAGAAACACAGTATTAAGTAGGTTCTTCTCCCTTCAAGAAAATCCTATCTTCTCTTTAAAAGCATGTTTACTTTTGACACTTAAAACCAACAGTGTGCATATGCTCCACATTCTCCCAGCACATACAGTTTATTGTTCATCGATTTTACCTTTCTTCAGATTTAGGAGTCTACGTATGGCTCTGCCAGATGTACTAGACAGTAAACGTTGAATTCAGAACTGATCATAGGTGTCATGGAGGTCCCTTATTAAGTGGAGGGTATGTATGTTTGTTTGTTTGTTTGGGGTTCAGGGTGCAGATATAATATTGGGTATTCTGTAATGATCGCACAGCAGTAACAAAAAGCTCCTTCACAGTGGGGATTCACTCGAGGGATCAGGGAAGCAGAGTAGAGAAAAAAGCAGTCTTTCCACAATTCTCCCACTGTAGCATATTCAGTGTTATTTGTTTATTCTCATTTTAGTGCTTTGAGGAATTGCTCATTTATTGAAATAGAATACCTTCAATTATCCATCATGCATTGATGCAAAGAAGCAAGATCCCACTGTAAAATTGAGTGCAGTCACTCTGTGTGTGTGTGTGTGTGTGTGTGTGTGTGTGTGTGTGTGTGTGTGTGTGTGTGAGTGCGTGCGTGCGTGCGCACGCACGCACGCACGATGCGGGGGGAGGTTTGTGTGTGAACACAGGTTTTTAATGTTCAGACACCTTTTTTGAATATAAACATGTACAACAGGAGGAAAGGGAGGAAAGAGTGCTATTCCAGCCTCTAAACTGTATGATGTAACCGAAGGTATTGAAGAAGTACAAGTAAAGCATATAGCAGTCTTCTGTTAACTTCAAGCATCCAGATCTTTATATGATCAGTCCTAGGGATGGGCGAACCGAACCGAGTTCATAAATTTGGTTCAGTTCAGTTCGGAACTTCGGTTCAGTTCAGAACTTCGGTTCGGTCGACCGAACTATTCGAGTTCGGTCCGAATTCTGAACTTCCGAATGAAGTTCGGAAATTCAAACCCCATTGAACTAAAAGGAATATTATCTTTTAGGGATGGGCGAACAGACCTGAGTTTGGAAATTCGGTTTGGTTTGAAAATCGAGTTCAGTTCGGAAGTTCGGTTCGGTTGACCAAACTGGTTGAGTTCAGTTCGAACTCCAAGCTTCCGAACCGCGTTCGCCCATCCCTACTCAGTCCCATATGTGCAGTGGGATCCATTCCTAGCCCCACGGATCTTGCGCACGCGCACATGCACACACTTTCCATGATAGCACAATGTGCTATCAGTAGATATCTTGTATGATTTGACCAAATGTTTGTAAATAAAGCATTTGTTTGGTAGAGATCTGCACAGTTTGCTTGCGGCTGTGCACAGGAACTGTGGGGCTTGGGATTGGCCCCACTGAACACAAGGTAAGAAAGGACCAGGATACAGATGGAGAATGAGCCTGACTGAGGAGGCATACATTTATATGTAATCTTGATAGCAGTAAGATGCTGAGTTATCCTCCTATATCTCATTGCTGCTAAGAGGCAGGTGCAGCTTGTTGAACACAACAGCTGGTTAATTAATGCAGTATAAAGGGCCTTGCAGTCTTGCTTCTGGTCATATTCTTTTAAATCTTGTTTACAACATGTAGTACCCTGCCCTTGGTTCTTCAGATTTGAGCCCTTAAAACTTACTTATACTGCAGGGTCTTCGTTGCTAAAAGAGATAGCAGTTGTGGTGCAAAAAGACATGACATTGTAATGTTGAAGGCAATGATGATATACTAAAGAAAAGCCAAATCATGACGTAAAAAGAACAAAACTTTGCAGGTTTTGGATCGTGATGCCAGTTGTGATAATGACCTCTAGGTATCATGCTGTGAAACTGAAGCTGAATGCAAGAAAGAGGCATACAAGAGCATGTTCTTGTTATGGGCTGATCAGTCTGTCTGCTGAGTGTGATACTTGCCCTCAGGTATCATCAGTCCCATTCCCAGATCTGTCAGTCTAAGGAGAGCTGAGGATGCTTCCTTCCCCCCTGCCTCTCATTGAAGATGGAAAATGTTTTTGACTCGGTGTCACTGTGTACGAAATCACAAAAATGAATGATGAGGTGCAGCTTGAACATTTTGAAGTCTACAAAGAGGGAAGAAGCCTATTTTCCTCCTTGCTACATTTAGTAGTACAGAGAAAGGGGTGTGGTGACTGCCTCTTATAGGAAGGATATGTTTTAAATTGCAGCAGGAATATCCCAAATTACAAAAGGTTTCAGTTTCATTCATTCTTTTCCTTCCCTTGGTAACTTTGCATTCTGAACCACAGAAAGAGACATCTGTAGAAGCCCCCCTCCCCCCCCCAAGAAGCCCTCCTGACTATTAAGGCTTATTAAAGAACCACGGGCCCCGCCCTGACTGAAAGCCGCAATTGAACTGCCCAAGAGCTGGATGACAGTTTAGCCACCTCTGGTGGGTGTGTGTATAGAAGTAATTTGTACCTCTTCGTTTCTAACATTATGAGCTGGAGAGAAATCAGTCCCTAAAACAGTACAGTTATCATCAGAGCCACCTTTGATAAAATTGCTAGTTTAGCATAACCAAACAACAGACCCCACTCATCAATCTCCTCCTCCTCCTCCTCCTCCTCCTCACTATTATTTATGTTTATTATTATTATTATATTTTATTATTTATTAATTCTGAGACTAACTTTGCAAAGTCTTGAAAATGAGAACATATATGCTTACCCAATGCCTGGTTGCTGTTGGGGACTGGATGAGGGTGAGCCAATTGAAGCTGAATTCTGACAAGACTGAAGTGATGATGGCTGACTTGCCCTGTAACTTGGAGGGGATTGGGACACCTGTCATTGATGAGGTCCGGCTCCCTCTGGTCACTCAGGTTTGCAGCTTGGAGTTCTCTTGAATCCTTTGCTGTGTGTGGAATATCAGAGATGGTGGCAGTGACCAGGAGTGCTTTTCACCAACTTCATCTTGTGACAAGGCTGTAGCCTTTTCTTTCTGATTTGGACCTGGCCACTGTCATCCATGCTTTTATCACCTCAAGGCTAAATCACTGCAAAGCACTCTATGTGGGGCTTTCCTTGATGACTGTTCAGAGACTGTAACTGGTGCAGTATGCAGCCGCTTGCCTCCTCTCAGGGACGAATCACTGGGAGCACATTAACCCAGTGCTCCAAAGTCTGCACTGGCTGCGTATAGTGTTCCCAGCACAATTCAAAGTGCTGGTTTTGACCTTTAAAGCCCTAATCTGGAACCCATATCTGAAAGACTGCCTGTCCTACCATTTATTTATTTATTTAATTATTTAAAACTTATATCCCACCCTCCTGCCCACAGGGCAGTCCGGGGTGGCGAACAACATTCATTAAAATAATATAAAAAATTTAAAACTATTTAAAATACAGTATGTGGGGAAAAGCCCCCATCCCCATCCCCACCCCTCCCCTCCCCCTTGCCAAAAGCCTGATGGAACAGTCAGGTCTTACATACATGCCAGGAGAGTGGGAGCCAGCCGAACCTCCTCCGGGAGTGAATTCCACAGCACAGGAAAGACCACCAAAAAAGATCTAACATCGGTGGACACCCGCCTAGCCAGGGGAACCTCCAAAAAGGCTCCCATGGACGATCTCAAGGGTCGCACGGGCACATGGGGAGTGAGGCGGTCCCGCAGATAAGCAGGGCCCAGGCCGTGAAGGGCTTTAAAGGTTAAAACCAGCACCTTGAACCTGGCCCGGTGCTTTATAGGCAGCCAGTGCAGAGCCCGGAGCACTGGTGTCATGTGCTCCCTGCGACCTGCCCCTGTCAGGAGACGGGCCGCGGCATTCTGCAACAGTTGCAGCCTCCAGACAAGCTTCTAGGGCAGCCCCACGTAGAACATGTTGCAGTAATCCAGCCTCGAGGTGATGAAGGCATGGATGACAGTGGCGAGGTCAGAGTCTGAGAGATACGGCCGAAGCCGCCGGACAAGATGTAACTGCCAAAACGCACTCCCCGCCATGGCCACAACCTGAGATTCCAAGCTCAGCCGTGAATCGAGGAGCACACCCAGACTCCGCACTTGAGACACCATGGGGGGGAAGCCCCCCCCCAACAAAAGGAGATTCAACCACCCCCAGGCCCCCCAAGCCCTCACCCACCACATCACCTCTGTCTTGTCAGGATTCAATTGCAGATGGCTCAGCCTCATCCAAGCCCCCACGGCTGACAGGCACTGGGAAAATAAGGAGACTGCATGGCCTGGGTCAATGGAAAAGATGAGGTAGAGCTGAGTGTCATCAGCATACTGATGACACTGCATGCCCTGAAACCCCCTCATGATCTCCCCTAACGGCTGCATATAGATGTTAACCAACACCTCATGATCGACTGTCGAATGCAGCCGAAAGGTCTAGCAGGACCAGTAAGGTCTGATGACCCTGGTCCAACGCCAGACGGAGATCGTCAACAAGGCCACCAATGCCATCTCCGTACCGTACCCAGGCCAAAACCCAGACTGGGAGGGATCAAGGAAACCAGTGTGGTCCAGATGTTCCTGGAACTGCCGTGCCACAGCCCGTTCAATAACCTTCCCTAAAAAGGGAAGGTTAGAGACTGGCCGATAACTGGCAGGATAATCAGCATCAAGAGATGGTTTCTTGAGCAGGGGTCTAACCACAGCCTCTTTTAGGCAGTCAGGAACCCTGCCCTCCCGAAGGGAGGCACTAACCACCCCAGCCAGCAATGGCTGTAACGTCTCCTGGGTGGCTTTCAGCAGCCAGGATGGGCATGGATCTTGCTCACAAGCAGTGGCACAAACAGATCTCAACAAGGACTCCACATCGGCAGGTGACACCATCTGAAACCGATCACACAAAACAGGACAGGATGGGGGATCCATAGCCCCAAGATGATCCTCTGCAGTAACTGTGGTGCCGAAATCATGGCAGATGCGAGCGATCTTATCTACAAAGTACACCATGTCTCATTGTGGCCTGTACGGTCATCCGGGGGTGCCTTCTTGCAGGCTCAATTTGTTACCCTTGTCTGTGGGGCTGGGTTGCACAGGAAGTTTGCTGCCCCAGTTTTATGGAACTCCCTTTCCTGGGACGTTCACCTGAGCCTGAGCATCTTTTGAAAGTGTTGTAATACTTTTTAATTTGAAAGAGCATTTGGTGGGCAGGGATAAGGTTTTCTTTGGTTATTGGGTAGGGTTGTCTGTGTGTGTGTGTGTGTGTGTGTGTGTGTGTGTGTGTGTGTAAGTGTGTGTGTGTAAGTGTGTGTGTGTAAGTGTAAAAGTTCTGAGGGGAGGCAGGGTTTTTTATTGTATGAATGTTATTGTTTTGTATGGATTGTAAGGTGCCCTGTGGCCGGAAGGGCAGAAATTTGAAAAATAAATAAATAAATAAATGTTAAACAGATTTCTTATCAAATTGCTTACATGCTTAATTCCAGAAACTGTATGAAAAGTAAACCATTTCCCCTTCCTGCTTACAGTATGTTGAGTTACTGATCTTCTGAAAACACAGCTTGGTTTGCTGCAAATTTATCTCTCTCCCCCTATCATTTCATAGGCCTTGCATTTGATATGTATTTGGTGTGGTATATTAGGTACTTCAGAAAACTTGAGGCAGAGTGAATGGAGACAGGGAAGTGAGAGAGTATAGAAATTAATATGCAATATGGATGGGACTATGAAAAGCAATTTAGATGAGGATGACTGGGTAGTGGATGGTAAGAACTGATTGTAATGAGAGAATAGGCGGTTGGATGAATGTTGCTAGTGGATCTAGCAATGTCATGGTCAATGGAAGCTGATGCAGAAAGCTAGAGGAAATCCAGATACAAGTCTAGCAGACATATCTGGGTAAAAACAAATGTGCAGCCAGTGGGATGGCTCTTCAGCCCACCCCAGGACATAAAACCATTGGCAACTTGGCCTGGATCACATTGGGGCACCAGACACACATGCCCACAGCCATTCCACTGCCTGCATGACCCGGGTAGGGCCAGAAGCAGAACAAATATACGGCGTGCATCCCTGCCCACTCCCTGTTCTCAGTGCCTCCCTCCCCAATGATGGGCAGCCATGGCAGCCAATGATGGGCAGCCATGGCAGCCAATGATGGGCAGCCATGGCAGCCAATGATGGGCAGCCATGGCATATGGTGTGCTATCCTGCATTGTCCCGCATTGGTGGCCCTTAGCCCAGTCTGTGACCTCAGAATGTTTCCAGCAGTCACAGCCTGGGCTAGAAGCGGGCCTACATCTGAAGGCACCACCACAATGGACATGCCAGTTGCTCCCAGGCTACAGAGGGTCAAAGCAGTCCTAAGCAAACCGCTGACGCATCTGTTTTTACACTCTGTGGAAAAACTGAAGGCTCATTCATTTGGTCTCGAAAGAAAGAAAGAAAGAAAGAAAGAAAGAAAGAAAGATCTAGTAGCAGAGAATGAGCACTTCCAGGCTGCCTGGCATTTAAATGGTTTGTACTTTGCTAGTAATAACTAAAGTATAAACCTTGGAGAACAAACAACTGTCAAGGTGAGGTTTACTCTCCCAATAATTACTGTGCAGAAAATGTAAGCATCACAGGAGTCTGGTCTCGCTGCTTTCTCGTTCAACAAAGCATATATACCCCGTCCTGGAAGTATTCCCTGGATGCAGGAGTTTGCATCTGTCACCACTATGTATGACTCCTGCGTGCCCAGCTGTGCAGAATTTTTCTATTGGAATGAGCGGATGTCCATTCAGCAAAAACACATCTTACCCTGATACACAAGGGCACTTGTATTTAGGAGTGCACAAGTAACAGTATTTCCTGGCATGTGCTTTGAAAGGGAGTTTGTGCCCATGTCTATCTCTGCTTTCCAGAAGCCAGCACAATCAATCTAAACTGGGATTAAGAATTCAAAACCAACCAACTAAAACCTCTTATTTGCAATATCACTGCTTGCCTTCCCCTGGGCCCTACAATTCAGAGAGGTATAATAATAGCTTTCATACAGTGATGACACATGTTCAGAGTGTGCCCCTTGTGAGATGTTGGGTAATTTCCCTCACTATCAGACTGTGATAGTAAATTCCAGAGATACATCACCACGTACTAATGGCAATGTGTTATCTGTTAAATATATCCTCTCATTAGCCACAATCCCAAACCCTGTAAATCTAGAAGCATGCAGTAATTGGCCAGTGAATGTGTCTGTTAGTCTTTTGGGTTGCTCCACATCCTCCCTCCCTCTACCATGCCAGGTGCCTGCCTCTGACTGGCACTGCATGTGCTTCTATTTATCTGAATAATGGTCTTCAAGGGGACAACTTCAATTGCTTATACAATTGTATTCCTTTATCAAATTGTCCTGTAGTTTGGCAGAGATGACAGTGAAGGCATCCAGTGTGGACTCCATGCGGCACAATGCATTCCCTATGGACATGTTGCGGGTTGTCTGCGGGTTCCATGGAGCATGGGATTGGCCCCTGTTTCAGGAGCCAATGTATTCACATAATTGGATGGCCAGAACGCCACCCTCATTGGGTCATCAAAGGGGATTGACACATTAATCTGTACAGTTTATTATTACACTAGCATTAGATGGTGAATAGTATTTGACAAATCTAGCCAACTTTGTTTCCATTGTTCCCCTAATATGTAGAGTAAGTAAAATCATTTGCAAATTAGAGATCGGCAAACAGATCGCGGTTCGGGTTCGGCCGTTTGGTTCGGCTGCGTTCAGTTTGTCCATTCGGTTCGTCCGTTCAGTTAGTTAGCCGGGTTTGGGTTCGGCTGTTCGGTTCGGCCGTTCGGCCATTCAGTTCGGCCTCGGGAAATGTTATGGGTGGTTTTTTGTTTTTTATATGGTTTTTTGGTTTTTTATTGGGTTTTATATGGATTTCTTTTGTTTTTTATTTGGTTTTTTTGTTTGTATATGTTTTTTTTAAATCTAATATTATATCTATCTATCTACACTAAATCTAACTGCTATTAACTATTCTAAATGCTATGAATTAAATGGATTACAGGCCTACTCCTACAAACACTAAAACTAAATCACTAACGCTATCTCTATCACTAAGCTAGCTCCTACAACTACTATCCCTAACCTATCTATCTATCTCTTTATATCTATATCTCTCTATCTCTCTCTATATGGGATGGGGGGGAATCACAAACACAAGGTTTCAGTTTAAGGTTTAAGTTTCATTTCAGTACAAAACTGAAATGAAACTTAAAGCAATCTAATAATCCTACTCAACGCCTGCTGTTCAGGAACAGTGACTAGCTCAGAAGGTGTTGGGAAGGGGGGAGGCAGATTGTTTCATTTCTTGCAAGCCTCTCCACCCCTGGTGCCTGGAAGTCTGCTCCTCAGTGACTAGTACTACCCCTCCTTGTCACCTTACAGTGAACCTTTTTTTGTTACCCGAATGCAGTCTGAACTGACCAAACTGTTCGGCCATTTCGCCATTTGGTGTTCGGTTCTGTTTGGTATGTTCAGCTTCAGGTTCGGGTTCACGTTCGGTCGTCCGAACAGGCCGAGTTTGGGCCGAACTCCGAACTTCCAAACCGCATTTGCCCATCCCTACGTATTGCAAATATGTTCCAAGAAAAAACTTTTTCAATACATGTTGTGAATATTCCAAATGAATGGTAAGCAAAAAAGTTCACCCCTTGCCTCCTCACCTCATTTCCTCATCTCAAACGGCAACAAAATACCTTTCAACTTCTGTATGAGTAAATACTCAAGTAAAGGTACATACTATGCTCCATAACTGACATCACTTTTAGATGAGGGCACTTAAGGTGTCTCCAGAGCCACACATTAACAGAGAAGTCGTGCCACGCTGCCGGAAGTGACGTTCTCCCAGTTGCCAGCAACGGTGGCGGCTGAAGATGCAGCACTTTGCAGAGGTGCATTCTGAAGACCTCAATTTTCAGGTCATATACCATGTCTAATGGTATAAGACATTAACTTGAACATACATTTCTAGCTGTAGCATTTGTATATTCCATCCTTTTTACAAGATATCTGGCACGAATGTATCCTATGCCTTCACTGTCATCTCTGCCAAACTACAGGACAATTTGATAAAGGAATATAATTGTATAAGCAATTGAAGTTGTCCCCTTGAAGACCATTATTCAGATAAATAGAAGCACATGCAGTGCCAGTCAGAGGCAGGCACCTGGCATGGTAGAGGGAGGGAGGATGTGGAGCAACCCAAAAGACTAACAGACACATTCACTGGCCAATTACTGCATGCTTCTAGCTTTACAGGACCAATCAGTAGTGGCTTCGAGGCGGGCATAGGGGGAAGCCCTGAGGCAGGCATAGAAGGGACATAACTGGGACTTTGAGGCTAGTATCCCAGCAATCAGGAGACATAGTTTACACATTCAGGCTGGCCAGTTACCATCACAATCACATCCTGCAGCACTGTGACAGAGGACATAAGAGAATCTCTGTTGGCTCTTTCCTAAACACATGCTTCTGACTTCCCAGTAACAAGTGGGGGAGAGATGTTGGGATGGTCACAGCACAGAATGATGATATTTGGTTGACATTTCTGCTGTCCAATTGGCATCACAAACTGATCTTATGCCAGTGACATGTAAGAGATTCCCTGGTATAGGCTCCTTCCCTGCATAGGCTGTGCAGGCATATAAAATTGGGAACCTTTATCACATCTTTATCACATTTTGTAGAGATAATCCTGAATGTGTGATATAGATCCCTGTCAAATTACATGTACACTGGGTGGATTACAAAGATGTTACAGTCAGACATACATTTATACATTAATTGCTTATACCACCAGGACCCTTTATCCAATCCTCCTGAAAGTTGGTAGAGGTAGTACATATGATAAACTTGCTATGTTTCTTCTACATTAAATTTGAGGCAAAGAAGTTACAGCTAAGAATTATATGAAGATTTTTGCAAAATAATATAATTCAACTGCTTATAAAATTGGATTCCTTTACCTATATTTTTGGAATTTGGTAAACTCAATTCCCTCCATTGGAGGTATAATCATGCCAAATTTCAGTCAAATATAATGAATAACAAAAATGTTATGGCCAAATATGTGTGTTCCATTTAAACCAATGAAAATGAATGCAAAACTGAAAATGACAATTTAATATTTATGAAAATGAAAACAACAAATTTAAATAACAAAGATGAAAAAATGAAAACAAAAACGACATGGGCCCTGGTGTACACCTCTAAAGAAGAGGTCAAACACAGGATCTGTTTGTTGTTCTTGAGATCACTGTAGGGGAGAGAGAGAGAGAGAAGTGTCCAGTGTTGATGTATGGCAGAGTTGAGTCACAAGACAGTGCCTGGACTATAGAAAATTACAAAACGGCTGCTAATTGAAGACAAGATGGCCACCAGCAGGAAGTGAGTGTGCTTGGGGCATGGCTCCAGGCATAAAGCTGATTTTGCAGGAGGAGTGTGGTATAAATTATGTAAAATAAAAATAAATAAATAAATAAAATAAAAGTGACACAGCCCAGGAAGTAGAGGCAGTCTGCTCCTGACCACAGAGGAGAAAGCATCTCTGCAAGAGGCTGGACCTGGAAGGTTCTGGACCTGGAAGGATATTGTGGAAGCTACCCAGAGTCTAGAAAAGCCTGAATGTGAGTTGGAAGTACCCAGCCAGTAAAATTTTGCCTGGCTAGGCTGGGGCTTATATTATAAGGAGTGGATGTACTGAGACTGACTAGAGGCTTGCTACCTCGCCTGGAACCAAAACTGTTGTAAACAAAGAACTACTGTATGCTAATTCCCCAAAGTGACTGAGTGAGTCAGACCTGATCCTTACAACACTTACCCGTGGTGAGGTGGGAACCCTGTATCACTGTGACTTTAAAAATCTCTGTTCAGTAGGTGGTGGCCTGTTCATAGCACATTCATAACATCACCACAAATGGTGGCTTGGATTTAATGGGGGTGCTTTGGTCAAGCCTATATGTTCCCATGGTGCCTTTCCCAGAGGGTCCTGCTGATACCACCCCCATCTGGGCCCTTTAAACAGGCATCCACAGCTTCCCAGCTGCTGCTCATTGAGACTGCCTCTCCCAGCAGGGTTAGGAGAAGGAGTTGGTTAACCAACACAGAAAGGGAACTCTTGGGGTGGGACAGTGTTGTTGGAAGTTGCTAACCTTGCTAAAGTGCTCAAATCTGTGGACTAATAAAGAGGATCCTTATGAAAGGAGCCCCCAAAGAATCTGTTGTTTGTGTGATGAGCCTTCCTGGCTGTTGGGATTAATCCTTGTGACTCAGGGTTTACAACCAGCCTGAGAGAGGCTATGCAAAGAGCCAGAGACGAAGTGAAATGTCAAAGTAAAGAAAGTTTATTACTCATGTGAGTTTTAGATTTGACAGAGTGTCACATTCTAAAGTACAGTGTTTGTTTAGGATACATAAACAAAATTCTGATGAACTTAGTCATAAGTAGGTATCATCTTCAGTATCAGTGTATCAATATGGCTCCTCTTGGCTCCAGTGAAACTGGAGGAGTCTCTTACCACCGAAGCTCCATACTAACAAGGACCCTTTTTACACAGACACTCTAACACCCATAAAATGGGTGTTTTATTATACATGTTGCAGGGCACCACTGCAGCCAATCACCATGGGGCCTGTGCACACATGATGCCTCCACCCAGTTCCTCTGGGTGGAGATAGGTGTTGGCCGGTGGGTGGGGAGCATTTACCTGGGTGGAGATGGGTGGGGGCGTCTGTATAAACACCACTTTCAGTGGATGTTGGTGAGTGTTTGCTCCTGGCCAACACCCATCTCTGCCTACACCCACCCACAGAGCAATGGACACCACTGCTGGCGTCCGTTGCCAGCAGTGGAAAATGAACTCCCTCTCTCTTTAATGAATCTGTGCTGTACTTCTGCGGTAATGGCATACATAACAAGGAACAGAAATACCAAATCTAGTTTGGAGTCCATTAATTTCATTATTTCAGCATCCGTATGAAAATATTGCAGAACCAGCAAGGTTCCCCCGTAATGAGGCTCAGGATGCCAGGAAGCAATACAGTTGTTCCCACCCCCATTCCATGCCATCTCATAGTAGGGGGTTAGTAGGTAGGGATGGGCGAATGTGGTTCAGACGTTCGGAGTTTGGACCGAGCTTGGTCTGTTCGGACGTCCGAATCGAACATCTGAACCGCACTCTCCAACGACTGAACAGTTCAGTCATGTTCGGACAAGTTCAGATGAGTTCGGAGGCAGGAAAAACATCTTTCCAGGGCTGAAAAATAGGTTTCAGTTTTGTTTTGGTTTTGTTTTGTTTTTGTTTTTGTTTCGATTTTGCTATTTTTACTGTTCGGCCAAGTTTGGTCAAACCGAACTCATCTGAACCAAATGACCGAACATCCGAACTGCGTTCTGTTCGCCCATCCCTATTAGTAGGTGTAGTGGTCATAGGATCCCAGCATAGAGAGTTGCACAGCTATGGAGTTCCAGCTATGGAGGCACCCCTAGAAAACAGTAATAACATTTGGGATCATTTGCATGGCATAGGAACAAGTTTCTGTTCAAACTCCTTGTAGGGCTGACACTATTTTACAGGCTTAAGAGGAGGGATTTTGCCTTTGTGTGTAACATGAGTTGAGAGGTTACCTAAAATGAAGATTAGCTCTGTTGGATGGCACAGATGAGGAAAAATATAAAATAAAATACACCGGCACACAATTGTATTACATTGTATTATGCTGTGCTCACCACCCAAAAGTTTCTTACCTGAAACTTGGCATGATTATACCTCCAATGGAGGGAACTGAGTGTACCAAATTCCAAAAAGATTGGATAAAGGAATCCAAATTTATAAGTAGTTGAATTATATTATTCTGCAAAAATCTTCATATACATTCTTAGCTGTAACTTCTTTGCCTCACATTTGATTTAGATGAATCTTGGCAAGTTTACACCCTCCTATATTTACTATCTCTGCCAACTTTCAAAAGAATTGGATAAAGGGTCCTGGTGGTATAAGCAATTAACTTATAAATGTATGTCTGACTGTAACATATTTGTAGTCCAACCAGTGTACATGAATTTGGCAGGGTTGTAAATCAAACTTTCACGATCATCTCTGCCAAATATCAGAAAGATGTGATAAAGGGTTCCAATTTTATTTGCCTTCACAGCATTCAGGGATTCTCTTACGTATCACTGTAGTATAAGATTGTTTGTGATGCCAATTGGCTAGGAGAAATGTCAACCAAATATCCCCATTCTGTGCTGTGACCATCCCAACTTCTCTCCCCCAATTTTTACTGGGAAGTCGGAAGAATCTATTTAGGAAAGAGCCAATAGAGATTCTCTTATGTCCTCTGTCACACTGCTGCAGGATGTGATTGTGATGGTAATTGGCCAGCCTGGATGTGTAAACAATGTCTCCTGATTGCTGGGATACTATCCTCAAAGTCCCAGTTATGTCCCTTCAGTGCCCATCTCAGGGCTGCCCCCTATGCTTGCCTTGAAGTCACTACCGATTGGTCATGTAAATGCAGTAATTAGCCAGTGAATGTGTCTGTCAGTCTTTTGGGTTGCTCCACATCCTTCCTTCTACATCCTCCCTCCCTCTGCCATGCCAGGTGCCTGTCTCTGACTGGCACTGCATGTGCTGCTATTTATCTATAAACCTTCAAGGGGACAACTTCAATTGTTTATAATATTGGATCCCTTTATCAAATTGGCATGTAGTTTGGCAGAGATGACAGGGAAGGTATAAGATACATTCCTTTCAAATGTCCTGTAAACAGGATGCAATCTAAAAATTTTACAGCTGGAAATGTATTTTAAAGTTAATGTCTATACCATCAGGACCGCTTATTAATTCTTTATGAAATTTGGCAGGATTCTTAATCCTGTGGAGGGGCACAGGTTTCATGAACATTGGATAGAAGATAAAGAAGTTGTAGCCATGAATGTGTATGGAACCTTTCTTAAAATCACAACATTCAATTGCTTCTGAAATTGGTTCCTTTTATCTAACTGTTTCATAAATTGGTACACATAATACCCTCCATTGGGAGCATAACCTCCCCAAATTTCATCATAATCGAATAATAAACAAAAAAGCTATAGCTGGGAAAACGTTTTTCAGTTTTTTCCTTTGTTTCAAAAACAAATGTTGTTTTCATTTCTATTTTCATTATTATTATTTTTTGTTTTTGTTATTGCAATAACAATAATGAAAACAACAGTTTTCATTATTGTTATTGTAATAACAAAAATGATATGCACACTAGGAGTTCTGGGTCCAAGGTGTCCCTCTAAACCGGTAGCCCCCACTCCCCTCACAGAGAACTCAAAAGTCCTGGAAATACAATGTTTGTCTGTATGTGTCATATGAAGCAGAAGTGTGTGTGTGGAATGAGAAACAAACAAAAAAAAACAGGAGAGGAAATGGAATAACAGGGAGGGAGGCTATTGGGATTCAAAGGATAGGGAGTCAGCTATGGTAAGTGGGTTAAACAATAGGACTGCTACCTCAAATATCCCATCAGTCTTCTGAATCAGTTATTTCACTCAGAACCTTATTATTGTAACTATTTCTAATTCCTCCTGTCATTCCACCCACTTACTTAATCCTGCATACTCTTCCAACAATTCCACTTACTGCATCTCGTGCCTTCCTCATAATTTCACACCCTCTTGCCTTCCTTATGTACTCCCAAAGATGCAACTATGTTGTATAATTTCACAATCACTCAATTGGATGTTAGAATGAAAATCGTTCTTATTTAGAAATTAGAACTGCTCTTGCCTCCATTCCTTCCAATGGCCATTCCATTTTATTAATTTCAATGCATACCCAACTTAGTTTTAATTAAACATTTGTATACTACTCTAACCAGTTTCATTGTGTTCTGGGAGGGCAGTGGAGACTAGTGGGTAAGAGGGACAGTTAAGAGACATTAATCAACTGTCCCATTCTCTCTAACTGAAATGAAAGGATAGAGGGAAAGGGTGTGTGTGTATGGGGCCAGCTCACACCCTCCTGTCCCTAGCTTCAGTGTTTCCCCCAACTTTCAAAGAGGAAGATGATTGGGGCTGAAATCTGAAGGTAAAACGTGAGTGCATGGAGCATAAGTTGTAAGTGAGCACCATATGGGAGGCCATACAATGTCTTTACTGCTAACATGGCACGGAAGTTAAGGCGGGAGCATTACCTTGCGATTTTCATGCTTTTTAGTGCATGACTGAATTTGCAAAATCCTTAACTCTTCTTGTAAATTGGAGGGTTTTTGATTATGGAATATCCAAGTTTTTTGTTAAATGCAATGCAACGGAGAATATTTGTCCTGCTAGTGCAGTAGGATTCTGAGAAACATAACCACTATGGGAGCAGTGTCGGGGAGGCTAAGGTAGAAGAGCTTCTCCCTTCAGTTTAGAAGGTTGTTATTTCCTTCAAAAATCAAACAAGGAAAAGCTGGTTTTACTGATAGCTCCCTGCTTTACTAAGAATACAACAACTTTGATTCGATTTAAGCATTGAAAACTTCCAAAAACTGCTCTCTATGATCTCTCTAGCACATGGTTTGTACAGGAGTCTTCCACTCTACTCCCCACTGTCTGAGCTCTTTTCTTTGTGCAACACTGGACATTCTGCTTTCTATAAGGACATCCCTCTTTACAGAACCCTTGGCTAGTTCAATCCTTGTAGTGGGCTCCCTGACTCTGCTGTGTCCATGCACAAGACTCTCCACCTTGCATAATGCTGTCCATCCTGCAGCTCCCCCTCTGTACAAATCTCCCTCACTCAATTCTCCTCTGTCCAGGGATCTTCCCTGGCACAATTATGGCCATTATTCTGCAGCTCTCTGTCTCTACAAGACTCTCCCGCTTTACTTCTCCTTGGAAAGGGCTCCTTTTTTTGCACACTACTGCCCACTCTGCAGACCTCTGCCTGTACTGGGTTCCATATTCTGTATCTCCAATAAAGCTGCTCCCTGTAAAGTGCTCCCCCTGTGCATGGCTTCCACTGTGGAAGCTATTTACTAGGGGTGGGACTACCAGATCATCTGGTATCCGATACTGCTGGTATTGGGTGTACTGGCAGTATCGGATTAAACCCGGTAATCCGGCCCGTTTACCGGATTCCCCGGTACCGGATTTTTTACATTGCGGCCATTCAAATGAATGGCCGCAATATAAAAAAAAATAAACAACCCCCCCCCCAACACTTTCCCTCCCCGAGTCCAGGCTGCGCAGGTGGAAGGGGGGACACCTACCTTGAGCTCCGGGTGGTTGGCGGCGGCGGCACTCTGGCGGCTTCAGTGCTGACTGTGGCTGCCACCGGCTTCAGCACGCTACTAGGCCTTCCGGTGAACCCGGAAGTTCCCAGGAAGGCTTAGTAGTGTGCTGAAGCTGACGGCATCCACAGACAGCGCTGAAGCCACCGAAGCACTGCTGCCGCCGCCCGGAACTCAAGGTAGGCGATCCCTGGGTGGGAAGTAGGGTAATCCCTGGGGTGGGGTGAGGGGTGTTAAACCCACCCCACCCCAGGGATCAGTAGAACTGGTACTTACTTACTTGCTGGCTGCTGCTGGACGCTGGTGCTGGGATGGCTCTGGGTCGCTGGCGGCGGCCCGGAGCCCGCAGTAGGGGTCACAAATTTTTGTTGTTGTTTAAATCCAGGCTGGGCAGGGTGGGTGGGTGGTGTCCTCCCTTCCACCCGCGCAGCCTGGACTCGGGGAGGGGGGAGGTTTTTGATTTTTTTCCATTGATTTCAGTGGGGACAGTTCCCCATTGAAATCAGTGGAAAAGATCCGGTACCGGTAAACCGGTATTAATCTGGTAAGCCGGTATTCTTAAATCCGGGAACCGGTAAAACCGGTACCCGGTATTTGCGCTGATGTCCCACCCCTACTATTTACATAGGGTCTGCCCCTACTCTTTCCCCTTAATGCTCCCCCTTTGAGTAGACTCACTCCCTCCCTGCTCCCCCATAGAATTTCCCTTCCTGGGCTGAGGCTCTCTCTTAGAGTCCTCCCAAGAGAACTACACTTGCCACTCTGCCCCACAGGACTGCTCTATACACCATCTCCCTGCCCCCCTCCTGCAGAACGTCCACTGTATCAGCCCAGAGCACCTGCTTACCCCTCATTCCTTAGTGGGGTTGGGAAAGTCGGAGGGAGAAGCGCTGAAAGAAGTACTTTGTTTGCCCTTAGTATGTTTTTAGGATTTGTATTTACTTTTATAGTGACTATGGACATTTTTTATAAAGTTTATTGATGCTCTGTGTTTGTTTTGAGCTGCCCCGAGCTGCTCTGTCAGCTGGAGGGTGTAGGGTACAAGACCAAGGAACTAACTAACTAAATAAATAAACCTCTATCCTCTCTGGGATAAACCCCAGCCATGCTCCTCCAATGGGGTGCCCCATTGGAGCAGCAGCCCAGACACCCCACGTTTTTGAAGGGGGAAGGGCTGTCACTGAAATACATGCACTTCGTGGTTCTGGGCAGGTTTAGGGGGCAAGATCTGCCACCTCAAACATCACTGTGGGATTAGCTAGCTCTGTTGTTTAGCCATCTCGGCGTCCTTGGCCCACAAGCCGAGGTGCTTGCTGTGCAGTATCAGATCAGAATCACCTTCAACTCTCTCCCTTCCACAGGCCTTTTTCATAGTCATTGAAATGAAAGGGGCTTGCATTTATGAAACACTTTGAAGATCAGAACCTTAGTATATTTTAATTGTTATTTTGCTTTGCTTTCCTGCTGTTCTGAAAAGATATTTTGTTTTTGCTTTAAAGAAATATTTCTTTAAATAGTCTATGACATCCTTATGAATTTTTGGGGTTTAATCATGTTTGTGGAAAGTCTATGTGTGGAGAAAAAAGACAGGGTATGAATATAGCAGAAAAGGATTGGCTGATACCCGTGAAGAGTTTTGGAGGAAGGGTAGTCTGAGGAAGATATTTTCTGCAGGGGATCGTGGTGCAGAGCCTTGAATGCCAATTCCCTTCCAGTGTAAACATGTGATGTAGCAAAACTATTTTGGAGCTTGGCCCCCTTTTAGTACAGGCATGTAGTATACTATTAACAAATGTCAGGTCCAATTGAATTTTGCACATGTTATAATCTTATTCATCCCCAGGACACATGCTGTGCATGAGGGTGATGGAGGAACGATGACTTTTTCCCTTTGCAAGGAGTTTTTACACAAATGCTGCTGCTGCTTTTTATTTCCTCCACTGATTATTTCCTCTGCTGAAAAATAAACTGTTATGCCAAGACTATCTTGCAAATCCCATTATGCTGGACATACAGAAGAAAGAAGAGACTCAGACATGTGGGACAGAAGTAAAAAAAAAAAACGGAAGTAATGTAAACTTCTGTTACATTTGACATTTCAGCTTTTCCAGTGAGTTCTTTGTGTAAAGTCCATTCCTGGGCATTACTGTCACTTCTACTTTCACTATGGAACATTAATTCTGTTTTTGTTGCTCACATCTAGCTATGATCAGATGAACTGTGGCATATCCGGGCTGATAACCTAGCATTTTCTTTCTATTAAAACACACACGCACATATTTCAAAGCTATACTCTAACTGCTTGGCTTCTTTTGTTGAGATTCTGTTTCCATACAACGGGAAAGAAAAGAGTGAGACGTAAATATGTGTAAGGTGTCTTCATTGATGGGGATTTTCTACTGGAGCTTTTAGGGACTGTCTGAATGTTGAGCATCTCTTGTAAATATAAAACACGCATCTGTCTGTTTTATCTAAACTAGTTTGTCTGTTAGGTCTGAAACAAATCTGCCCTTCCAAATTCATGAAGATTATTCACATATTCAGATGTGCCACCAAATATCCGAACAGTATTCATCCGGGTATGTGATATACCCATATTTTTTACTTCATTATTTACTTTGTTTTGGTTCTCCTGTTCATTTTGGTCACTATGGTATTGTGATTCTGTCATTTTAGTATTTCAGTTATTTGGTCTGTTCATTTTGGCATTCCTTCTTTTGGAACTGTTAAAATCATCTCAATTACCAAAACAAAATATCAAAATGAACTAGAAATGAACATTCCGTTTGACAAGCAAAGGGGGATGTGAATAGCACTTCATAACTTCTGCATAAAAAATGAAACAAATAGACTGAATTGCATATACAGGATTTGTAAGAATTATTTGTTTCAGGCCTGACTTTTATTTTCATATTTTTTTAATTAACTTTCTATGTATCTCCAGACAAGATTTTCTCCATTTGTCGATGCCTCCACTTACCTATAGTCCTATAGCTATATGGCTATAATAGTGTTTTCTGCCTCAAAGGGACATTGTGCTTTTGTTACAAAGCTTCAGTCGTGTTTGTAAAATAGGGTGAAAACAAACGTATCGGCTCCCACCACCACCATGGACTTACCCAAGTGGTGGTGAGAGCTGTCACTCCAGTCAGGAATTGGCCTGGCCACCAAACAAACATGATGTTGGCCAAGCCAGGGAGGGGAAGGGAGACCCACAGATGTGCGTCCAACTGCCACCATGCTGCATGGCTCACCCCCCACCCCCACTCCTGACTGACAGGCAGCCATGGTAGACAGTGGCTGCCCAGAACAAGCTGGGACCCTAACTGGGGTAAGTAAAGTGGCCATTCATCCGTAAATGGCACACTTTACACCCAGTTGGGTTCCCAGAGTGGTGTGTTGGTACTTAGCCTGGCTGTGACCTGTGGAGGTTCCTGAATCAAAGCTCAGACTACATGCCAACACTGCCCAGGGAATGGCTTTGGGCACATCTGGCAGCAGTTTCTGAGGTGATGGTGCCTGTGCTTCCACACAGGTCAAATCTGGAAATACGGGCCATCATCATGTCTGAAAACACCCATATCCTGAGATCTTTGAATGAAAGGAGCATAACTTTTTGAACTGGAAAGACAAAAGTGAAAGAACTCCTTTAACCTAGCAATCTGGCAAGCACTAAAAAGTAGTACCACAATAGCTGTGGGAAGCCAGTCAAACACTCAGATTAGCTGTTACTTTTCCTTGCTTTTACTACAGTCTCCATATGAAGCCTGCTCAAGGATTAAATTGTCCACAGATATGGATCGTCATCAGGTCAGGAATAACACATTGCCTGGATGCACAAAACCTGTACTAATGGACATGCCAAAGTTGTATAGGTATGTGAAGCAATGTCAGGGAAGCCTGCACTAATGCTTTCTATGACAAATTCTGTTCATAGAAGATTTGCTTCCAGATCTGCCAGACTAACAGTTCATCAGCATTGAATTTACTAATGAAAAAAATGAACAAAAGGATAAGTGTGGGGATTGTGCATCTGCTGGACAAAGATGCCAGAGTTCAGCTCATGCTCTTTTTGAGTCCTGGGTATTACTTTGGCTTTGAAAAGAAAAGCCCCAGGTTTACTATAAATCCATGTCTGTCTTCTCTGCCTGAAATCACTAATTCACTTGGACTTTCTTATGTCCACAAGAGGGCCATTCATTTTCTAAATTGCTCCACTCTTCACACTGAGACATGCACACTTTTATATCTAGAGGCAGCAAAGTGTATGTGAGCTTTGCTAATTTCCATACGCTATGTTGAAAATTATCCAGAATGCCTTGCATTAAAATTCAAAGTTCATATCTTCACACCTTCCATATAGCACTGCTGCAAATTAAATTCACTTATACATTAGGGAAGGTGCCAATGTAATCATGGTAGATAGCTGAAGTGCTAGAATGATGTCCTGACTTTAAGCTAGCTAGTTTCTAGCCTGCCTTGGCATTTTTTCAGCACCCCACTTTCCTTCCAACAGCACTCCACAAATTGATTTGACACCTGAGAATGTATTGCTAGTTTGATTTGTGCGGCAATGAGGGTATGAAACTCCCACTGGAAATTTAGCGAAACCTTAGAGCAGAGTACTTGCAAACATGGAGGATTTGCTCTTATGCACATGGAATAAAGAACTAGGGACATGTCAGCAAGCTAACAAATTTATTTATAGAGGCCACTCTGGAATGTTCCTTATTTTGGTTGAATATGTGTCCAGTAGAGCAATTGTCCCACTTTTTCTTCGGTTTCTTCAGTTTCTTCTTAAGTCAATTTTTCATGTAGACGTCATTCACATCAACACTTTTTCTATTCCAGAAATAAGTCAAAAAAACTTTGTCTGTTAAAATATTTTGCACAGCTGTCTAAAATTTTTCAAATGAATAGCACCACCCCCATAATACCATTCTGTCAAAATAAACATTTTCCCAAAAAGATCTGACTTTCCTCCCATTTTAACACAACTTTTTCAAAGCTTATGGAATAGAATAATTATTGGTTCTACAAGTATAAACTGCAGAATGTCACCTCACAGTCACAAACTGGTATTAGAGGCCTGCAGCCCGACACAAGCAGGGACCCCATTGTGTTCAGGTTAGGTTGGACAGGCTTCAGTGGGGTTGGACCAGACCCAGGCAGATTTTTCCAGATAGGGGAGGCCCCATCCTGTACAGGGTGATGTGACATCATGACACTTCACAAGGTTCATGTTGGATAGAGATGGGAACGAGATCCTTTTTGATTGGATACATCCTTATCTGAGCATTCTTTAGTGCATGGGGCTATAAGGTGCTTGCTTGTGTTGGGCCTGAAAGATCCCAAGTACATCAGACTTGGACTCAGATTGGGCTTGATGTCATCCTGCTTGGACCCAGCTGAGTCGAAAAAAATTGAGCCTAATTAGGGCTCTAAGTAGTATGGAGGGTAGGCAAGGCTGTGAAAAATATCTCGAACTTAGAATCCACTCTCCTAATAACTAGGAATTGGGTGGGGAGTAGAGGATTTTGTTGGAGTGGGCAGCTGGCATCACTGTGATTGAATTCACCTGCATCTGTGGAGAGTCAGGAGGCAGCCCTGCGGGGATAAAAGGAGAGCTGTAAGCCTGTGGTGGCGCCCCAGGCACGTGCCCGGGTCATGCACCTAAGGGACGCGCGCCAAACGGTGTGTGACCCTTTGGAGTGATCCGGGAGCAAGGGAGGATCCCGTTTGCCACAAGTACAATGTGTTCCTCGAAGCACTCTCGGGCTGATGCAGCCTTGATCTCCCCACCGGAGGTTAAGCAATTCAAGCAGCAGAAAATAGACTCCTTTCTCGTAGATATACCGGAGGCAGCTAACCCACAAGTAGCTGGCATTCCCATTTCTAACAGATTTTCTGTGTTAGCAGACTTGCAAGAGGAGAATGTCCTGGAAGCAAACTTGGAGAATTTTGAGCCTCCTACCCCTAACTCCCCTTGATCTATCTATGAGCAGCATTTACTTAAGGAGTACTCCCGACAGGTTGATATGGTGAATCATTCCTCTTTCTTAGCTGAACACATTTTGCTGACTGCACGGACCGTTCGTTTATTATTTGATCAAATAAACGGCCTTGCTATGAAGCTGGAAAGAAGTATGGCAGGTTTAACCACGCAAAGCAACCTCAGATTAACTGAGGGGGGGAGTGCTGAGCTGAACTATAATATGGCTAATATTAAACCTCCAAGAAATTTAGGCTCCGGGCTTTATAAGTCCACTATGGTAGATTTAAAGTATCTGAATTTGACTGACATTTTGGTGGATGGGAAGGGAAGTTTTACTCCTTTTCCTTGTAATATTGTTTTCACTGTTTTGCCGCTCCCATCAGACCTGTTGCCTTTCTGGAATTCCCCTATTGACATTGCAGAGCATTTAAGATTACTGTTGAACCTACCAATAACCAGGAGAAACATTGTTTCGGTTAGTCACCTTTGTCAATCAAGCAAACGCTGGATTTTGAATGTAGAATTTAATCCTAGTAACTGAGTGTCCCATATGTTTGCTCGCGAATCAATGTTGAATGCACGAACTGTTTATGTCTCAAAAGTATACAATAATACGTATTTAGGATATGATTATACTAAAGATAATAGACCCAAAGGGGGATGTACTAACCCTGCTCGGAGAACTTTCTCTGTGGTGGGTAAGGAGGCTAATGGGGTTGCTTGCTCTCCAACAATAACTTCGGTACCCATAGAAGGGAATTTAATTGACCTAAAGGCGCAGGAAATGGTGACTGAACCTATAGAACAGGGCAGAATTTCATCTAGCCCTACGGACATAGCTCCAGTCCCTAGGGAGAAGAACCAGTTTTCCTTATTTTCTGCTCAGAAAGAATTGCTTAATCGTATGGAGGGGCTTTATGACCAATTAGGGAAATTTACAGTAGATCCAGGGCCTACTGATTTGGTAAAGGGTCCTGGAAGAGACAAAAGTAATGGCTATTTTATACGAGAGAAGTCTTCCTTTATAGCTAATTCTATGGTTGCAGATCCCTTCATGGAAAAGGTAGATGTCTTCATCCTTAGAGGAAAAGATGCAAATGATGTTCCTCTAGCTTTGGATGGTGATTCTGTGGCCCCCCTCGGCAGCCTATCTCAACAACCTAGTGCCACCGGTCCCGAACTATAGTGGTCTTGGAGAGACGGGTGCTGATATTGCAGAGAGTAGCCAGCAAGAGGGTGTTCGTGGGCATGATCCAAATGACCCGACTTTAATAAACAATCATATGTCAACCATGGATCAGGATATTTCCTGTGCCCGGAAATATAATCATGTCGACTGTTCAGCTGTTCGTCCTTTGGAACTTATTAAGGAGGGGAGCTCCCCCAGTGCAAAACTTACGAGTTTTCATAAGAAGCAGGGCCTAGGATGTGATGATCAGGGAGCCTTGACGGAGATCGAGGTTTATCCTAGGCCAATAGAGACTAATGAGGCATGTGTAATTCAGGAATGGATTCTGACTGAAGTGGTCGATAACATGGTTTGACAGATGTCAGGGGGGACTTTGGCCGATATTGAGATTCTGGTCCCCCCCTCGAACTTGGGACACACTTACTCCTTAGAGGAAGTAGTGGTTCCATCTGAAGCTTGCTTCAAAATAGCATCCTGGAATATTGCAGGAATGCAATCCAAACTGTTTGATAGGGACTGGATTGAATGTATAAGCCAATTCAATTTTATCTGCCTGCAAGAAACCTGGCTCCCCTTAAAAAAAAACTGGGCAAGCAATTTATCTTGCCTGGGGAAGTTTGTAGTTGAGCTACATGGGGGCCAAAAGATTAAAGATAAGGGGCGGGTCTTAGGGAGTTTGGCATTTTTGGTCTCTTCCTCTCAGTTTTGGTCCTTTCAATTGCTGTGTTCATCGAGGCCAGAATATCAAGCAGGAGTACTAACTTTGCCAATTCTGTTCAGTATATTATCGTTAATGTTTATTTCCCACCATTTCTCTCCCCTTATTATAATGAAGATGCGTGGGCCTCACTGGAGGAGCAAGCTAGTGCTTGGGAAGAGCAGTTCCCTAAGGCATGGTATATATTTCTGTGGAATTGGAATTCGAGGATTGGGAATGATAACTCTGAGGAGCCTTGTGTAGAGAGGTGTGGAGTGTACTTTCCATCCCAGATACTGGTTGGAATTCTCATGATGAGATACTTAACGGTTTAGGTCGCCACCTTTTGGACCTCACCCAAAAGTTTGGCCTAATTCCACTTAATGGCAGACTCCAATGGGATTGGGCCAGAGTGTGGTGGATTATATCTTCATAGATCCTTCTATATGGGATAATCTCTATAAACTCAAACTCCATGTAAGACCTGAAAGTGATAATAGATAATTGGAAGCACAAATTATTGTACATCAATCTATTGTATGTCCCCCTTGTCTAATAAGTTGCTCAAACCCTAGTGAGAGAGTTAAGAAGTGGAATGCAGTGACCCTATTTGGTAAAATGCAGGACCTATGCTATGCAGTTACTCTGGGAGAGCTGGGAAAACAATTTTTACAAGACTCTGATCCCAAGGAGAGTCTAATTAAATTTACAATGATTATGGATTTTTTAAAAGAAAATTTACTTGGTGTTCCCTGGAAAGCTTCTGTGAAGCAAGGTAGTTATTGGTTCGATAAGGAGTGTAGAGAAGCCAAAAGGCAACTCCCTGCTGCCAAGAAATGCTGGGTTAGAGTTCAAACTGATTTAGCACTTGCCAACCTTCGGGAGTCTCCGTATTTATACAAGCAGCTTATTCAGACTAAAAGGCTCCATTATTATCAAACAAAGTGGGCTGAGCTAGCAGTCTTTGCCCAGCAGGGCGACTGCAAAAGATTTTGGAAGGCCTTGAATCAGCTAATACTTCCCCTTCGGAGTGGAGGTCAGTTTTGGTTTCTAATTCTGCTTGGAGAAATTCTTTGGTGATCTATATGAGGCTGGGGTTGCCTCTCCCACAAGGGACCAGGATTCTGATATGATTCCGTGTCTACTCCCTGAAATCCCACCATTGGATTTTGATCTTCAGGAGATTATGGTGGGGAAGCTGATCATGGCCCTGAAAGGCAATAAGGCACCTGGACTGTTTGATAGCTGAGGTCTTACGAGCTGCCTCGCAATGGTGGGCTAAGATTATATGTAAGTTATTCAGGGATATTCTGCATGGAGAACTGCTCCCCCATTCCTGGGGTGTGAGCTGGATAGTCCCTATTTATAAGAAGGGGAATCAACATTTCCCTGGGAGTCACAGACCATAAACTTTCTCCCAGTAATGGGTAAGCTTTTTTCATCTATTATTCTCCAGCGACTCCAGGAATGGGTAGATGCAGAAGGAATCATCCCGAATGAGCAGTATGGCTTTAGATCCAATAGGTCTACCATGGAAGGTGCATTTATTGTCTCCCACCTCATCACCAAATATTCCAAGATTAGGAAAGGGAAACTTTTTATAGATTTTATGGATGTTACCAAAGCCTTCGATTCTGTTCCTAGGGGGAGATTATGGTTGAAGTTGAGAGCGTGGGGCATAAATGAAGACCTCCTGGCCATCCTGATGGCAATCCACAGTAACAACATTGCCAGAGTGAGGGGTAGTTTGCACAGTAGTGCCAGTGCCCCAATTGCTATTAATAGAGGGGTGCGCCAGGGGTGTGTGCTTGCTCCTTTACTTTTCAATTTATATGTGGCAGATTTGATAGTATCTGTCAAGGAAAACAAAAGACAGCCCCCTAAGATTTCTGATTACCCACTCCATGCCCTCCAGTACGCTGACAACTTAGTATTATTTTCTCAAACTGAGAAAGGTCTGAAAGCTTCCATTGCTGGTTTGATTAAGTACTGTCTCCAAAATAGGCTTTGGCTTAATGGAGGCAAATCTAAGATACTTATCATGGGGGGGCGGGAAATCTCGTACACGCCAATGGTTCATTTCAGATACTTGTATGGAGGTCGTCAATACCTTTACTTATCTGGGAATTTCTTTTACAACTAGGGGCACCTGGGCTCAACACCTTAAAACTAGAGCCCATGTATCTAGGAACACTGCTAGGGCCTGTTGAGAACCTTCAATTCCTCTCATGGTGTCTCTATCTCTACTATACTAAGGGTTTTTCAATCTAAGATTTTACCTATACTCACCTTTGGGAATGAGCTAATCCCAGCTCCTGATTACATAGTTCTGGAACGAATCCAGAACTGTTTCCTACGAAGGATTCTTAATGTGGGACAAAGCATTCCAGGGGCGGTGATATGTACCGAAACTAATATGTCTGCCATAGAGCACTATGGGAGGATGTCACTACTCCGCTTCTGGAGTAGGGTTACTATGTCCCCTCCTGGATCCCTGCACTCACTGTGCCTAGCAGAGGAACTCTCCCACACGAGTCTTAGAGAATACCCATGGCTTAGGGTCAGCATCAGTTCTAAATAAGCTTGGATTTTCCTTTCCGTACTTTTATGGCAAGGCTGTCTCAGCCATGAAAAAAGAATTAGAACTGAGGTTTAGAGATGTGGCCAATCAGGAAGATCATGTAACTCTTAGGACGTGGAAGGTGGCCCCTAATTTGGGTGTTCACAAACTTAGTTTTAATAGGGAACCCTACCTAGATTTATTAAGTAACCGGCATTTGAGAAGGCAGTATACCTTCCTCCGTTTCCACCAGATTCAGACCGCAGTTCTGGAAGGCAGGCTTTTAAAGATCCCTTATGGTGATCATCGATGTACGTGCTCCATGTATACGACAGAGACAGCTGAGCACTTTCTTTTATACTGCTCATATTATAAGCATCTACGGGATGTTTGGTTAGCCCCCTTATTGGTGGAAAAAGATGCAGGAGACATAGAAACCCTCATCTACTTGATTAATTTAACGTCACTTGACAATCTGAAGGCTGTTGCAATCTTTCTGTCTTTGGCTGCAAAGAGGTGGGAATTATTCATGCACGGTTAAAATGAAAGCTGGGGGGGTCTTTCTGGACTAAAGATATTTGACCCGGAGGGCCCCATGCATGTTTAATATTCAAAATTTCCTGATGGTTCCAAGGTTAGTTGTAACATCTTTATTTTTGGTTACCATGAGGTGGGAATTTACCCATGCCCGGTTAAGTCAAGCTGGGAGTTTCCCTTTGGATAAAGACATCTATGATTCTTTTTATACTTAGTTTTTGAGGGTGCGGATCAAACTATTTTATATTTATATTTATATTTATATTTATATTTATATTTATATTTAATTGTGGCCACATTCTTTTCATTTTACTCTGATTATATATCTGGCATTTATCTTTTTTGCTATGTTTTTATTTTTTGCTGTATTGTATCATATCGCATTGCATTGTATTGCATTGTTTTGTTATGTCTGTTATTTGTCGGCCATGGCGGAAGCTGGTGCCTGAATAAATGAATTTGATTTGAAATGGGAATTGGTAGCTAAGGTTCCCATCTTAACTACAAACCTAAAAATGATTATTTTGACCCCCTTTCTCATTAGCACGTCTTTATGTGTATTAATGCAAATCATAAGACAATAGGTTGAGTGGTATAAAAAGCCATGGATGGGGATGTCTTCTTTTTGTTAGTAGCATGGCATCAGCTCAACATAAAACTGTAGAGTTGAATTAATGTGAAAGGCAAAAATCTCATCAGCTACTGTGTTAATAAACCCACAATAATTATTTATTTTATTTATTCAATTTTTACACACACACACACACACACACACTGCCCCTCAAAGGTTCAGGGCAGCTTGCAAAAATATATAAAAAATATAAACATAAAACATATATGAACATATATAAAAACAGATAAAAGCAATTTTAAAAAACCTAACCCCTCCACCCAATCCCACCCGACACTATCTCATGCCTAGTCAAACAAAAAGGTCTTACATCTCTTCCAAAAGGTAAGTATACTCAGGCCTAGGCGGATCTCGAATGGGAGAGAGTTCCATAATTGTGGAGCAGCTACCCCTCTGTGTACCCTCATTCTATGAACCTCACAGGCAGTTGGTACTTGCAAGAGGGTGCTCTTGGCAGACCTCAGAGGCCTTGATGGAATGTTATGGAAAGAGGCGGTCTTTCAGATGCCTGGGACCCAAGTCATTTAGGGTTTTATTGGTCAAAAACAGCACCTTGAGTTGTGCCCGTAAAGCTATTGGCAGCCAATGCAAATTTTGGAGTACCAATATAATGTGTTCCTAGCAACCCATCCACGATGGAAGGTGGGCTGCCGCATTCTACACCAACTGCAATATACAGTGTGACCTTATAACAAGTGCCATACTGGGTCAGACCAATGGTCCATTGAGCCCAGCATTCTTTCCCTTCAGTTGCACCTTCAGTTGCATCAGAAAAGTACACAATAGGTCATAACAGAGTGATCCATTCCTTTCTGTCTACTCCCAGCTCCCAATAGTTCAGAGTTATGTCCCCAAGCAATTTGACCTATTGCCATTTATGGCCCTAACCTCCAGGAACGTATCCAATTATTGTTTAAACCTAGATATGCTACTGACCTCACAACATCCTCCTTATCCAAGCTTCCACATCCAACCCCCCACTAGCAAGATTCTAGGCATGCTTTATGAAAAGTATTGAAAAAACAACAACAATCATTTTCTGCCCTATGGCTCCAGTTTGCATACATATGTATATATTAATATAAATATATGCAATTTAATAATGTATATAAATTGTGAACATTTAACATAGCCCATTGTCTAACTTTTTAAGCCGAGGGGCGGGGGAGGACAAAGCAAATGACAATAAACATTTTTTAATAAAGAAAACCAGTAGTAGGTCATTTGTGTCACACTCATACTCACAAGTGGTGAAGGTGGCAGAGAAGATCTGGCTCTGTCTTACACTTCCCTGCTATGGTGTGAAGAGCATAGATCTGGTGTGTGCCTAGCTTTATCTGTGCCACTTGACTGTGGCACAAGTGCTTGGTTCTGTCTCATCCTCCCTGTCCCCCTTCCTCCCCCGTTTCCGAGAGGCCAGGAGGAATATTCAAATACCCCCCATCCCCCTTACCCTCCAGGAGGTAACATACTGGGCAGCTCATGTCAGGATGTCTGGTCCCATAGATAGCCGCAGCAATGCCAAACTCCTCTTTGCTGTAGCTGGATGGATCTGTGGACACTTCTTTAATCTGAACTGAAAGAGAAAACATGCATGTTTTAAGTACAATATCCATCTAGCTATAAGATACCATTCATACCCTGCTTCTCCCTAATCAAATTCATTCTGTTCTTAGCCGTGGTCCCCTGTCTGATGCTTCAGGGGAAAATGAACTCCTTAATGAATCTGTGCTGTACTTCTGCGGTAATGGCATACATAACAAGGAAGAGAAATACGAAATCTTATTTGGAGTCCATTTGTTTCATTATTTCAGCATCCATATGAAAATATTGCAAAACCAGCAAGGTTCCCCCGTAATGAGGCCCGGGATGCCAGGAATACAGCTGTTCCCACCCCCATTCCATGCCATCTCATAGTAGGGGGTTAGTACTAGGTGTGGTGGTCATAGGATAGAAGCAGGATCCCAGCATAGAGAGTTGCACAGTTATGGAGTTCCAGCTATGGAGACAGCCCTAGAACACAATAATAACATTTGGGATCATTTGCATGGCATGGGGACAAGTTTCTGTTCAAACTGCTTGTAGGGCTGACACTATTTTACAGGCTTAATATAAGAGGAGGGATTTTGCCTTTGTGTGTAACATGACGAGTTGAGAAGTTACCTAAAATGAAGATTAGCTTTGTTGGATGGCACAGATGAGGAAAAAGATAAAATAAAATACACTGGCACACAATTGTATTACATTGTATTATGCTGTGCTCACCACCCAAATGTTTCTTATCTGAAACTTGGCATGAGTATACCTCCAGTGGAGGAAATTGAGTGTACCTGCTTCCACACAATGTAAGCAGTAAAGATGTTGTATGGCTTCGCAAACTGTCCTCGCTTACAACTCAGGATCCATGCACCCACACTTTGCTTGGTCTTTCAGTTCCAATTCTCTTCCTTTGAAGGTTGGGGGCAACACTAAAGCTGAGCTGAATGCTATGTAAGTGTTTAATAAGAATTTGGGTACACGTTAACATTAAATGCATGGAAAGGCCAATGGAAGGAATGGAAGAAACATTAATCCTAATTTGGAATTAAATTATATCTCATTAAGTGTTTCTGAAATAATACAATGGAGATGCATCTTTGGGAGGGGTGGGGGAAGATGATGTGGAATAACAAAGGCAGCAGGGAGAGATGGTGGAATGACAGGGAGGAGGATATAAGGATGAAGTAGAGGAGGAAAGAACTTGGTGGAATAATAGGAGGAATGACATAAGAAAGTAATAGAATCTTTAGATTGTTGGTGATGTAAATGATTGGGAGGAGTGATAGAGTATGGGAAGCACTACCCTGGTTCTGTTAAGCACCATAGGTACCTCCTTGTTGTTCTACTCTGTATTGCCTCATTGTGTTTTTCAACTCCTCTTCTGGGTAATGTTTTTTTGGGAGGGGGTTGTCATCTCACACAATGTGTCACATTCTGTATTAGAGATGATCTTCATTATATTGGTCAGGAGTCTTGTAATTTTTTGGACAGGTGATTGAGTTTATTGGGTAGTCCAGATGTCTGGGATGTGTGTCATCAGGTTGGAAGGTAGTAGATTAAACTGGGGGTGCGCTGGAAGCTGAAGTCCAAACTTTTCTATCTTCTAACACTGAAGTGGTGCTTACTGGGTCACAGTCAGTGGGGGGCAAATAAGTAGTGAGTTAGAGTAGGTGCGGATCCAAAATAAAAGGAATTTAAATGTAAGGACATAACTGGTCCATGTAGTTGTTTGATGGTGGCATATTTACATGCTGATAGTCAC
>QEPC01008359.1:2020327-2050194 GCA_003113815.1 Sphenodon punctatus | reverse complement strand
GGGGGGGGGGGGGGGGGGGGGGGGGCTCCTGGAGAATCCTACAGGACCCTGGACATTCTGGGGGAAGGGGAAAAAGTTTCTGGATTGGACAGAGGAACTCTCCTCTCCTGGGTGACCTTGATGCCAGGCATTTCTCTCTGGCTTGGATTGCCAGTGCTGCTTAAGGGAGGCATTGCATTCTGTGGGCTCCGGGTTAGCAACCACAGTGGCCACTTTCGTACAGGGGGGTGCCCCTGGAGGCTTACTGGGCCCCTCCAGCAGTCCTTCCATGTCCCGCATCAGGTCAGCTACCCGCCTTATGCCCGTGGATAATTTGTTCCATGTGGTCTGGTTAAGGTCGATCCGACCCATTGCCATTCTAGTTTGGGGACTCAATCCCATGTATACTGCCTCTATGAAATTTGCATTGTTATACTGCATCACCATGCACCTCTGAACTGGGGCCCCCACATTTGCTAGGGCTCCTAACAGCTTTTTCCTAACCACATATGACTTTGGCTGCTCCCCTGGAGCCTTTAAAAGGAACAACCTGTGAGGCCTCTGCCCTGGGAGCATAACCCGCAGCACCGCTTTCATCCACTCGCTGCAGTTAGCACCGTGGAGGTCAGCCATGTTTAGCCCCACTTCCAGGACCTGCGCATCCGCGAGGGACATGCTGGCCTGAGCCAACTGTTAAGAGAGTAGCCTCCCTGAGCTGTTTCAGGAGGGGCAGGGTATAAATGTAATAAATAAATACAAATAAATAAAATAAAACTGTGTCAGATCCACCCCATCTGCTGTGGATACAGTGTCCTGGTTCAGCGGGCTCAACTGCTCTGCAACTGCCTTTGCCTGAGTGGGGACCACCGAACCATTTCCCTTACCTCCTCGTGGGTTGCACCCCCTCTTTCCCCCATATGCTCAACATCCCGGCTTACTATTGGAACTACAGACTCAGGCATGTGCCATTCAGGGTTGTAAGCGGTCTCTGGAATGGTGTCTAAGGGCAGTTTAGACTTCCATGTGGGGAGAGGATTGGGCTCTGTCCTGGGGAGATCCTCGATCCGCAGGGCAGCCACTAAGCCTTTGTGCAAGTCAACCTCCCCCGTAGTTTTCAGACGGTCGCCTTGCAGACTTCATGACTAGCCACGACTTTAGTGGTCCGCCAGGAAGCATGCAGTTGATCAGGCTGGCTCTAACTGCTCCCTTAATCCCTCCAGCTCCTTCTCAGCCTGCTCAGCCCTAACCAAGGCTCCACTACTCTCCTCCTTTTAAGGAAAGCGGTTAGGTTCCATTTCTCCGCTATGGAGCTACACTTGTCCCTTTCCAGTTCCACACATTTTGCCTCTAACCTCTCATCCTTCTCCCCCTCCTTCTTGCACTGTTGTGTTGTGTCTTTTAACATCTCCTGTAAATCACAGCATGTGTACCACAATGCCCCAGCTGCAGAGATATCTTTCTTATTCCCTCTAGGTTTGAACTTTTGGCAATACTCCACATATGCCTCACCTACCGAGGCCACTGGGTCCTCGCTCTTAAAACACCCCAGCTCCCATGGGCACTTTCCTTTCTTTGCTGCCCATCTCTCTAATTTTGCCTTTCCCTGCTCCCTTCTTAGCATGACTTCCACCTCCCTGGAACTAACTGCCATTCCAGAACCTATCCTTGTATAGTTCCCTGTGTTACTTTTTACAACCTCGATATTCCAGTGATACACTGCTGAAGCAGTCCCCTGCCAAAAACTCTTTACAAGTCCTGGGACCCACACTAGGGCTCCCAGACCCCAAAATCCCAAGGCTGCCCATGCAACCCCAAGACCAAAACTCTCTAACTGTCCCAAACCCAACATTACAGGTTTGAGACCCAAAAAATCCCAGGGCTGGCGTTGCACCCCCAAGACCAGAACTCTCCCATCATCACAAATCCTGGTCAGCAGCACTGCCAACACAGTCCCCAAGACCACAAATCTCTAGATGCCCCAAACCTGACACTACGGGTTCAAGACCACAGATCTCAGGGCTGCCAATGCAGACCCAAGACCACAATTCTCTGAATGCCCAAAACCTGACACTACAGGTTCAATATCAAGTCCTCTATAACTACAGACCCCTGGACTGCCTCATACAGTCCCAAGATCCAGTTCTAATGATCCCTTGACTGCCTCATACAGTCCCAAGATCCAATTCTAATGATCCCTGAACTGCCTCATACATCCCCAAGATCCACAATCCCAAACTATTTCTCCCCAACAACCCCCCTCCCCAAACTTTTAAATCCACACGTCCGGAGAGAAAAAGGGGGTAGAGAAAGGTGCAGAGATAGGGAAAAAGATAGAGTTTTGGGGGTTTCAGCTGGCTGTAGCTACGTACTCCTCCATGGACTTTCCACACGTGTCCTGAGTGGATTACCATATGACTTATCCACATTCTCCACCAATCTGTTAATAGGAGACACCCCTCCCAGTCATTACTATTGGGGGGTGGGTACCCCAATATCCACTGTTTCTTAAATTTAGGGGAATTAGCCAAATTAGTCTTGGGGTTGAATTTGTAGACCAATTTGATCTCATTTGCTTGCAGGAAACTTAGCTTCCTCTAAATAAGACTTCCTCAAGTAGCTTATCCAGTGTGGGGAAATTTCTAGTTCAGTTGCATGGGAGTCAAAAGACGAAGGAAAAGGGGCAGGGCCTCAGGAGGCCTGGCGTTTTTGATCTCCCCCTCACAATCTTGGTCTTTCCAATCGTTACCTTCATCTAGGCCGGAATTTCAAGCAGGAGTATTAAATTTGGCTAATTCTACTCAGTACCTCATCCTCAATATTTATATTCCACCCTATGTCTCTCCTTATTATAATGAAGATTTCTGTACCTCCCTGGAGGAGCACGTCAGTATTTGGGAAGATCGGTTTCCTAAGGCATGGCCTATTCTCCTAGGAGATTGGAATGTGAGGATTGGGAATATCAATATTGAGTTTTATGAGGAAGGGGGGAAGTTGATCCTCCCAAATCAGATTGCTGGTCGAAATTCCCGTGATATGATATCTAATGAAGTAGGGCGACGACTCTTGGCATTTACTCAAATGTTTGGACTGATCCCACTAAATGGTAGATTACAGGGTGATCTAGAAGGTGATTTCACCTACCATAGCCCTTCTGGCCAGAGTGTGGTGGATTATTTTTGTATAGACCCTGCTATATGGGACAGCTTCCGTAAATTTAAGCTGCATGTTAGACCTGAAAGTGATCATAGATCAAAGATTACTGGAAGCATACCTCATTGTACATCAGCCTATTACTCTTCCCCCTGTGTCAATGAGTAACCTCTCTTTTTTAGAAAGACCCAAGAAATGAGATGCAGTTGCCTTATTTTGTAGGATGCAGGACTTATGCTATTCTGGCAGGTTGGGAGAGATGGGGAAGCAATTTCTGCAAGAATCAGATCCAATAGAGAGCCTAAATAAATTTACAGGAATTATGGATTTTTTAAAAGAAAATGTACTTGTTGCCCCTGGGAGGGCTCCTTTGAAACAAGACAGCTATTGGTTTGACAAAGAATGCAGATAAACTAAGTCTCAACTCTCTGCAGCCAAAAAATATTGGGCTAGGACCCAAGCTGATTTTGCACTTTCCAGACTCCGGAAATTGCAGCAATCCTATAAATAACTTATCCAATCTAAAAGGCGTGGCTATTATCACAAGAAATGGGCTGAGTTAGTAGTTTATGCCCGGCAGTGTGAGACTAAGAAATTTTGGAAAGTCTTAAATTATTTAATACTTCCTACTCGGAGTGGAGGGCCTATGTTGGTTCCTAACGCTGTCTGGGAGAAGTTCTTCAGTGGTCTTTATGAGGATGGGGGTTCTTTTTCCATAAATGGCGAGGATTCCAATGCGACCCCTGCCTTTTACTCTGAAACCTCATCTTTGGGCTTTGACCTGCAGGAATCTACGGTGGAGAAGCTGATTGTGGCTTTGAAGGGTAATAAGGCCCCTGGCCCGGATTGTCTGATGGCAGAAGTTTTATGGGCTGCCCCGCAATGGTGGACTAAGATCTTATGCAAGTTATTTAGGGACATCTTGCATGGAGGGCAGCTCCCCCATTCCTGGAGTATGAGCTGGATAGTCCCCATTTATAAAAAAGGTAATCGCTGTCAACCTGGGAGTTACAGGCCTATAAGCCTTCTCCCAGTAATGGGGAAGCTTTTTTCTTCCATTATTCTCCAGCGTCTCCAGGAATATGGTTTTAGAATGAGTAGGTTGACTATGGACTGTGCATTCATTGTTTCTCATCTTATAAATATCTTAAGATTAGGAAGGGGAAACTTTTTATAGCCTTTATGGATTTTACTAAGACTTTTGATTCTGTCTCCAGGGGGAGATTATGGTTAAAGTTGAGAGCTCTGGGATTAGATGAAGGTCTTTTGGCCACGTTGATGGCAATTCATAACAACAATACTGCCAGAGTAAGGGGAACCCAGTATGGAAATTCTAGAGCCCCAATTGTCATCAATAGAGGGGTCCATCAGGGGTGCGTGGTGGCACCCCTGCTTTTCAATCTATATGTGGCAGATCTGATATCATTTGTTAAGAAAAATAATGAACATCCTCCCAAGATTTGTGAGCACC
Organism: Sphenodon punctatus; assembly: GCA_003113815.1. Lineage (NCBI taxonomy): Eukaryota > Metazoa > Chordata > Lepidosauria > Sphenodontia > Sphenodontidae > Sphenodon > Sphenodon punctatus. The sequence continues at coordinate 2,045,594 of QEPC01008359.1, read as the reverse complement.
AACTTCATGCCCTTGAGTATGCTAATGATCTGGTGCTGTTTTCTCAGACTGAGAGAGGGCTGAAAGCCTCTATTACTGGGCTGATTGAATATTGTTCATTAAATGGGCTCCAAATAAATGGAAGTAAGCCTAAGATACTTATTGTGGGGGGGAAACCCCACATACACCATTGGTGTGTTGCAGGCGGTCGCTTGGAGGTTGTTAATACCTTTACCTATTTGGGGATTGTTTTTACAGTCAGGGGCACTTGGGCTCAACATTTAAAAGCAAGAGCCCATGTAGCTAGGAACACTGTCAGGGCATTGCTGAGAGCCTTTAACACTTCCTATGGTGTTTCTGTTTTTACCGCATTAAGGGTTTTTCAATCTAAGGTCTTACCCATGCTCACTTTTGGGAATGAGCTAATCCCATTTCCTGACTACGTGGTTCTGGAACGAATCCAGAACTACTTCTTATGAAGGATTCTCAAAGTGGGCCAAAGTATCCCGGGGGTGGTAGTCCGCACTGAAACTAACATACCTGCAGTAGAACACTTTAGCAGGATGGCCCTGTTATGATTCTGGATTAGGGTTGGTGGGTCCCTGCACTCATTGTGCTTGGCGGAGAAATTGTCCCATATGGGAGCTCGAACATATCCATGGCTCAAGTACCTGTCCTCAGTTGTAAATAAACTTGGATTTTCTTTCCACTGTTTTCAGGGCAAAGCTGTCTCTGCCATAAAGAAAGAAATGGAGCAGAGGTCTAGAGATCAGTCCATCCAGGAGGACTTGGCAACTCTTAGGTCATGGAGAGTGACCCCCAGTTTGGGTGCCTCCAAACATAGCTTTAGTAGGGAACCCTATTTGGATCTTCTAGGCAATTGGCAACTGAGTATACTCTCCTCTGTTTTCAACAGCTTCAGACCCCAGTTTTGGTAGGCAGGTTTTCAAAGATCCCTTACGGTGATCGCAGATGGTTGTGTTCTCTGCATGTATTAGAAACAGCTGAGCACTTTCTTTTAAGTTGCTCCTATTACAAGCAGTTAAGGGAAACATGGATAACTCCTTTATTGACTGAGGAAAATGTGGGAGCTATTGAACCCTTTGTTTATCTGTGTAACTTGGCATCACCTGATGATCTGTTGGCTGTCGCAACTTTTTTATTTTTGGCTGCAAAGAGGTGGGACTTCATCCATGCACGTCTAAAATTATAAGGCATTCTACGATTTCTCTTTCTTTTTAGCTCCCCAGATAAAATGGTTTAAATTTCTTGTATATTTAACTTCTATCATTTATGTTTTCCTTGTCTGATGGTAAGACTTTTTATCCTTATGTAATTTGTTTGAGTTTTAGATGGCTTGTTTTATTCTTCTGTTATTTGTATTAGTTGGTATTGTTTTATGTCTGCTTTAATTGTTTGGCCATGGCGGAAGCTGGTGCCTTGAATAAATATCATATCAGTTAAACTAGGGGTCCCTGCGTGTCCTAACGATCAGTCTGAGGACAGATACGCGTTACAGTCAGTTTGGGTACCCTCCCCAAAAGTAAGGAAGGAGAGGGAGACAGGTGTTCAATAAAACAAAGAAATGTTTATTTAAACTGGGGAAATCAAGGAGAACACACCATAAGGTACACACACACACACACACACACACACACACACACACACACACACTAACTAACACAGCCCCGGTCTGGCTGGCAGGTTCAAGGGAAAACACAAGCGGTGGCGGGGAAAATGAAAGTAAGGTGGGGAGGGAGAGAGAGATCAGGCTGGTTTCTACCTGAGCAAGCTCCATTTCCCTAGGCTCCATGGTGGGTTGGCCCTACCCCCACTCTGGCTCCTAATGCCCACCGGCCCATATTTCACATGGCATTGCCAAGTATGGGAGGGGGCTGACCTGTTTGGGGAGAATCCTGTGTCTCTAACAACAGTAATGCTGTAGATGCCCTTCTGATACCTTCAGTACCATCATAACTATATTCTACTGGCAGGGTTGGCCTTACCATAGGATGATCAAGGGTGACCATGCTGGGTCCTGGTCTTCTGGGGGCTGCACAATGGCCCACAATTTTACCAGAGCAGGGTCTGGGGGTTCCATTCTTTCCCAAACATAACCACTTCTAGGGTCCCACAGAAAGTGCCCCTGAGGGGGTAGGGCCATTGGAAAGGGGGCCACCAGGGGCCCTGCATTTTATCTCCATCCTAGGCCCCGCAAAATCTAATGCCATCCCTGTTTACCAAGATACATATAGTACTCAGAATCATAGGAAGTGCATTCTGGCTTGATAGATCTGGTACATACAGCAGCTGTGTTCTGTGTGAGTATGCTGACTATGTTCACTATCACAGTTGGGATGTTCTTATAATTTAACAGACAGAAGGTAAGCAGAAGAGCTAGTTTAAAAAGTAATTTATCACTTTTTAAAGTGAGTTTTCAATGACAAAAAATGTCATTCATGGATTTTTTTATTTCAGAGCAAAATTTCAAATTAATTTTTACAAAATCAATGTTTTATGGTTCCCTTCATATTAAAAACTCCCTCCCTTTTTAATTTCCTTTTTTTCTCCACAGAGAAGTTGACAGAACGTTTTTTGTAAAACACTGAAAAACACTAGAGAAAAATAATACATTTTCTTTTTCATTTTAATCACTTGTTTTATGTGAAAAAAGTAATGATACAATTTTTTTTAAAAAACCAAGAAACAACACTGTAAAAAGAACAACATTTAACAAAAATAAACAATCACATTTTGCAATATTTCATCAACTATGCTTTGTTATTGTTTCCTGGTCTTGTTATATGTAATGCACTGAGTATGCTTTGTAAGCGGCCTAAACTTAGAAAACCAAATAAATTAAAACTTCAAGCTGATGTTTTAAAGCATGACCCTGATTCTTCTGGAATAGTTCCATGGTTTCTAAACTATGAATGACCTGATCGTCATACACAGATATTTTAATATGTGTCAAGAATCAAATTTCAATTTTATATCTGTTTCTCTTTCTTATGGACTTTCAAGCCAAGCTCACAATACAAATGAGTATAGTCCTCAGTATTTTGAGTGTTTTGAAGTGAAACGTCATGAAAAATTCAGTCGAATTTTCCCTAAAATTAATGTTGCCATTAACATTAGCAAGAACAGGACTTGGCCAAAAATTAATGACTGATCAGAGTGACGTCAGTCCATGATTTTCCAAATGTTACGTTGGACCAGTGGATTTTCTGTATCCAGTAGCCATGCTACCTGATTGTGCATGAAGCACATTACCACAAGTTGGACTAAGGCGGATCCATAGGCTACCATGTGAGGTAGAAAGTAACGTTCTTTTTGACTGAGTCTGTAGCAGCAGTGCTTAGCTGTATGCCAAACTGCTTGTCCTACAAGCAGTATTTAAAATGCAAAGTTAAAAAAGAAGGTAAATCTTGTGGCTTCTTATGCATTAGTACATTCTGCCTATTGGCATTAAACCACAATATAAATAAGGCAGGCTTGTTTAGGATGTTGGGTTTGGTAAATTTCAAAGTACATCTTTCAGCTTTATGAACATTAATTAATATTCACCCATCTGTCTCTTTGCTCTTCCTGCTTCTCTACTTATGCAAATAAGACTGTCAATTAGTCTAGAGGCTGGCAGGCCATTAAGGGGTCCTTTGTATAAATGTGTTTCAAACACATGACCTCTCCCCCCCCCCCCCCGGTTGTTGGGAAACTCTTACAAAGCTGAGCACCAACCATAGGAGACATAAATAATTTTTAGGATCAGTTCTTTGGATTAGAGCATAGCTGAAGTTTGTGGAGGATATGATAGGAATGTATGAAGGATCAAGGAAATGAGGAATCAGAAAGCAGACCAAAAGTGCAATCGCCAGGATTAAAGCTGGGTGAAAGCCACTTGGATGCATCCAGGCTTAGGTAGGCTTACCTGGCATAGCTTTCTAAACTCAAACACTTACCTAAGCCTCACCTCCAGATCTGGAGTTATAAGTCTGTCTGCTTTGTAGATGGAAAGTGGAATGGAAGTGAGAAAGTGACATAGTGGTTAGAGCTAAGGACTGAGTTGGAGTTTTCCTTGTGTTCTGAACCATTAATTTGCTGTTTGAGGTAGGACAATTCTTCACCTCAAAGCGTCCTAACTTCCGCATCTGTCAAATGGGAATAATAGCACACATTTATGTCAGATAGAGTGCTTGATGCATGATTAATGTTTGTTTTGAAACATGATGGTAAGAGAAGGGTGCCAAACAAGTTTAGGGGAGCGTATTCTCCCTTTTAAGAGTCTCGGTGCAATCCTGACTCCACTGAAGACAATGGGAGCTTTGTGATTGATTCCAAATTAATTCAGGATTTGCGCTCTTTCTTTCTTTTCCGACTACTGTAACTTCAGATTTCTATCTCAACATGAATCTTGTTTTTTGTTTCCAACTTGCAAGCTCAATCAGAGGTTCCTATAATATTTGAGTGTTATGTGTAGCATACACAGTGGGTGTGTAGTGTACTGTGTATGTGTTTATCCAATGTGGTGTGCGTGTGTGTATTCATATATCTACCTATTTTAAATATATATCTATGACAACTATTATAGTACTATTTGAGTGTATTGCAACATTTTATTTTACTTATCCTCACAATTGCCCCTGGAAAGCAGGACAATACTATTGTATTAACCCAATATTACTGGTGGGAAATGAGACGTATGGGTGAAAACAGACATGTCCCTTAACTCTGCTTTAAACACCACTTTAACATTTCTTATGCATGTTGTAGGGCTGCATAGAGTGCCAATACAGCCCTGCAACATGCATCCCTGCTGATATTTGATATATGTTGCACAACTTTGTTGCTGGCTGGGGTCAAAGCGTTATATCAAAGCCACAAAATTGGGTTAGACATGCTAAAATCTTAGGAACCCCTAATTTGACAGTTTAAGCTGTAGCCATAGGGTAATTTCAGATGTTACGATACCACGGTCAACCTCAGTGAATTCCCTGTGGTGGCCGTTTGTACCATTATGTCTAAATGATTCCCACCAGATGTTCACCCCAGTGAATACCTGGCGGGAATCTTTATTATTATTATCAAACATTTATATAGCGCCAGCGCACTTTACAAAGTAATAAAATAGACACGGTCCCCGCCCCTAGGGCTTACAATCTGAGAGACAGGAGTTGGGGGAGAGACTTAGGAAGGGGAACCGAGGGAGAGACAAGGGGTCTAACATTCATGAAGATGTGAGGTCTCAGGTGCACGTACTTGGCTTGGTTACGATGAGAATGACAGCAGGCAGGTTCATGTGGCAAGGATAAGGGTAAACAAACCGTAGATATAGGAATAGTGGCTCAGCAGGATAAAGAGTCAGACAGAGCAGAGCGAAAGAGGTGAGTTTTAAGGAGAAATTTAAAGGTATGAAGGGAGGGGGCAAGGTGGATGTGGACAGGGAGGGAGTTCCAGGCATGGGGGGCAGCAAGTGAGAAGGGACAAAGGCGCTTACGGGAGCAGTGAGGGTGTGGAAGGGTGAGAGAAGGGACAGAGGAGGAGCAAAGTGCACAGGCTGAAGTATGGAGGGCAATAAGTGCAGAAAGCTAGGGGGGAGTGAGGTTGTGAAGAACTTTATAGGTGAAGACTAGGAGCTTGTGCAGGATTTGTTCAGGAAGGGGAAGCCAGTGAAGCGAAGAGAGGAGGGGCTGCATATGGTCGAAGCAACGGGCGAGGTGAATGACCCTGGCAGCAGAGTTTTGGATGGAGATGAGGGGAGAAAGGTGAGACTGGGGAAGGCCAGAAAGAAGGAGGTTACAGTAATCGAGGCGAGAGATGACCAGAGCATGAACAAGAGTTTTGGCAGACGAGACAGAGAGAAAAGGGTGAATCTTAGCAATGTTATGGAGGGAGAAGCGACAGGATTTAGCAACAGAGTTAATGTAGGGTTTAAAAGAAAGGGGTGAGTCAAAGATGAAGTCTAGGCTACGAGCTTGGGGTACAGGCAGGATGGTGACTCCATCAATAATTATTGACAGTGAGGAAGGAAAGGAAGGATGAGGGGGGAAGATAAGGAGTTCAGTTTAAGCCATGTTGAGTTTGAGTTGACATTGAGACATCCAGGTAGAGATGTCAGAGAGACAGTTGATGAGACGAGCTTGAACAGAGTGAGAGAGAGAAGGAGTAGAGAGATATAGTTGAGTGTCATCAGCATAGAGGGCCACGCTTTCGGACCTCTGGCTGCCTGGAGTTCCGAAAGTGTGGTTAGATTGGCCACGTTCCGGGATGGACCCAAAGTAGCATCTGTTATGTTTGGCCCATCCCGGACCATGGTCCCAACCACGATCTGGGATCAGGTGCCGCGGCTGGATTGGCCACTGCACCCGCCCATCTCCAGGAGGGCGGGAGGATGGGAGAGCATGGGGGGTGGGGCTGTGTGGCCTCATGTCACGCTGCGCAGTCCCGTTCCCTTCCCGATCCCCAGGCGGAATCAGGGCAGCACGTCTAAAGGACGGCCAGACTGATTTCTGACCGATATCCTAAACTGGCGGCCTGTCACGTCTGAAATTACCCATAAGCTATTGAGTTTCATTAGAGCAGAGATGGGGAACCTCAGGCCTGAGAAGTAAATGTGCCCCACAACTAGTTTTAATTTGGCCCCTTTTCCCGATCTGATCCAGTTACTGGATTTGGCCCCTTTCCAGTTCCTGGATCTGATCTAGATTGTGTGTCCAATTTCTACCTCGAAGCATTGAAAGAGTAGGCTCAGGATAAGGGAGCAGAGATGAGGTGCAGTTGTGTAGTCAAGTCTAGGATAACACAATCTAGTGCTAAAATAACTAATGCTGGCTTTCAGACAAAATGCTCCTTGAATTCAAAGGTAATTTATCCAAGTAAGGATTGCAGGCATTAATTAGAATGAATACATGCTGCATATAAGTATGGGGAAGAGAAACATGCATATATTCAGGGACACACTCAGACATAGGACAGAGGGCTTCAAATTCAGGAAGATAAATGGCGTCAACCATATAGACTGTGTGTCTGCTTACATAAGAGAAAAAGAGAGTGAGTACACCTGCGTCTGTGGTATATAAATAGATATTATTATTATTATTATTTATTTTATTTTATTTTATTTTAATTTATTTTAATTTATTATTTATTTTATTTGTAATTACTTGGATTTCTTTGCCCCACCACCATCACCACCACAGCAGCACTTCGGGGCAGCTCACAACATAATAAAATACAATAAAAACACACCTAATAAATATGCAATATAAAATAGAATTTAAAACCACAAAAACATAAACAGAGCCACAACCCACCCCCCACTCCCACCCCTCACCCGTCCCTCTCGCCAAACGCCTGGTGGAACAGCCAGGTCTTACGCTGTCTTCGGAAAAAGGAGAGGTCCGGTGCCAGACGGACCTCCGTCAGGAGNTCTTACGCTGTCTTCGGAAAAAGGAGAGGTCCGGTGCCAGACGGACCTCCGTCAGGAGGGAGTTCCACAGCTGCGGTGTGGCCACCAAGAACATCCTTCTCATCATCGCCACCTGAGATACCCGGAGTGCCCCGAGGGAGTCATCCCCGGCCAACCGCAGGGGGCAGTCCAGCACCCGGGGAGTGAGGCAGTCTCACAGGTATGCGGGGCCCAGGCCATCTAGGGCTTTATAAGTCAAAACCAACACACTGAATCAAGTCCAGTACACTATAAGCAGCCAGTGCAGAGAACGAAGCACTGGTGTAATGTGCTCCCGGCAACCCATCCCTGACAGGAGATATACAGGAGGATGCAGACACACACAACCCATCAGATTGTTAGCCACATGGAACACACACAGACCCCCCCACACACACACATACATCTTCAAGGTTTGTTTCCCCCAACCCTGCTTATCACTTTTATTTTTAGTAGCTGAAATGGTCTCTTAGGCAACATGAGAGAAAAACAAATGAGAATGCTAAGGTCAGAATATGAGTAGTAAAATGACAACAGGCATTTCAGAGCTCTCACAGCCCTGCTCTATGACATAAAGAGACACTTGGCTCAGTGGCTTATAACCCTTCAAGTTAGATTCACTTGGCATTAAGCATCATTAAAATAATCCTTATTATTTTTTTTCTTCCTTTCTCATTCCTTCCCCAAATAAATTGGTTTCAAGTACACTTCTAGTGCCATTTGCATTCTTCAGCAGTAATTTTAAAGAAATTAGACAGCAGCTTTCCTACTGCTCTTTGCTACAACTAAAGCCTCACAAGGATTTCCAAAGCAGTTCAAGAATGTTGAGATCATTTAATGTGGAGTCACTTGCTGACAATGCCCCCTTAGGAGAAGGGCAGTTTTAGAAATCAGGCTCAAGAGAGACAAGCAGGTCAAAGGACATTCCCATCTCAGCAAAATACTTCCATTCTAAAACAATTTAAAAGGGAAAATGCCTGCATGAAGGACAGCTTAAGGCATTTGTAACTTACTCATTTTCAAAGAGAAGCACAATTAACAGAAGCCATTTGTTTATAAATTATAGCATGCTGAAATTGAACACAGCTTTTTTACACACAGATAGCACCATTATAAACAAACTGTACGCTATAGGCAGCCAGTCCAGAGTGCGTAGCACAGGTCTGATATGCTCCCATCACCTCGTCCCCGTAAGGGGACAGGTCGTCGAATTCTGTACCAGCTGCAGCCTCTGATCCAGAAACAAGGGAAGCCCCACGTAGAGAGCATTGCAGTAGTCTAGCCTCAAGGTGATGAAGGCATGGATCAGGGTGGCCAGGTCGGGCCTGGAAATGAATGGGCACAGGCCTCCGAACCAGATACAGCTGGCGGAAGGCGGTCTTAGCCACCGCCTCCACCTGCCGATCCAGATGGAGACCCGAGTCCAACACCACCCCCAGACTCTGAACCTGCTGGGCAATAGGAGGATGGACCCCACACACACAAGGGGGGGGCAGAACCTCCCCCGCCCTCCCCACCACCATCACCTCCGTCTTATCCGGATTCAGTTTCAGTCTGCTCTGCCTCATCCAATCTGCCGTGGCCTCCAAATGGATAATTTTGAATTGAGGAAATAAAAATCAAATGCACAAGCATAAGATGGGGGATAGCTGGCTTGGCAGCAGGACATGTAGAAAGAGGCTGCAGACTGTGGTTGATCACAGACTGAACATGTCTCTGTCATGGAGCTTCAAAAAAAAAGAATACAATTTTAGACTGTGCTAATCAGAAACATTTTTTTAAAATTACAAGATGTAATAATTCCTTTTTATTCTGCACTGGTGAGACCTCCCCTAGAGTACTATGTCCAGCTTTAGGCATCTCATTTTAAGAACCTAAGAATATGTTGTAAGTTGCCCCGAGCTACTTCGGCAAAAGGAGTGGGGTATTAAGCTTTTAAAAATAAAATAAAATATAAGAAGTGCCATACTGGGTTGGACCTATGGTCCACCGAGCCCAGCATCCTGCCTCCAACTGTGGCCAGATACAGTAGCTAAAGAGAAGTACAAGTACAGATCATGGAGGTGTGACCCATCTGCTGATAACCACTCCCAATTATCAGTAGCCAGGAGTTTAAGCCACAACTAGTAAGCATTTATGGCTCTAGCCTCTAAAAAGGATATTGAGAAATTGGAGGAGGGCAAACAAAGGTTGAAATCAAACGAGACAACAGCTGGCTGGAGTCAGTGGGTAATTTAAGACACACCAGTCCACCAGGTCCGCCATGCTGAACCACAGACCGGGATACGCGCGTTTCGGATCCCGGTCCAGAATCAGGCCAGCCATCCTTTAGATGTGCCAGCCTGATTCTCACCAGGGATTGGGAAGGGGATGCGTGACGCGATGTATGGCCGCAAAGCCCTGCCCCCCATGCTCCCTTGGCCACTCGCCCTGCCTCTGGGAGATGGTTGGACGCAGTGGCCAATACAGCCACTGCGCCCGATCCCATCCCGTGGTCAGGACCATGATCTGGCCGGGCTGAAGGTTACACACGTAACCTTCGGCCCATCCCGGATCGTGGCCAATCCAACCATGGTTGGGCCCAATTCCACAACGATTCTGGACCTCTGGGAGGCTGGAGGTCCATAATCATGGTCGTTGTGATTCCCGCCAGAGATTCACTGGGGTGAACATCTGGCGGGAAGCACAACAGACATAATGGGACCATTGGCCACCACAGGGGATTCGCTGTGGTTGACCGTGGTATCGTTATGTCTGAAATTACCCAGTGTTAACATAAGAACATAAGAAGTGTCATACTAAGTCAGACCAATGGTCCATCTAGCCCAGCATCCTGTCTCCGACAGTGACCAATCATGGTGGCTTGGAAGAAGCACCCAACAGGTCACAATGGGGGATCCATTCCCTGTTGTTTTCACCCAGCTCCTATCATGTTCCGTGATCCTGTCTCGTTAATAGCTGCTAATGGACCTATCTTCCAGAAACTTGTCCAAACCTCTTTTAAACTCAGCTATAGTACTGGTGTTCAGTCCATGCAGCCCCCAGGCTTCCCCACTTACTTTTAGCATGTCCAACCTAACAGGAAGCCCCCTGCCGTTATTTCATGTGTTTGCAGCAGCTTCCACCAGTGGTGCTAGCGATCTCTTTCCCCTGAGGCCACTAGGGAGAATGTATTCATATAAACTGGACTTGGTTAACTCAAAATTCCTGTCAACTGAATTTGTTACATTTTTGTAAGTGTCAGACTTCCCTACTCCAGTTTTATGATATCTGAGGTTTTTGCCGTGAAAGCCCTATTATGTGTTAAGAGTCTGTTAAGTAGCAGTTAACAAATACATACCACAGCTTAACAATTCAAATCAAGTTTTGGGTCTTAAATGAAATGTGTACTGGACCAGAGCTTATCAGGGCCAAAGTCACTAATTTCTATTTGATTGCATACTGGTCACAGCTTTAATAAAAGTTCTTACTAGCAGCAATTTTAACATTGCTCATTTATAATATAGCAATCAGGTCCATTTCCTTATGGTCTCTTTAAACAGAAGTCTTGATAAGTCAAACTGTTTTAGATGGCCCACTAAATTTGACTTAAGCAGACTTCCCTCATCTCCACTAACCTGTGTTCACCTCCTTCTTTCTGCAGGAATCCAATGAACTATGGAGTTTTGGAACTCCAAGTAGTTTAAAGCTCTCATCCGGACACTGAGCAAATGATTACATATATAAATAGGTTATAACGTTGTGATGTCTATCTACATCCTTCGAAACTATGTTGATAGGGTCATAAGAAAAGGGTAATAAGTGAGACTCATTGACTCCTTCAGGGTAATTTGATAGCACTTTAGACTGATGTGGATTCATTACCTTTAAGGGGGTGTCTGCTGCTGCTGCTTCTGCTCATCAGTCATGGAAAATGGGACTTGGACACTTTTAGAAACTATATTCTGTATGTGGAATCATAACAAATAAAATATAAAAACCAAACCAGGTTTCCAACAGTAAGTTAGCAGCTAATAGGTTCAGCAGTGGGAAGAGTGAATGTGAAAGGATATCTGATCTTATGAGTATTGTATTTTGTTCTTCATTTTTATTGACTGTTCGATAGGCTACAGTACAAAAAAAAAATCAGCTAAATCCTTTTTTCTTCAGATGGAGCTATCCACCTAGCAAGCAGAAATGGCTGCTTCATTCAATTTCTCATCTCCTTTTTTACAACACAAAGTTGGTGTAAATGTGTATGTTCACACAATGACTTTATCAAGCTTACATGACAGATTTAAGCAAGGATTTCTATTGCAAGCCAATAGCAGGAAGGGAAGACTCCAGAAAAGAGCAAATATGAAAGAGAAAAAGTATAAGTAGAAAGAAAAAATAAGTAAAAGGAAAAAGAAAAACATTCAGAATAGACGTGTGATGAAACAAGAGGGAGCTATGCAGACCCTAGCCACTAATTCAGTGGGACATGAAATGGGAGACCTGTGTTCATTTCTTCTTTTTTTCATGAATGCTTAGCATTAAATGGGTGCAATTTACATCGGGTGCATCCGGGCTGCAGAGAGCCCAATCCCTACGCAGCCTTGTATTGGAGAAGTACAGCTACCAGTATTGGAGAAGTACAGCTGTGTGGCCAGCACAGGTAGCTGGGCACATGGTTCCCGAGGGGCAGGCAGGCGGGTACGCAGCTGTCAGATCTCCCGCCATGGCCAGGGTAGGCCGAGGCACTGACCACACGAGTGGGCACCCAGCCCTGCCCCATCTCCCTCCCCTTGCCTGACCAAAATCCCACCCCCAGCTGTAATCGTACATGACAGGCAAAAGTGCTTACCACTCAAAGCCCCGTCATGGAGCTTGTGGCAGGGCAGAAGGGGCCCAGGCACACAAACTACCACGTTTGGGCCTGACTTACCCCATTTTGAACAAGGCTGCTATGTGATGTGTCCTTGGCCTTTTTCCGAGGACTCATCACTTTTCATCCAGCCGCTCTCTCCGCCACATGGTGAGGGAAAATTGGATAAACAGATCCAATTTTATAAGCAATTTAATTCTATATTTTGAAGACCGATTTTCAGCTGTATGGTCTTTGTTTCCCACCCACTTTGGATGGCATTTGGAGAGATTGTTCCCCTCACCAAAGGGATCATCTCTACATAATTTCAGTAAAATTAAATAAAGGGCTCCTATTTTATAAGCAGATGTTAATTTTGTCATTTCAGGATACATTTCCTTCAGTAACATCTTTGTTTTCCATCCTATTTGGACAAAATTTTGACATAATGTTCCCCTCTCCAAAGGAATAATCCATGTCAAGATTCCCCTTCCCTTTCCCGTCATCAATCAGATGGTGGATGAGTGCAGTTAGTGCACTGCAGTGCACAAAATAGTGCTGACACTTCAAAAAACAGTATAGAACAATTACAATATTACACAGACATGGATTACAGACAAAGACAATGAACAGTGGGAATGATGTGAAGGAACAGATGAGACACAGAGAGATAGAGAAATAAATTTGTTTCTATAACTGTCAATTTGTTTAAGTAAGGTTGAGCTAAAGCAACCACACAGAGACTGAGAAAAACCAGCAAGCGTTCTATCTGAGACCGAACTAACACTGGCAAAGTTCCTCATCTTAGCAGAAGCTTAAGAGCACTTACCATGCCCTCCCCACAAAGCCATCCTGAGTCCCTGATTGGTACAGAAAGCTTACGCAGCATGTCCAAAGAATGACCTATCAAAGGGATTATCCTGTGTTAGAGTATATGTAATTTGACAGAGAAGAGGTCACTAGTGGTTCACCCTCCCTTATGACCCCCTTCTGAACTCTTGTTTACAGAAAGGCACAGACAGGCTGGAGCCATGTCATGTGTTACAGCCCTGCATGCAGCAGAGCAGAGCTAATAACTAATATTTGACATGGCCGGAGGGCTGGCTCAATACAATACAATACAATACAATACAAAAATGTATTTGTTTTAAGTTATTAACACATTCATTTTCGTTATTGTAATAACTAAAACAAAAATAACTTTCATTTTAGTTATTAATATTATTTTTAAAAAACAAATGAGCACCCCTAGTTGTTTCTCTTTGCATAGCATTGCTTAAAGTAGCTCTTCCTTATAGCTTCCACTGCCACAAAGCTAGTCCATGCTCTCATCATCTCTCATCTGCTTGACTACTACAGTCTCCTTCCTATTGGCCTTTTCCACTCTTACCTTGACCTTCTCACTTCTGTTCAGCATTCCTCTGCCAAAATGATCCATCTTGCCCACCAGTTTGATAATGTTCAACCTCTCCTATTCTTCTTCTACTGGCTTCCCCTCTCCCTTTGCATCCAGCACAAACTCCTTGTCCTCACCTTCAAGGCTCTTCATGGCCGTGCTCCTCCCTGTCTCTGCCCTTATTTCCCGCTATGTTCCCTCCTGGGAACTTTGCTCCTCCTCTGCTTACCATCCTCACCCACCGCAGTGTTACTTGATCTCTAAACCATTTTGGACCTTTCTCTTATGCTGCCCTTACACCTCGAACAGCTCCCTTGAACTCATACTCACAACTACCTCCCTCCCAACCTTCAGATCCCTCCTGAAAACCTACCCCCTGTCATCAGCCTCCCCCTAGCTCCTTACCCCCATAGATTGATCACCTAAGCTGCTCCTTATATGGTCTCATCCTTCAGGATCTGCCTCCTCCCTTGTAATGAGGCCACACAAGTGGTGGCAGTAGGATCTCCACATGGCCCCATGGTAGGGAATTGCCACCACCGCACTGTGGAGCACGCGTGGAGAGACAGTCAGATGGTTGTGTGGAAGCTGGGACGGGCTGGCCCCTTTTGGAGTCACTGCCACAGCTGAAGTGGGCTAAGGCACCAACCACAAAAGCAGACACCTAGCTGTGCCCCCCCCCACTCCCCAAAAAACTAGACTGAGAACCCCTCCAAAGTGTTACATGGCTGTGTGCGACAGGTGCTAGTGCCCATCACTCATGGCCCCATCATTGCACCATGCATGGTGGTGGGGCAAGTATGCCCTGTCACACGAGTTGCCCTGCCCTGGGCAGCCTTACCCCAGCTGGGGCAAAACTGCTCCATGATCCGTCCTCATAATTTTTCTGAGGATGCATTGCAGAGCAGTCAACTGCTCGCCTCAGGACAGGAGAACATCTGGTGGGCCCTGGGCACACGAGCCACTGCATCACATGGCTATTTGCCAAGGGAGTGGTAAGGCTTCCTAAGGCGTGGTAGTCTCCCCTCCCTGTCTTGTGTGGCCTCATCCTCAGTCAAGCATGTGCACTTGCAACTTCTCATCTTCATTCATATCTTCCTGCCTTTTCCCTTATCACCCCTCCCCCTGTCCATTCTAGATTGTAGGCCTGCCTCTAACCATAACTGTTCAATGCCAGTTCCATTGCTGGCTTTGTGTAGGTAAAACAAAACAACAACAACAACAACAACACAATAGACAAAAGAAGAGAGTGAAAGAGAGATGAATGGGTAGATAGGCACTGCTGTGTAAAAGTTATCAAACCAAATCTTTGGCTGGACATCACAAGCAGAATAGAAAAATTAATGAATTTGCTACTAGTCTGCCTTTTCTGTTTCAACAGTGCCATTTTTGTGTGTGCACCTCTTGCTGTTATGCACACATGGAACACAACTTGTTTCCTTTAGAATCAAAGGCTCCTCTACTCCAGCTGTTAGTTTTCATTGTACTGCAGGAAATCCAATACAGATCCTCCTGCAGTACACTATTCCGTTTCCCTTCTGAAAAACTAAGATGAAAAGGGAATTTCCTGTAGTCTTTTTAGTGATTGTAATCATAGGTGTTACTTTTTGAATTGAAGCCTCAAGCTACATGCTAAACCTCTTACCCATTTGTACAGCATGTCATCTTAGGTGCTTGTACAGTGCCTAGCACAAAAGAACCCTGAGGCACTACTGGAATGTAAATAATAAACAATATTGGTAAGAGGGTTTTGCCCTAGAAAGTACTCTGATTCTGTACTGGTGAGCGCATTATAAAATAGCTAGACAGATTAATAGAAGCTTTAAGCAGATCAGAATATTTCGGAGGGAACACACTAGCCTTGACTTTGGCTAGGGAGAGAAAGGGAACCAGCTGTAGTAAATTAGTGAGTCTTTTCCATCCTACCCCCCACCCCTCTCAAAATTTTGTGAGCAAACCATTTTCACAACATGGTTTACTTTTGGATGTCACATAGCAGGATTTTCAGAAGAGCACCTTTTATAAAGTGCTATTAAAATTATAATAGAACAAGGTCTGGGAGGAAGCGGGGAATCTGGATTTTCAGTCGTCTGAGATTTCTCTCTGACTCACTGAAACTTTCTTCTAAACAGAAGCATTATTTTATTGTGTGTATATGTTTATCTTTCATCTAAAGAGAAGTGAGTCATGTATGTTGCAGTTGGGTAATAACTTGAAATTGGATTTGTGTAGTCAAGAGCAACATTAGCTAAATGAGTTGTTCATTATTTTTTTTTAATGAATCAACTGAGAGCCTCTTTCCAAGGTAGCATAGTTTATTCACACCACAGCTTCCCTCCAAAGATTTACACTCAAGGCTGTGAAACTTGACTTCATTAGACTGACTTTAACTCTGAATCCAAAGGACCTTTTACTTAACACTTGCACTACATTAAGAAATTTCAAAGGGTTCTTTATTTTTACAGTTTTTGACAATGCCTTAAGCCTCACAGGCTTTTCCCTCTAAATTAAATAATATCTGAAGTGCAAACTATGCAAATGCATTTTGTCATTCGCCTCTCAACGATGCCTTTTAGCATTTCATCACAGTAAGGATGATTAGGTTAGTATATTGGTTTTCCTACAAGCACCTGGTGTGCATAAAAAAAACCACACACACCTAAACCCGGCATTGTTCTGTGCCTGGGAAAGCGTGTCTTATTTTGTTGCCCATAGAATTACATTAGTGTTAACAATTATAACTATAAAATCTTCTTACATGGTCAGTCTTGGAACAACAATTCTAATCACATTATGAAGATGCCAGTTGCTGCATCCTATGCTAATGTTTTAAACATACCACAGTAATGAATACATTATGAAAACCTGAACTGGACAAAATTTATGGGTCCAATTTTAAGTCTTTAGATGGGCCCAAATGAGCATATCTCACAAAAGGACCCTCAAAAGGGAGAGAATGGGAAAAACGGATATGAGGTTTATAGTGATGCAGACCTGGCCTGGAGTAAGTCTCTGCCAAATCCCTGCCCACCGGTCCAGGTGGGAATTAGCTCCACAGATATTTATTAACAGTTCTCCACCATATACATGTAGTCTAAGCAGCCAGGCACCACCCTCTGGATTATATACTCCACTATCCATTCAGCCAGGCATAACCCTCTGGCTTCAGATCCCACCCAGGCAGCCTTCAGGCTGGCTCAGCCCTCTGTGACCCAGCATGGGTTCTCTCTTTGCAGTCCCCTGGTAGTAGTGACAAAACTCAGTCCTCAGATTTCCTTGGAAAACATTGAGGACTGGGACATTCCACTTGATTTTCTGAGTTGTGAAGTCCCTTATTGATGCATGCCTCTTCCCCTCTGGTAAGTTTGAAAACAGCACCCACCCACCACCGAGTATGCTCAGAAGGGCCTGAATGGTCCATTCTGAGCATGCTCGGTCCTTTTCAAAGATGGCGCTGGCAGCATCAGTAGGACTTTCTGAGCATGCTCAATGGTGGGTTGTGATTTTTTAAAAAAAATCAAACTTACCAGCAGAGAAAAGGCCATGCATCAATGCAGAACCCCTCTGGAAGGTAAGTAAAGAACCCTGTTCCCCCTAAGCACCCACTCCTCCCCTGACCCACCTGCTAGACCACCACTCCTCATCCTGTGGCACGATGGGTGGGGTAAAAAAAATATTTTATTTTATTTTATTTTTTTAAATAAAGTTTTTATTGGGATTTAATTCTTAATACAAACAAGTATGATCCATTGACCGTTACATACAAACATATAGTCCTCAGACAAGATGTATCAGTCTGGTCAAAATAAGACCTCACAAATTCCTTAACTAACATCTTGAGGTGTATACATTTGTCTTTTCCCTGTCATTGTTCATCAGTCTCTAATCCACTAAAACTCCTTACTCTTACTGTCTACAGGAGTCAGAATTGTGAATCAAAGAAGTTATGCCAGTCTTCTTTGTCCATTTTCTTCCCATCTAACTCCTGTATGATGGGCATCCAGGTCCTTTTGAAATGCTGAAGGTTATCATGTAGGCCTGCGTGCAATTTTTCCATAGTAAACATAAATCTTAGTCTGTTAATCCATTCATCAAAGGAGAGCTCCAATTCAGATTTCCAATGTTTCACTATGACATACAGGGCAGCCAAAAATAGCATCTTACAGGATTGCTGCCTTGCTTGCAAACTCTTTACCTCAGGAAAAAGGCCCAGTAAAGCCACCTCTGGCTTAAAGGGGATTACCGATCCCATTATTTTATTTGCCACCTTCCAGACCTTAATCTAGAATGACTGCACCTTCCAGCAATGCCTACAGGGCCCAATTTCCCCACAGCCTTTCCAACATAAACCCTTTCGTGAGGGATCATTGAATTTCATTCTTGTTGGGGTAAGATATAACCTGGTGGTGAGTTTGATTTGGATTTCTTTCACCTCTAACGAGGTTGTACATTGGTTTATATCTTGCCATTTTTTTCCCCTCCACCTCTCCTATCTGGATCTGTAAATCTCTCCTCCATTTTTTAATGTAGGCATTAGTGTTCTTATATAATATATTTTTTATCTCTTTGTATATTCTATCCATCCTTCCCATTGATTTATTCCGGACAAATAGTATTTTTTCTAACTTATACGGCTCCCTGCCAAAATCGTCTCTATTTTCTGTTGCAGTGCATAGATTCCTTATCTGAAGAAACTGAAAGATAGCTACCTTCTTTTGGGTGAGCTGCTCCATTCTTTGTAATGAAACAAAATTCCCCAAGGTGAAAATTTGCTGCATCTTTCTTAAACCCCTTTCCCTCAAGAGACCTCTTAGCCCCGTTGTTCTGTTTTTAAACAGCAGAACAACAGAAAAAATGCTGCAATACCAAAATAACTGAAGTAACTGAGAGGAACTATTCAAAATGAAGAGTGAATATATCTGAAATGAATAGCATTTCATATCCTCTTTACTGAAAAGAATTTGATGTGGCCATATTTGTCAAATTCACTTTGGATATTTCTTATGTGCTAATATTTCTTATATTCGTTCAGTTTATTTCTTATATGCTTTCTAGAGGCTATATTTCTTGTCCATAACCCAGGAAATTTGAGCTTGTGTCCTTGTGACCTTCAGCAAGTCACTTAGCTTCTCTGTGCCTATGTCTTCCCACTTGTAATATGGAGAGAGTGACATATTGCATCAGAGTTGTGGATGATGGTGGTTCAGCAGTGTGAAAAGAGAAAGAGTTTGATATGGATAAGACAGGAAAAAACTGAAGTGTGGGGAAATATTCCAGGAGCAAGCTTCTCTAGAACATGGCAGATGTTGTAGAGACATCATAGAAGAAGCACTGACTGGACTAGAGATCATTTGGGACAAGGAGTTAAGAGTGACAGAGAAAAGAGGCAATAAGGCTCTGGGATTGTGACGCCAAATGATGGGAGTATAATTGAATTACTGAGTATTTTAAGATGGGAAAGACAGATAAAGCTAAGGAGGCTTATTTCCACCATTTGACTTTTGAATTGGGGACAGATAACTGCAATACATATTGACAGCTGTTGTTAAGGTATGACCTTCAGGAAATGATTTCCAGCATTGTACAGCACCTAACAGTGCTGTATGAGCAGTCTTCTCTGCTCAACTGGAACAACACTTGCCCGTGGCTCACTACAGTTCTTGTACAAAAACTGGCTCGTGCAAATGTGTAGGATGCATGTGTACACAATGTGATGGTGAATGTAGTACCAGAATTGCACATGCTGTGGTGTCTCAATGCTCTGTGTGTGTGTGCGTGTGCCTGTGTGCGTGTATATCTATATATCTAAATATATCTTTGTTTTCCTAGGTAGCTGTCCTGCTAAGTCGACCATGAAAGGTGAACCAGTTCACTGAACTGAACAAAAAACTTAAGTTAGTAAATGCACAGCCCTGGGCAGCATTATTTCCAATGTGTATGGTTTTTTGTATTGTTCTGTGTGTGTGTCTGTCTGTCTGTCTGTGTGTGTGTGTGTCTGTGTGTTTATGCTTCAGTTGCCCCTTTGTGTCTGTGATGAGACCCAAGGATCTTGGCTAGATCCTGCAGGTAAATTGCACTGTTGGAATGCGGGGGCCACACACCACATTTGTCTAAGACTGCACAGTGAGCCCAGGTCTGTGGTTGCTTCCTTATGCCAGGGCATACCTTCTTGATGTTTCAGTAAGACATTTATATGGGAGCTGAAATCACAGAACAGTTTGTGTCTTTGTGCTGTTTTGTTGGGACTACCATGATTGGAGAGTGGGCTTCAATTCATTTTAGCACTATAAATGCCTCCATTTAAATCGCTATAAATGGGGCAAGAAAAGCGACTGCAAAGATAAAAAATGCATGCAATTCATGTGATATTTGTCGGTAACTTAGGTTAGCTATATTATGATACATTTGGGTTTATCCAGGCTCCCGAGAGTAAGAATTCACAGCTCTCCCTTCTTCAGTGCCCCTGGTGATTTTCTTAACTTTGCCTTTGTAATTGTGGTAGGTGATATTTTTTCTACCCAGATGATTATTCCAATAAGTGAATGGATACAAATAATTGTAAGCTGGAAATAGTCACAAAAACATTTTTTGTTTATTTATTTGAATTTTTATCCCACCCTTCCCCAAAATACAATTCAGCTTCAAAAACAGTCCATTTATTTATTTTTAAAATTATACCCCGCCCCTCCTGCCACAGACAGCCCGAGGTGGGTAACAAAATCAATCCAATAAGGTACAGTAAAACATATAAAAACATCATATAACAATAATAAAAATGAGAAGAAGGAAAACCCTAACCCCACCCCCCGCCAACCCTCACCCTTCTCCCTCACCAACAACCAGGTCTTAAAATTCCTACGGAAAGCTGGGAGGTCTGGGGCCAGACAGGTCCCCACCGGGAGGGAATTCCAGAGGCGCGGTGCAGCCACTGAGAATGCCCTGTCCTGCGTGCCCCCCCGGGAAACCCAAAGGACCTTCAACAGGGCACCTCCAGATGACCACAGGGGCCGGTCCAGAACCCGGGGAGTGAGGTGGTCTAGCAAATAGGCAGGGCCCAGACGGTGTAAGGCTTTATAGGTCAAAATCAACACTTTGAATTGGGCCTGGAAGACTATTGGCAGCAAGTGCAGATATTGGAGCACTGGTGTAATGAGCTCCCAGTGGCTCAGCCCCACCAGGAGCTGGGCCACCACATTCTGCACCAGCTGCAGCTTCTGAGCCATCACCATAGGTAGCCCCACATAGAGCACGTTACAGCAGTCTAACCGAGAGGTGATAAAAGCATGGATAATCGTGGCCCGATCCGGAACCAAAACCAGCAGCCAAAGCTACCGCACCAGATGTAACTGGCAGAAGGCACCCCTTGCCACAGCCTCCACCTAGAGAGCCAGGTAGAGCTGCGAATTGAGGAGAACCCCCAGGTTCTGCACCTGGGAAGCCAATGGAGGACAAACCCCCTCAACCAAGGGGGCCATCACCTCAATCGACTTACCCACTAACATCACCTCTGTCTTGTCAGGATTCAGTCGCAGTCGATTAGCCCTCATCCAATCCCCCACAGCTTCCAGACACCGAGTAAGCACCGAGACAGCCGGGCCTGGGTCAGTTGAAAAAGAGAGGTACAGTTGGGTGTCATCCACATACTGATGACACCTCACCCCATACCTCCTGATCACCATGCCAAGCAGCTGCATGCACACGTTGAACAGGAGAGGGGACAATACAGAACCCTGTGGGACCCCACACAAGAGATCTTGGTGCCTCTCATGAGGCAAATTAATTATTAATATTATATTTTATTAATTATTTTTGTATTATTATTATTAAAAGACTTAATATCCCGGCCACAGGAAGCTCAGGGAGGCTTACAACAAGTTCAGGTGATATATTTTTATTGGACCAAGTTCCACTGCTGTGAGTATACAAGAGCTGGCTACTTGGTATTGGTCCAGTAAAAAATATCATCTGAATTATTTTGCCTCCATCTATTACTTTTATGGTCAGTACGGCAACCATACTCTCTTGCTAGACTTCATGAAGCAAAGCAGAGGGCGTGGGAGCTGGAGGAGGGAGAATTCTATTTCTAAGAATGAGTGTACTAGTGTGCACTCTTAGTGAGTTTTTAAGAATGAGTGTACTAAGAGCTGATTCAGCGTTGTCAGCTTTCAGAGCTTTAAAAAACCCAGGTAGAAAGGACAGGTGACTTTCATGGTGATTTCAACTGAAAAACCAAGTTATGTATGGTATGTATAACATAGCATCACAGCCCGTAGCAAAAGCTCAGATTGGGAATGTCCTGTCAGTTGCCCTTCCCTCTAGGTCAGGATTCAGGTAGCCAATGCATAGTGGTGTTGAGCAGAAGAGGCTGGCAACTAAAGAGCCAGAGAAAACAACAGGCTCTATCTGAATTCAGCCACTTCTCCAAATAATCCATTTAATTGTTTGATCTTTCTTCATCTTCTGCCTCTGCCCATCTCTGGAAGGATTACCGTTGGAAGTCAGCAGTGATTATTATCATGGAGAAACAAATGACAACATGTTGATGGGTTTATGAATAGAATATTCACACTGTGCATCATGGGGAAGGGAGCCATATGCTGTGACAATAACTGCCTGAATTTTCGTTCACTGGGCTGAGTTCATGAGAAGAAGAGAGGTAGTGATCTATTGCTACACCACAGTCTAGTGAAGAGGCAAGAAATAGGCTTCTTTTGAAAATGTAAAACTTCAGTACCTGACAGTCGCCCCTCCTCCTTCCTCCTAGGGTGAAAACAGACATGACGCTAACCACCCTTTAACCACCCTTGGTGGTTATTTATGCATGTTGCAGGGCTGCATAGGGCACCAATACAGCCCTGCAACATGCATAAATAACCACCAAGGGTGATTAGCGTCATGTCTGTTTTCACCCCTAGTGTCTTGGTTGAGGTTTTCTGTGTACTTCAGGCTTGGAGCCATAGTCTTGATAGCAAGATGAAAAACTGGGGTTATGTTTAATGGGGAAAACTCAGTGAGCATGGGTCACTGAGTGTAATTATTGAGCTTGTATGCATAATGACCATGAACCTATGCATGGGAGGTCATTTTGATAAGACTAGTTGATGGTGGGTTTCATAGAGCTCATCCAATTGCATGAAAAGTTTCAGCAAAACTATTCTAGCTTCCAGGCTAGCACCTGTCCTGGCTGGGGCAGTAAACAGTCAAAATAACTCACAGGTCAACCATGAGAGAGCTTTTAAGAGGGAAAAGAAACTCCTTTGACCAGTCTAGCAAGAAGAAGAAGAGGAGGAGGTGAATACTAGATGCTAATGCAAATATTTATTAAACTAACCATGGCTTAATTTCCCCCTCTGATTAGCCCTAGGAGCCTGAAGCTTCATTCTGCCTTGATCTTGATGATATATGTTGTTTCTCACAGTATAGTCAGGGAGAAGCAGGGCTTAACAGTCCCTTAGCATTTCACTGTTTCAGGTCTATCATCCTTCCTGAGCTTATTGAACAAAGCTGCTTGTGAACAGACTTGTGTATATGTTTCCAAATTCTGGATTGAAACCCCCAGTGGGGTCATATCATCTATGGCACAGTCACTATCCCAGCTGTATTTGATATTTACCAACACAAAACCTTCAGTTTAAGTGAATAGTTAATGCTCGCAAATATTTTCAAACCAAAAAACTACCTATCCAAGAAAATTACCCATCCCAAAACCTCAAACCAAACAAAAAACTCGAGACAAAAACCAATTTAAAAACCAAAAACCTCCCATCTAAGAAAATTACCCAACCAAAAACTACCAGCGAAACAAAAAAGAAGAACCAAACCAAAATTCAAAAAGCCTGGAAATTGGAGATTAAGAATCCAATATCCAACTACCATACCATCAACACTACTGAGAGCTTATTATGCCACATTTAAAAATACACATACAATTTATCGGCACTTGCCTTAACTAGTGCACCATGTGTGCTGTTTTGTTGTTGTTGAGTTTCTTATAGGCCGCAATCCAAAATGATGTATGTGCTTGTGAAGGCATAAAACTCCTTCTATGTCTGTGCATCATTCATCTTTGTATGTGTTCGAGAAGGCATAAAACTCCTTCTCTGTTTTTGCATCATTCAACTAAGTTGTTGTTTTGTTTGTTTAATGTTTGATTGACAAATTGTGTTGTCAGACGTTCTGAAGTGCCTTATAATTTCAGGGAATTTACAATGCCTTGGTATACATTTTCAGAGGAACTACTGTGTATATCTTAGACTGATATCATTAAAAAAACAATACAGTACAGTATGTACTACTGATAGTTGTATTTTGTGAGAATAAAACAAAGAAAATGTATTATTAAAAATACCACACAAAACAAAGCCTTCTGAAATCTACAGTAGCTATTGCAGAATTGAGAATATGTTGAAGTACATTTTCCTACAGGAGAAATATCTTCCTACAAAAGAACAGTAGCATTGCGGTGGTTCTTACAGTGTTTGAATTAATATGGCACACTAGTTAAGGCCAGTGCCAATAGGATTTATGTGTATTTTAAAATGTGGCTTAAAGCGCATGCCATAAAGCGCAAAGAGCTGCTTGCCTTAACTATAGAGGCACTCTTGCACCTCTATAATACTTTGCATGCCTTTGGGTGTTTTCAGATGTTACGAGATCACAGTGAACCACGGTGAATACCCACCTGTGGTCACTGTGTCTCGAACGTCTGTTTGGCAGCCGCCAGATGTTCGCCACGGTCAATACCCAAATGGGGTCAATTTGAACCACGCTTCCCGGGCTAGCCAGCGGAATGTCCCAGGAAGCGTGGTCAAAGAGATCCCCAGTGGGGACCCCCCAAAAATAACGTCTGGCCGGGCGCCACGGCCCGGGATCACCGGCAGGATCCCGGGCCATGGCGAATTTGGCCGGATGCTGCCGCCGCATTGGCCCCGCCGCCCGCCTGTCTCCCCAGAGGGCGGGCGGCGTGGAGCGTGGAGGGGCGGGGCCATGTGGGCGCACATTGCACCGCGCGGCCCCTCCCCCTCCCAGATTCCCCACCGGGATACCCTGGCACGTCTGATATGGCGTGACGGGGTCACCCCGGCGGGGGATGGATTTCGTGTTTTCGGTACGGGGCCAAGCGGGTTTCCCCAGGCCGGGCGGGTTGTTCATGCCTGCCCCAACTGGGGTTAATTTCAGCAAAGGTTGAGAACACCGTTACCCGCTGCTTGGCAGATGCTCCTGACAGCAGGTGCGGCCATCCGTCTCTCCCTTCGGGTTGACCATACAGTGGGCCTCACTGTTGCGACTATGCCATGGACCTTCCCATCTCTGAAGGAGATGTTGCTACCCATGCTATTCTAACTCATAACTTCAAACCTTGTAACTTCAAACCTTGGGCTTACCTCTGCCCCTCGCCCACCCCAAAGAGTGCAACATTTTTTAACCTACCACTGTTCAATTGTTCCTCTCACCTCGTACCGAATCAGCAATTCACTCCGGGAAAGGCGAAAAACGCCTTTGCCCTTTCGGCCAATTCGGGTTCAGGGAAAATTCCTTTCCGGCTCTAAATCGCAACCAGCTGTGAGCTCGGAGTGGTGCCTTTAATGAGGGAGGGTGGGTGGGTACACGTCCTTCCTCCCCC
>QEPC01008359.1:1991292-2002449 GCA_003113815.1 Sphenodon punctatus | reverse complement strand
CAGTGGACACCAACCTGCCCCCCCAGCTGTGTTCATTTAAAAATGGCCTTTGAGATGTGGACTTAAACTTTTTGTTTGTCTGATGATTTTTTACCCAAGTACAAAAGATAAAGTTGCTTGTTTTTCCAGGGTATTAAGATTCCCATATATGCTTGGGAGAGGAGAAAAATTGCCATAAAAAGTCATCAGGGTGATTAGATTTTAATTTTCTGGAATCCATAGCAAGTACGGCTCTGGGAAGTAACCTGAACTCAAAGACTTTATTTATTTTAAAAAGGAACCTCCAGGTGGCTCTCTCTTGTTACTGCTATGGATTGGAAACCTGGCAGAAGAGTTATGCTACCATAGTTTCTCACTGCATGTAATAGCAAACCCTCTTGCTGTATGAATGAAAACTCATTTCAAACAAACTTCTGCTCTTAGATTGAACTTCAGTCTAAGGGGTAACTGTTGGGGGAGGGGTGGTGAGACTCTACCCTGCCTCCCATAGAGCCACCCAGCTAGATTATAAGCCATAGGCAGGGACCGTGTCTTTCTCATTGTTATGTAAAGCATCAGGTACACTGCTGGTGGTATGCAAATGCTTGTAATAATAATATTTAAAGGCAGTGAAGACAGGGAGGGCTGCTGGTGACCAGCAGAGCTGTGAGGAACTGGCCCCCTCTCTGACTGAAGAAATGTGAACTGTGCATTGTGAAAGTGATTGTGAAGGCATGAAAGTGAGAGAAAGAGAGAGAGAGAGAGAGAGAGAGAGAGCATGTGTGAGTGAGTGAGTGTGTGAGTGAGTGAGTGAGTGACCATGGTACTGTGTGGGGTTTGGATTGTTGGAGGAATTCTTGTGGGTGTGGGGATATTGTGGTTACAAGGAGGTGGTTCACAGGAAGTGGGTGGGCACAGGGTGGTGTGCGTGGGTCTCTTCCCCCCTTTGTCATATGTAACTGGGTCCCTTCCGCCGCCCTAGTTCCTGAGTGAGTGGGCACTGTGACTACCACCCCCATGATCCTGGTACCCTTCTCCCTGTCTTCCCTCACTATCTACACCCTCTATCCCGTGTGTATGGTGAAGAATATAAGTGATGATAGTGGTGTGTGTGTGCTGGGTGTGTGGTGCGATAGTGGAGGGGCTCCACTCTCAACAGTGCTGTATCTCCCCCCCTATGAAGAGGTCTGGATTTGCCCCGCTGAGCGAGCAGGCGGACAGAATGATGCAACCCCATTGAGAGCCTCACCCCGTCATCCCTCTGCAGCTAAGGCTGCTCTCCCTTTCCCCCGTCAGGGTCATGCACTGTTGCTCCACATCTCCACCCCCACTGGCAGTTCTACAGCCATCAGCGTGTCTCCGGCCCTGGGGTTCTCCCACGGCCCCACCACCTCCACGCCGAGAAAAAGCAGTGGCGGCGGGCACTAATACCAGGTGAGGTTGGGCGGATCAAAAAGTGGTCATGTCCTGACAAATCCAGATGCTATTTCTAACCCTTCCTGCCTTCCCTTTCTTCCACCCACCCCACACCCCCACCCTTGTTTCTACCCCTCCCTGGCTTCCCTTCCATCCACCCCTGTTTCTACCCCACCTCTCCCTTCCTTCCAGCCCTCCTCACCACAACCCCTGTCTGAAAGTCCACCAGCTGCCACTGGATTGAAGGGGGTAAAACAATGGGTAATATTCCCTTTGGCCATGTTCCCATTGGCCACTGAAGCAGACAAACAGTCTACACTCAAGCAACTTGCTGCCTTTAATTGTTTACAGTTTTATTTGTTAGTGGGTGTTCCAGTAATCAGGGGGAATCAATTTACATGGAGTGAAATGGGCTAATTTGGTTACATAATCTGTAAAGAGAGATTATCCCCCTGCCTACCTCTCTCCTTTCATGTTTTATTAAACTCAAGATAGAAGGCAGAATGAATTGCAGAACCTGTATATTGCCAATGGCTAGCAAATCTCCTTGATAAACCCAGACTTGAGAAGGAACTCCAAATAAAGCGTTGCAATTAAATGACAGCCAGAATAATAGGGGAGTAGGGACTGGGTGTCTTTCAGGATTCATAATAGAATATGACGCCTTTCACTAGACGCTCACCACTTCATAAGAATCCCAGGGTAATTAACAACTGTCCGATGTACAAGAAGAACTTAGTTGGATTGTCTTGGTGCAGGTTTTAATGGAGAGTTTTTCACAACACACACACAAAAAATGGCAGCAGTTGGTCCAGTCATTGGAAGTCTCAGCAGAGGGCTCATTCACTCTTCCCATTTGCAGTCTCACTACTTTCCCCTTGATCTACAGCAATACATTCACAAGGTTGCTGATTTCCCTGCATTTCAGTGGCTCATCCCTCCCATTTAAGTGGCAGAGAGTAAGGTAACATGAAAGTTACAGAGAGTGGTTAGATTTTTTCACAGATTTCTGCGGGTAAGTGAAAGAATGTTGTATGAACAAAACCAAAGAAGTTCGGGAGTGTACAGGCTTCTAAGACAGAGGGTTTTTTTAAATGAGCAGGGTTGGGGGTGGAGGTGTCAGTGGGTCAGGCACTCAGGTGGAATGTGTGGAGAGGGGATCCTAAATGGTAGCTATGAGCGTGGCAACTGTGGCAGCCACCTTGCACTCTCCCTGCCAAAGATCAAGCTGGAGTGCGCTGGACTGGCCTTTGAAATTGATATGTCCCAGACATGAGCGCTGGGGAACCGGGCTCCACAACACTCATGGCCAGTTCCTGTGACTTACAAAGGCTGTGTCCCCTGCCCACAGTTTTATTGGGCTGGTCTGCTGGCATGGGTGGTAGGGGCATTGCTAGGGGTGGCCTGACTGGGCTAAAACCCCAGATCTTTTCCCCAGAGTCCAGGATCGCAGGCAGACTCACTGTGCAGTGAGTGACAGCCTGCCTGTGATCCGGGACTCTGGGGAAAAGATCTGAGACTCGAATGTGGTGTGCACTGCAGGCGAGCTGAGCCCTTGATTTTTTTGCGGTGGCTGCAGGGTGGGTTTGAATCAGGCAGTGGCACTCAGTCAATCCATACAGTTCTGCACATGTGTCACACATGCACGATGTGTCTCAGGCGCCCTCCACTGCATGCCTCTCTCACTGACTGGCTCCTCCTTTCCACATGCTGCTGAGGCCCAGCAGTAAGAGCAGAAGCAGCATGGGGAAAGGATGGAGCCAGTCAGCGAGAGAGGTGCACGGTGGCGGGACTCGGGAGTTGGACGCCTGGAACACATGTGCACGCACTGTGACCACCAGGTAGTGAGCTCAGTGTGGTGGCCAGCAGCGGGCAGCAGCTTGATATTTTTGAGGTCAGGTCAGGACTCTGAGGAGCGGCTCAGAGAGCCGGTGAGGAGGGTGTGAGGCGAGGGGTAGGGGGGCTGGGTGGCAGGATTGACAGATCTGTCTCTAGCAGGTGGGCATGGAGCTAGTTGGCTGTTACTGGCTGTGTCTACTATGTGGATGGAGGCAAGGAGCTTGTTGTAGATGGCGTGCAGGGCACTGGCGGTAAATGGCGGCCAGCAGGAATAGCAGATTCAGTCCGCAGGCAGCAGGGTGTGTGTGGTGGGGGAGGGGATTGGAGCGGGTAGGGGGGCACTCTGCACATTTGGTGGGGGCGGGGATTAGAGCAGGCAGGGGGGCACAATGGCTATGGGATGGGGGCAGCAAAAATTGATTATTGGGGGCACAAATGAACTGGTTATATATCTAGAAGAATGTCTCTTTGCATGGCATAATGTGCTTACTAGACTGCCTTTTGGGGTGTCCTCTGTGTTTGATTGTGGCTTGGCCATTTGGAATTTAGTGCTCTGCATGCGCACTTTATTACTTGCTTTCTACTTGTGGATGCTTGTAGTTGGAATTGTGGGAAGCACCCAGTGGGAAACACCCATCATTGAGGGTGCAGTGAGCACAGACAACCTCCATTTTGAAGATCAAAAGCGCCATTAAAGTTAATTCACATGCATACGAGTCGGACAGCGCCCCCCAGGCAGTGCACTGCCCCCTAGGCCTACCGGCCCTAAGCCTATTGACTTAGGGCTTTAAGTAGCTTGGGCACAAGCCCATGACCTTTTTAGGACCTAAAAATGCCCCTGCTGGGTGGATTTCCTAGTTCATACGGGCACAGGATGTGTGGGTGCCTGGTGTGTCACGCACTTTTTTTGAGTTGCCCTGCACGGTGCACTCTGGATTTCTTGGGAGTGCTCCATGAGTGGGGGCTGTGTGGCTCACGGGAGAGCGTGCATTCCTCTGCACCACCTTCAGATGGATGGCTATGTGTAGTATCTTGTTTAAAAACACCCTGAGATACAGCTTCTCATCCCTGGGGTACTGGCTTCTTCAGACTGAGGTCAGGTCAGAGCGCAGAAATTTGCAGTGAAGCTGCTTGTGGATAACCAGAAAAGATTAATCTGAGAAAGAGAAGAGAGTAGAGGGCCATAAATAATGAAGATCCCAGGAATAATTTGTGGACTGATTTGTTTTTCTTTGTAGACTCAAGCCTTGGCTTCAGTGTATTATTTATTTTGGACTGGCAGACACAAAGGGACAAGTACAGACACAATGCGACTTCTCCTGAGTCAGAGGAATAGAACCCACTTCTCCCAGGTCTATGTTTGATTTGCGATCAGTAAATAATTTGTTGGCATATATAGATACTCTGTTATGCAGTGTTCCCAGTAAATAGGACTGTGAGTAAATTTGTATTATTCAAGGAGGTAGACTTGAATCTGGGGGAGTGAAGCAGTTGCTTTACTGTGATGAATGGAGCAGGTACTTATTATAGAGTTGACAAACATTAATAAATGGCTTTTAATGAATAATTGTATTTAAACAACATCCAGTGATTAAGATTTAATCACACATTTGAAATGCACATTTAAGACAGTCGGAAGTGTGAACTGTAAAATGTTCTAATTTGTTGTTCCAACTGCACCAGCTGCTGCCCTCCCAAGGGTTTCTGAGGCTAAAAAGACCTGTCCCTGCTAGTCATGGGAAATCTCAAAGAAACAGTTTCACACATCCAGCTGCCTGCCTTTAAATCAAAGAGAAATGGCATTGGGTCACATTGATTACTTTCAGATCAGATTGCTCTAGCTCATCGTATGTCTCTACCACTTTTCATCTCGGTCAGGGCCACTTCTACCTATTTTGCCACCCCAATCAAAATTCATTCCCCTGTCCTTCATCTCAAGAAATCACATATCTTATATGCTTTTAAATCCTATATGCTTTTAAGATCCTAAGAAGTCAAACACTCAAAAGCTTTTGCACACATACAGCACCCCTTCACCACAGCTGAAAATTGCCAATGGCCCTTACTTTAAGAAAGTGCCCCTTATTTCAGAGCCCCGTAGCTTTATAGAACATAGCAAACACCTCTTCTTTACATAATGGATGCTTTGTATTCTGAACAACACATCAATCAATCAATCAATGTATTAATCTGGATTGACCATTGTCATGTGTCAGAACATAAACAACAACATAAAACAAAATTCCCCCTTGAAAAGAGGACCAACCCCCATGTTTTAAATATAAAAGCAAGGATACTGTTTACAATCAACCTGCTAAATTATATACCAGCTTATTGGTTCACAGTTCATCATATTACAAAGGTTATAATCACATCTTGGAGTTTGCTTCCAGTTTCAATGAAAAAATTGCCAAATCCTGTATAGTTATAAGATAAGACTGAAGGAGCAGTCAGATTACTTTCTCTTTATGAGAATAGTGCAAGAGAAGTCCTTCTTGGGGAGGGGGAGAGATATCTATCCCTAAGATCTTGACTCCGTGGAAACTCCAAAATATAATGGATTGAGTCCACTACCACCCTCATATCACATGGACATATCCTTTGATCTCTAGGCACCCCTTCCCATTTCCCCCTGGTCATGGCTGATGGCATTTGTTCCATTCTAAGTCTGCAAAAGGCTTTTAGTAATTGTCAGTCTAAATCCAGTTTTAATTATGGTTCCATTCCCAAGTTAACCTCCCAGAGCAGGTACAACAATATCATTATGGATAACCGTGCCTTGGCCATGTTCTCCTGTCAAGATATGTCCTTAAGCCTCTGGGAGACCAACTCTCTTTCTTCCATAGTGAAGATTCTTTCCTCAGCATAAGTATAATAGCCGGGCCTATTCTATTCAAAGTCTGGTTTACAAAACTTAGCCATGGCGATTGCATATTAACGGGTCTACCCATATTCTCAAAAACAGGAATAGCTTTGGATATTTTAATGGGGAGGTACCTTGAACCAATACCCCAAGGTTTTATTGGCTATAGATGTTTCCAGATTTTCCACTTCCATCTCCAACCTTAAAAAAATATGCAGACATAGCCTGAGGAAGGCCAAGGAGGCGAGAACACCACAACATCATGGAGCATAATGGATGCCCCTTATTTCACTATCTCTCAACTCTGTAGTGTCACTTATTTTTGAAATTTTGATTTGGCGACCCTATCCCAGCCTCCCCTTCTGGAATCTACAGGCACCCAGCACCTCCCTCACACACCCACATGTATTCATCATTCCCACACACCAAGCACCCCCCTAACCCACCCATATGTACCCAGCATTGTCTCACTCCATCTGTATTAATCTTTGCCCCATGGATACACACCCAGAATCCACTCATATGGGCATGAATCCAGTATGAACTTACCTGCTCCCCTCCAGTAGGGCTGAGACAAGAGCAAGTGTTCCCATTCCACAGGGAAATACCGACCTTTCGGGAGTGCTTGTGAGTGTTTGTTGGAATTTGTCAGTCTCCAATGATTCTGCACTTCCACCATTGTCAGTATCAGTGCATGTGATTTCCTGTCACTGTTAGTTTTATGACAGTTTTACAGCACTTTTATGATAATTTCCAGCACTTCCTTGTCATTTAGCTGGCACTTTCCCATCTCCACAGTCCCTGTGGTGTGCATGAGATGCACAGGAGGATTGGCCCTGTAGCAGCTCTGTTCAGCCTGCTAAAAATAATGTCAAATTGTGAAAACAGTGGAAAAGCTGGTAAGTTTCTGTGTTGCATGAATAAAGAATAATGACCCGTTTCTGATGGAAACAGTATTCACCATGATTTGTCATTTCAGGCCTACCCTCTGCCTCATTCAGAATGTGGTCTCAATGTCAACTGGTCAGAGACAATGGGTCTTGGTTGTCTGACCAAGGACTTTGGGCTAGCCACACAGAATGAGGTTATCGCTGGTTGCAGTCTGGAGCATCCAACAGCATGGTTCTCTGAGCGCTGGTGGCTAGCCAGAATCTGTAGGGGTGAGGAGGGGGAGTCTGGAGCATGTGCAAAGTACATTTATGTCCTTCTTCATCTCTGCCACTGGAGACAATGCCCTGGACAAGGTGCCTACCTTGTCCTGTGGGTGGGCTGACCTTGAGCCTCCTAGCACCTCTAAACACTTTACAAACATTACTTTTCAGAGGACCAAAATGACATATCAAGTAGCATTGCTATGGTCATTGGGCCCGATCCTATGGTCTGCAGTTCCTGCACGCATCCATGTGCATCTCCATTGCACCACGTGGAAACCGCGCGCACGGCTTGCGTGTGGGGATCCATGGGTCATGGGATTGAGCACATTATAAGATGATGATGATGCTTCACCAAAGTGAGGTAAAGTGATTTGCCAAATGCCACAATGTGAGGCAAGGCTGAAGAGGTGATAGAATGTGGAAACCTACCAGCTTTTTCACTGTTTTCATTTGACATTATTTTTTACAAGTTGAATAGAACTGCTACAGGGACAATCCCAGGCCCCCTCTATGCCTCACATGCACCCCCAGGGACTGTGGAGATGAACTCTTGACTCTTAGGCCCTTTTCAAAAGGGGCTGCGATGGGTGCGGGAACATGCATGCGCCCACAGAGGGTGGAGGTGGGTGTGCACCCGTGGCATTGGATCCCATTGCTCTGTGTGTGGGTGATGGGTGGAGGTGAGTGGAGATTGGTGGAGTGCAGGAGCGCGCATGCACACTCCCCCCCCCCGCAGTGTTCCCATGGGTGTCCACCCATCCCCCTGCACCTGCTGCGGCGCTCGCATGGGCACACACACCACCGCGCACATGTGCGAGGGGGGGTACCCATGTGAAAAGGCCGTCTGTCCTCTCTGTTCTAGCCACAGAGTGGCAGGGATGAAAAATCAACTCTACTGACTCCCATACTTCCTGTTGTTAAATCTATACCATATTTGCTGCCTTTCCAATCCTCCATTAGAAGAATGCCATTTAACCGTCAGTAGCTTTCACATAAATCATTGATCCATTACTTTATCTAAGTTGTCCTAAAATTATATTCTGCTGCCCACCACTACATGCCGTTGCCTGGGCACCTTCCACGTAAAAATCAATCTGAGCAATAACCAATTTGATTTCTCTGAAAAAAATTTGTTTGATACCTAGTGGTTAGTTCCTTTTTCTACCATGAAGACAAACTGAATTCAGTTATTTATCTTCTTGTGTCCCTGAAATATTTGACCTGGTATTCCTGTAAATGTCCTCCCCTAGCAGGATATGTTGTCTTGTCTGACTTTGTCACATATCAGAAAAGTCCTGAAAATGGTGCTTCAGTTAATGGAAAGTTCTTCAGAAGTTTTGCTAACAAAATTAAAACTTTCAAAAGAAAAAAGGTATTTTACAAAACTTGATTAAAGTATATATATATATATATATATATATATATATATATTAGTTGAGTTTAATTTCAGCAGGGGAAAAATTGCTTGTAGATATAGACCTCCCTGGCTGTGATTATAAATCATGTGGATGTTGCTGGTGCTCTAGTTTTGCTTAGTGCTCTCTGTAGTAATATTTCCATAGTTTTGACAAAAGCAGATGATTAGAACCTTTGTCATTTAGCAGTCAACTGAAGAGCATTTGCTGGATATTAAAGTTGTCTCGACTGCCATTTGAATCAGAGACTCTCCTCACAATTGAAATCACTGATAAAATGGCAGAACTAAAACATCCCATTCTATTTCTTCCACTGCTCAGTACAAAATTTCCCAGCAACATTTTTCCTGGTGGCTAGAGGCCATGTGGAGAGGTTGTCCCAATTGCATCAAAAGTCTTGACAGATTACTACTTTGGAAAGCAGAACCAGGGCACTGTTCACCTAACTACTGTCAGATTCTGCATCAAATTTATACTGTGTCTGCCAAAGCCTGACATCTCATTTTCCCCAACAACACACTACAAGAAAGAGTCTCCAATGCCAAGCCTGCTTGTGGTGCAAGCTCACTTGATCTTAACTCCTTTCTGGCAGGTGTCTTGATGTCCCATTGCTGAGTGCCAATGCGAAGAATAAGAATAGAGTTAATAATACCTGATGCTTTGCAGGTTGGCAAACTGAAGCCACAATGCATATAGAAGCGCTGCACAAATCTCTTATTTTATCCTAAGCCAGTTTTTGAAGCCTGAATTATAGTTTCCATCTACTGTTCAGGGATTTATGAATATGCTGGTGACAATTAACTTTTGTCAAGCCTGAAGCTGCAGGACTTATTGGTGCAGCCTTTCTTCCCCTTTTGATGCTTGATTGTCTTACATTGCAAATTTCCCTGGGCAGGGAATATGCCTTTTTCTAAGTCATCTAAAAAGCTGAGCACAGTTTGTGTTTTTGTTTATCCTGAAAGTAAGAGACAACACATGATTTTAAAGGTAACCTGAAAAAATGTATTACCACCTAGGGTTTTAATAAAAAGCTAGGGGTTAAAGACGCAGAGAGACAGGCAGCTGGCCCCAGCTTGTTATGTAGAGAACGTCATCTCAGGAAATACATTGGTGCTTACAACTAAGTAAGAAATGTGTCTATTAACTTCTGAATTAAGAGAGTTTACACTACTACAGGTTAAATTTATTCTCTCTAGTTTTAGTCTCTTATCTTCTCTGGCTACGAGAAGGGGAAGGCTTTCAGCTATTGCAACAGCACTTTTTTTGGTAGATGAAAGAAAGCATATAGCTCTCAAATTATCTCTGGTTTTATAGTATCTAGAAGGTCTTAGTAGTAAACAAAGCATACAGTATAATCTACAGTACCTTAATGGTAGGATTCAACACAGAGTAATTAAACAATGAACACTCAAGATAAGAGCATAGTTATAGTCAGCTATTCTATTTAGTAGGCTCTCAAAGGGTAAAAAAAAGACATTACAATAGCATGCTGTGGCCCACTTAGTCCCACTTTGACCCAGACCTCCCCTGCAGGTGCCACCAGATGTTGGCCCTGGATTGTCCTGGGTTGTGTCGGTGGCTAGCCCAGGCTGTCCAAGGTCACAACCCAGGCTAAGGCCCACCGGACCCGGTCAAAGCAAGCCACAGCAGGTTATCACCTCTGTTTCCAGGCAGGCATACTGTCCCAGGTCAGGGCCATCATGGCTGCCCATCATTGTGGGGAGCAGGGTGCTGGGCATAATTGTACAAGCAGGGCCAGCCGGCTGCACATTTGTGGTTTTTCCTGTCCTCCCCCGGGCAATTCAGAAGGTGGGATGGCCAGTAGGGATGGGCGAAGGCGGTTCGGAAGTTCAGAGTTCGGACCGAACTCGGTCTGTTCGGTCTTCCGAACCGAACTCTAATTTCAAACCGAACCGAACCAAATTTCTGAACTCCATTCTGTTCACCCATCCCTAGTGGCAACACACACCAAAAACCCTGGTTTTGAATGGCCGAACTTGGTTCGGAAGTTTGGAATTCGACCGAACTTGGTCTGTTCAGTCGACCGAACCGAACTTCCGAACCGAACTTGAATTTCAAACCGAACCAAACCGAACCAACTTTCCAAACTCCATTCTGTTCGCCCATCCCTAATGGCCAGGACTATGTCTGCCACAGTTTTCCTACTTGGCTACCCCAAAATCTACCAAGAGATTAAATTATTTATTTAATATTTATTTATTTTATAAATTTATACCCCGCCCCTCCTGAGAACAGCCCGGGGAGGCTTCCAATAATAAAATACAATACAATAAAATAAAATACAATTTAAAATCATCAATAACAGTATAAATTATTTAAATTATTAAACAGGGCTCAGGGCCTTCATAATACATAATAAATAAAGATCAGGTGGGGGAGCTAACCTCCCCTTACCCCACCCTCCCACCTTCCCCAAAGACCTGGGTGAACAGCCAGGTTTTACAATTTTGCCGGAATGTCAACAGGCTGG
>QEPC01008359.1:1966327-1983273 GCA_003113815.1 Sphenodon punctatus | reverse complement strand
TTTGACCACGCTTCCCGGGACCTTCCCCCGGCTAGCCCGGGAAGCGTGGTTGAACCTGACCCCATGTGGGTATTGAGCGTGATGAACATCTGGCGCGCGCCGTTCAGACGTTCAGGGCCCTTTGGCCCCACGGGGGGGTTGAGCGTGGTTCAGTGTGGTTCACCGTGATCCTGTAACGTCTGAAATCACCCACAGTCTGGTGGCAGAAGGGCAGAGGAGAAGCAGGCATAGGCAGGCACCTCAAAGTGTGGCAGCATGTCAGCTTGCAGAGATCATCCCAGGTGGCAGAAGATATATGAGAGACAGAGACATTCGGGCAGCAGCAGCAACAGAAAGAGGTGGGCAGAGGAACAACAGGCATGTGCAGAAGGCACCTCTATGATTTCCCCTTTTTGTTTTCATTTTTAAAAGTTCATTTGTTTTCATTTTTATTCATTTCTTAATTCATTTGTTCTTGTTTCCTAGCTACTAAAACAAATGAGGCTTCATTCATTTTAGTAACTAAACAAATTGAAAACAAATTGCACACCCTTACCAAAGGCTGTCCTGCCATCTTACTGAGAACCATGGAGGACGAGCAGCTTGCTGCCCTTGGATGCTCCTGATCTGTGCTGAAGCATGTGACCGTGAAATATAGATGGTTATAGCCGTATGCACCACCGAGTATTGGTGTATCGCCAACAGCCTCGAGAATCTTTGTGGCATTCAGGCACAGCTGATTGTTGGGTGCCACATGACATGCCACAGGGTGGTAGCCTTGCTTATGGCGACTCCGTGCCACCCTGGTGACAATGCAGGAGATGGAAGTGGAGCTGGAGCGTGCCTCCTGTTATCTTTCCAGGGACATCGCTGCAGAGATCCATGCCCTTTGCCAGGGAATGCCAATCACCCAGGATGTGTGAATCATGACCAGGACAATGGAGTAGTGGGCAAGGGTCCTGGACACTTTAGGAGACTCCAAGTGGGTGAGAGACTTCAGGATGCTTCGGCACCTCATCTTCAACATAGCTGACATCCTCCATCCACAGCTGTAGAGGAAATGGACACCCCTGAGGAACCCCATCCCCATATTGCGGTGGGTGGTCATCATAATCTGGACCCTTGCAACCCTAGACTTCCACTGCTCTGTTGTGCAGCAGTTCAGTGTCCAGACATCCATTGTGGTTTTGTGAGGCCATTGAGGCTCTGCTCCTCGACAGGGTGCTGAAACACATCGACATGGAGCAGATGATGGGAGGGCTTCCATGCGTGTGGTTTCCCCAAATACACAGGGGCCTAAAGATGGAACACACATCGCCGTCCTCCCTCCATTCCCCCCACCACACATGGGATGAGTACATCAACTGACTCAGTTACCACTCTGTGGTTCTGCAGGCAGTTGTGGATGACCAGGGCTAGTTCATCAATGCATTCGCTGGCTGCTTATGCAGGAACCATGAAGCCTGCATGCTGCGCCATTCCCCCTTCTTCACGAGAATGTATAGGGGAGACTTTAACCAAAACAGTATCAGGAACATTGAGGGCATGCCCATGATGCCAGTCATCCAAGGGATCCAGCTTGCCCTTTGGCAAGATGACTCATGAAGGACTAGCCCGTGGCCTGCACCCCCACCCAGGCCAACTTCAACGGGCAGCTGAGTGCCTTCAGGATCATGGTGGAACAGGCTTTTATTTTGCTCAAGCAATGCTGCTGATCCATTGCAGGGAGGATTGATTTCAGGGTGGAGATGCTCCCCACCCCCCAGTCATAACAACTTCCTGAGTGTTTCACAACATCGAAGAGACAGATGGCATTCCTGTGGACTACCATGCATTACCCATTGCATTACCCAGGCCTGTGCCCCTGTACAGGCAGGCAAATGACCCATGCAAGACCTGTATAGCCAGGAGGATCCAGGATGCCTTATTCAGCCATATAACCTGCAGGGACAACATAAACCTTTAAATATCTGGGNGGGGGGTGGTTAGCTGGTTCGCCACAGCTGGGAATCCACTGTGGTGAATCGGGAGCCCATAACGTCTGAAATCACCCAACATTGAATGGTCATAAACCATGAGGCAACCCCTAAAAGTCATGACATTTAAATGGGAAAAATTACAGTTTGGTACTTTCATTTATCTTTTGGTTTCTGGGTCTTTAGAGCATGCTATGGACACATTTTAAACTTTTTTTTTCACCTCTGAAGCCAGGGTGTTTAGAAACATACTTAAAGAAAAGGAAAAGCTGAGGTTGTCTTGATATTAGCTCTTAAGAAAGTCCTAAATTTCACAAGACTGATGATAAAATCACATACCTGTTGATACACTCATTATAACCTGGCTTTTGTATGTGAAAAATAGCAGAAACCCTTCCAGCTAATGGAGAAAGGTTCCTTTACCACCCCCACACCCCTTCCCACAAAGTAGTAAATAAAAATGAAGCTTCAAAGGTGGCCTTAAATGGGACATAGGCCTTATGACTCACTTCATGAGGGGGGGGGGATGAATTTCACCCAGGGAGTGGTGAGATTTCGTTTAGAGGAACTATAAACTTGAATAAGCCAGACAGATGTCAGGTCACCCTTGCATCCTTGACAGAGAAAAGGAAGGTAACAAAGACAATAATGAAGAACAAGGAGGCCCATGGGTCTCCTTTTCCTTTCTCCTCCCTGGATCACTGACAGTCCTTCTTTGAGGTCGATCTCCCATTCGATGGGCAAGAGGAAGAAATCATTTTTTCTGGAGCATGTGCAGTGAAGATGATCCTCCCCTCCTTCTCCAGTTTTGTTTTTGCCTCCGTGTCAGCAAGAGCAGTTTGAAGTGATCCCCACAGAGGAGCGCGGTTTCAGCAGAGAAACAAAAAAGAAAAACTTTAACAAAGGGCCGGTTGGCCTCAGGAAACAAGCGGCGATAGCAACCCCTCAGCAGGTGCATCAACAGGAATCTCGCCGCAAAGCGGGCAAGCTGCGGGGCTCTGCTCCTCCCCCCCTCCATTCCAGAAGCTAGCATGGCTCATGCTGTGGCCTGGGCTGACTGCCTTCTCCAGCATCTCTCATTTGTCCCCATGTGCTGTGGCCCAGGGGGTTCAAGGCGCACAAATAAATTCCCCGAATCCTGTGGCCCAGGGCTCCTAGGGGACAACAATGGCACCAGGTATTTCCCAGGCAGCCACTGAACAGCCCTCAGACCAGGAGGAGGACTCCCAGTCCGAAGAGCAGGTAGCCCTTCCCCAAGCCACAATGCAGGGCTTAAATGAAACCTTGGAGAGGATTATGACCTCATTAATTTTGCTGTGTGAGGAAGACAGGGGGCGGCCAAGGGAAAAAGGAAAGAGAACCTCATCCATCTCTTCAGGCCCCACCCACAGAGCAGTGAACAAAAGGGCCCCCAAAAAGGTGGGAAAAGGCAAGCAACCCACAAAAACCCATCACTTGCAGCTGTTCGAATCCCCAGAGGAGGCCTCTCACTCTGAGGAGGAAAATGCCTCTGAACACGGGATAAAAATCTTTTATAAATAAAAAATAAATAAAACACAGAGAGAAAGAAGGAGCAGTCAGGGGGTAAGCTTCCTCCCCCAAAAGGGATAATCCCAGGCGCAAAAAGACCTGTAAAAGGAAAACCCACCTCATAAGAGACTCCTCTGAGGAGGAGACAGTGGGGGAATTTGCTGAGGGGGAATCTGGGGATGGAGAATCCTGCTCATCCCTTGAGGAAGGCTAGATACCTGAGGCTAAGTCCTTCTCTCTTTTGAAGGTCCAAGAGAGGGAATTCTCTATACAGTATAGGGAGGATCTCATGAGACAAGTTATTAGAATGCTACAAATCAAAGAAAAATTAAACAAGGAGGATCAGGACTCCTCTGATTCTGAGGAGGATGCGTGTAGAACACATATCCCCAGGTGTGCACTAGAGACAAGGGAGTACCACTAGATAAGGCATTTGAAAAGTTAATTATCTCAGAGTGGAAACAGCCAGGGAGGTCCCTCAGAATTAATAAAATACAAGGTGCTCTATATGAATTTTCCAGACAAAAAGAGGCATTTTTTCAGACCCCCAAGGTAGATGCAGCTGCAGCATCCTTAGCCAGACAGACAGTCTTCTCTACTGAGGGAGATTGCTACCCAAAGGATGCCACAGACAATGCCATTGAATCAGCTCTCAGGAGAGACTTTGAGGTGTCCGCCTCTGTTCTACACATAGCCAAAACAAAAATGCATAGCCAAAACAAAAATGGAACTGGAATAGAAAATTTGCTTATACCAACAAGGCAAAGACCAACTGGACAGGTCAGCCCAAACAGGACTACAAGTCAAACCTGACAGGAATAGGAGGCAGACTTCAAGGCTTCTTTTGAGCATGGGTAGAATCAATCTTAGATGCCTGGGTCTTAGAGGTCATACAATATGGGTACCCCATAAAACTCTGCAAATAACCCCCAAACTTTTTCATCACCTCTCCTTCCTCCACAAAGCAGAGCAAACAGGCCATGCTGCAAGAAATATCCAGACTCCATGACATAGGAGCAATAGAGACAGTTCTTACAGAAGAAGTTCTTAATTGGGATTTTTTGGTTTTGACCACTATAATGTATTCCTTGAATGCTGCTTATTGTAATAGTCATATTTTATTTTGTATTGTATTTTGTACTGTATTTTGTTATGGCCAATGGCAAAACAATAAAAGCTTACTACTACTACTACTACTACTACTACAGAAGAATAACAGGAACAAGGACTGTACTCCATTCTTTTCCTACTTCCAAAAAAGACAGGAGAACGCAGGACAGTACTGGACTTGACACATCTCAACAGGTGGGTGCGAACACAGAAATTCCATATGGAAACCCTAAAATCCATATATCAGGCCATCTCACAGGGAGAATGTCTAGCATCCCTGGACCTCAAAGAAGGATACCAATGTGGGGTTGGCAATATCGAGCCCTCCCCTTCGGGCTGGCATCCTCCCCTTGGACATTTTACAAAAGTACTGGTACCCCTGATAGCCAACCTGTGGCTGGAAGGGATTCATGTTCACTAGGGATGTGTGAACAGAATGGGGTTTGGATGTTTGGCCATTTGGTTGTTTGGTTCGAAAACCGAGCTCGGATTTGGTTGTTCAATTCAAAAAACAAGTTCGGGATCGGTCGTTTGGTTCAGTTGAGTTCAGTATGGTCAAACGTTCAGCGAAGTTTGGACCTGCTATGAGGCTTGGGGTGCTCCAGGGACCCCCAGGGGTGCCCGTGGAAGCATGGCAGGCCATCAGAGACCCAGAAGCAGCAGTAGCAGAGACTGGTACTTGGTGCTTGGCACCCTGGGTTGCCTGTGGTGGCATGGCAGGCCATCAGAGACCCAGCAGCAGCAGCAGCAGCAGCAGCAGCAGGCCTCCAGTTCTGCTCGCTCTATGCTGGCTGGGTTCTCCATTTCTAGTTGCCATCTGGTAGGCAGTGGATGGCTGGATGGCCATGTGAATCACTACCAGGCAAGGCTACTTGACCAATTTGCAGAAGAGTTGGTTGAGATCTGGTGAATAGGATGCCNCCCATGTAGAGCATATTACAGTAGTCTAACCACTATCTCACCATCTGGGTGGACAGAGCTACTGACAGGATGACCCAAGTCCCCACTGCCACCACACTGGGATCTCCTTACTTCCTCTTCAACCCGATCCCCCAGTGACCCCAGGGGCTAAGAGAATGGAGGGGTGGGGTGTACAGCTCATACTCGGACATGGCCTCAAGCTGCTGAGCCCCCATTCCTTGGATCCAGCCAGCTCCCACCTAAGACACCTCCTCTATCAAGCCAGTAGGCTGGAGGCCACGACCCTTCAGAAAATACCTCTTACCCCAGGGTCCACTCCCCTGTTGTTTATCAGTAGGCACCCTGATCAATGTTGCACTCTCTGGGCACAGTCCACATGGGATGGAATGGTATAGTAAGGACAGTTAGATCACAGGGATATGTCCCCATTCCATTGCAAAGCACATGACTGAAGGGTCCAACTTTGGAATGGTTTCCTTCGCTCCAAGGTGCCTACAGTTTATTGGGACTGCCACAGCCCAGTCAGGAATAAGGCTTGGGACTTGTTCTCATTCAGTCTGAACTCCTCCAAAGGCGGGGCAGAGGGAGTCAGAGGGAGCCACATTACAGAGGTGTTCCTTTCCATACATCAAGATGTCTCAAAACCCATCACCTCCATTGGGCCCCTTCCCAGTTCTTTCATTCCTGCACCCATCAAGCACCTGTGCCCCTCCCCCATGGCCTCCCCCATCCATGTACAACCCCCACCCTCATTCACACACCATCACCCTTCCTAGTCTCAGCCCAACCCCCTATCTCCCAGACCCACCCTCATCACCCCTCCACACAACCACACACCCCAACCACAACACTGGCAGTTGTCCCCCTTTTCACTCTTCCATGCCACAAATTATGCCACACCATTATATCACTGCATTGTCCATAAAGGCAGAACAGGGACTGGAACTTAACAGAGCCAGTTTTATTCACTAAATCAGAAATGTCGTTAACAGAAACATAACTAGCTTATCGTCTGCCCCTCCTTCTCCTGGCCCCAACCCACCCTCATGCTATTTTTGGTTCTTGTCCAGCTGTAGGTCTTGTTTCCTCCTCCTCCTCTTCCCCCTGGGGTTCCATGGTACTGGAAGGGGTCGCTGTGGCTGGTGGTAGGGTACTTGAATAGCTGGTGGAGGACTGGACCTGAGGGTGATGTTGTTCCTTGACTGGCTCAGAGAATTGGAGCATAGCCCCGATGTACATGGGCCCTGCTGCTGGTAAGACCCGCTTGGGTGTTCTCAGGCTGTGGCGGGGCCTCCAGGGGAAAATCGAGGTCACCCCTGTGTAGCAGTGACAGAAGAACCTGCAGTTGCCACATGGTGTAGTATGGACCACTGCACCTGTAGGGTCTGATCCAAGATGTCTCTGAGCTGCTGACCCTCCCTTTTCATGGACCGCTGCAAGTTTCCCATCTGTCGCAAGTAGCAGTCCCAGTCCTGTCTCTCCATTCGGTGTTCTCTGTGGCCCTCAGCAAGGATGTCCTTGTACTGGATACCTGAGTGCCACAGAGAAGGCCAGTGCTCATCAGTCCACCGCATGGTCTTCTCCAGCAGTTGCTGGGCCATGTCCTTCCTGTGCCGGCAGGTCCATGCTCGCAAGCCCCACATCCACTGGGCATCCAGTGCCAGTCTCAGTGGTGCAGCTAGCCCTTCCGCTGGTGGACCTGGGGCCCTCAGCAGGTGACAGCTGCCCCAATCCTGCCTTCCCAGCTTGGGGTTTTGCCCCCATCCCCCATGTCTATTCCATTGGCAATCTCTTTGTTCCCTGGCCACCACGCCTGCCTGCCCTTGCTTACTGTAGGACAGTTGCCAAGCTCCCCCCTCCCAGGGGTGTGCTGAATTACTGGTCTGGCCTGTTCCTCCTCTTCCTGCTCCATTTTACTCTTTGGGGTGTTTGTCTGGTGGTGTTGGTGTTGCCTGGATGCTGATCAGCAGGTTCTGTAGCAATCAGATCTGCCCAATAAAGTGTTGTCTTTGCTGCTGGTTGTCTTTAAGGGTGCTGGCCTGGTCTCATGGGGTGGGTCACTGAGGCGTGACTGCTCCATTGACCGGTCTAGTCTTTATGTTCAGGGCTCTGTGATCCTGGTGGATCTTGCCCTGTGTCAGGTTTAGTTGGGGCCTAACAAACCTGATTGCCTGGATTGGTCTAGTTGGGCAGGCAATAGCACATGCTGTGACTCGGACATTTTCAGGACTAGCTGCTGACATGCCCTCGGGCAGAAGCGGACTAACATCTGGCAGTGGGAGAACAAATGTGTAGGTGAATCCTGGGCCAC
Source organism: Sphenodon punctatus (assembly GCA_003113815.1). Taxonomy (NCBI): domain Eukaryota; kingdom Metazoa; phylum Chordata; class Lepidosauria; order Sphenodontia; family Sphenodontidae; genus Sphenodon; species Sphenodon punctatus. Next base: position 1,975,446 of record QEPC01008359.1, on the reverse strand, counting down.
AGCAGTCCAACGTCCTATCTGTTTTTACCTGATGTGTTCAAAATTATCAGTGTGGTATGTAAAAATGTTAACTTTAGCTCTCAAAATGACCACCACCTCTGAGTGTTGTAGTTATTATNCAGAACCCTGATAGTACATCGTGGGACTAGAGTGGCAGCTTCTGGATGAAATTGATGGACAGTCCTCCCTGCCTGGAATGTGCCACAGAACTCCGACTGTGGGTCCTGGGGCTGGAGTGGTTGAGAATGCTGAAGACCGAAGTGGAGAAGGGTTCCATGTGAACAGCAGTTGAACATGGGTCGGTCGGTCCTAAGAGATAGGTGAGTACCAGTCACAGCCAGGAACGGTCTCAGCATGAAGACTGTCTGAGCCACGATCTCCCATTCCACCCCATTGTTCACCCAACCCCCGGCCCCCGGCACACTCATCCAAGCTATGGCTGTCTACAAGATTGAGGAACAAATGGCTGATGTGCAGTACCAGCAGCAGCAGCAGACATTGGATTGTCAGGGCACAGTAACTGCGCTTGGCACTCCTGCTAGGCCGGACGTTGCAGAATGGCTGGCATTGGTGGAGCAGTGGCAGAGGGCTTGGAGACTGACACTCCTGCTTGGCCAGGCATTGCAGGCTGGCTGGCATTGGTGGAGCAGTGGCAGAGGCTCGACCAGGGTTCAGTGGCTGGCACCCCTGCTTGACCAGATCTTGCAGGCTGGCTGGCATTGGTGGAGCAGCGGCAGAGGACCTACCAGGGCTTGGTGGCTGGCACCCCTACTTGGCCGGGCATTGCAGGCTTAGTTCATACTCCACCGAACTCAAGAAGCTCTATTGCAAATTGGGAAAGCCTTGTCTGGTGGTGAATCTTATGTTCACCCAGCCCCCAGACTCCGATGCACTCATCCAAGTTATGGACATCTATAAGACTGAGGAGCAAATGGCTGAAGTGCATTACCAGCCCCAGACATTGGATTGCTGGGGCACAGAACCCATGACACAGACAGCAGAGGAGGCATTGGCATCAGCAGAGGACATTGGATTGCCCAGGCACAGAACCCATGGCACAGACAGCAGAGGTGGCATTGGCAGCAGCAGCAGACATTGGATTACCCGGGCACAGAACCCATGGCACAGACAGCAGAGGTGGCATTGGCAGCAGCAGCAGACATTGGNGCAGGTTCTGTAGCAATCAGATCTGCCCAATAAAGTGTTGCCTTTGCTGCTGGTTGTCTTTAAGGGTGCTGGCCTGGTCTCATGGGGTGGGTCACTGAGGCGTGACTGCTCCATTGACCGGTCTAGTCTTTATGTTCAGGGCTCTGTGATCCTGGTGGATCTTGCCCTGTGTCAGGTTTAGTTGGGGCCTAACAAACCTGATTGCCTGGATTGGTCTAGTTGGGCAGGCAATAGCACATGCTGTGACTCGGACATTTTCAGGACTAGCTGCTGACATGCCCTCGGGCAGAAGCGGACTAACATCTGGCAGTGGGAGAACAAATGTGTAGGTGAATCCTGGGCCACAGCAGTCCAACGTCCTATCTGTTTTTACCTGATGTGTTCAAAATTATCAGTGTGGTATGTAAAAATGTTAACTTTAGCTCTCAAAATGACCACCACCTCTGAGTGTTGTAGTTGTTATTATCTATCTATCATTTATATACAGCTTTCTAAGTGCTTTACATTTATTATCCAGTTCACCCCTACAACAACATTGTGAGGTAGGTCATTATTATTCCCATTTTAAAGATGGTGAACTGAGTCTGAGAAATAGTGACTTGCTCACAGGCACCAAGGGAGTTCATGGCTAAAATAGAATTTGAATTCTGGTCTCCCAGATACAAGCCCAACACTGCTTCTTCCAGAAACAAGCCCAACACCACTTCTAAGCTACACTGCTTCTCAAAAAAATAATTGTGGCTATCCGAATTCTGAATATTATTTGAGCTTTAAAGCTACTGTTTTTACAATTACAATAAACAAAAGGTCTTCTGACAATATTCAGCATGAGCTTAACCCATTAAAACCAGTAAGTATCCATACCAGTTTTATTTTGCTTACAGAGCTGTTTTTTGTCATGTTGGTAAGAAAGTGCTTGTTCAGTGCGGTTTGCTTGTGTGTATCTATGAGGCAGGAATAGATATCGTACTACTGCTGCTACTGCATAGTGAATTTTTTTCTTATTCTTTTACCCTGCCTTGATATAACCCCTCTCTTTTGTATGCACCGCAAAGCACACTGTGTTGTTGCCAAATTGATGGGGAATACTATATCAGTGTGGTATGTAAACATTTACATACGTTCATATTTTTTGAAGCTTTCATTGAGGAAGGGCAAAATCTGATTCTTTCCTTCTAATAAACAAAGAAAGATTTAAAGGATAAGCCTCACCCCTGTTGTTGAAATTATTACCTGTGGAATTGATGAAGTGCACACTGGATGCATTGAGATAACACCTGGGACTCTGCAAACATGGTCTATTTCTGTCAAACGGAAAGAAGGAGCTGGCAAGGAAATAAAAGATGAAACCAGTTTTGGAGAGGTGGAGGGCGGGCGGGGGGAATAAAGATATTCAGCTGTGTTAGCTGTGCAGAATGCCTGAGATGGTAATGGAGGCTGGAGACAGGAAAGGGGATATGTGGCTCACCATACATCAGAAAGAAGGTCATGCTACAGGTTGTCCCAGAGACAATTGCAATTGCATTAGCAGTGCTGAGCTTGACATTAAATGTCATGTTCAATTGCAGCTTATTTAAGGTGATGCCTGTGGCTGTAGTAGTGGTGAAAAGGCAGATGAATGCTTTATCTAATAACTGGGAGATCAATGGGAGTTTGGCCAAATACTGCTGAAAGGGAGAGAGAAAAATGTATCCACAACTCTACGTTCCTGAGCTGCATTTTCCCAGCTTGAATCTTTGATCTCTCTCTCTTTGTATTACAAGAGAACTACAAAGGTGTGCAGGTGGAAAACAAAAACACTTGAAAATGCCCTGTAGGGAACAATCCTATGTTTGCAGGAAGATGGACTGCATGATCTAGTAGTTCTTTTCTCCCTCTAACATCTGTGATTCTGTAATATAACATAGTGAAATGACCATTTATTTTTTGCCATCAAGCAGGAGAATTGCTGCATCCAGTTTGATCGGATCTCATTTTCAATCAGATTATCTCTTGCTCACGTTCAGCACAAAGGGGGTGAGAAGGCAAAAGGAACCGCCCAGTTCTGTACCCACCACACATAGCAGGTGGGCATTGGGAGTACTCCTTGTACTCTTTCAAGCGGGCATTACTTTCTCCTGGCATCTTCGTAGTCCATTGCAACCATGAAGGACGTGGTGGGGAGGAGGAGGGGTTCCACCCTGGCACCCCTGTAAAAGCGCTAGCTTAGTGTGCAGGAGAGCAGATACCATACCATGCAAGAGAGGTGCATTGATCATGCTCACCATGGGGAGTTCTGAAACTGTCTCCTAAAGATTGCTTAGGGTGTGGTAGCTGTTACCTCCCTAATGTGGGCCAGCAGCTAACAATACCTGAACCCTTTTCTAGTTGTCCATTCTCCTCTGTGCTCCAATTTTTTCTTCCTTCCTTCCTCCTTGAGTGTAATCAGGTTGAGAACTCTGTAGAATTTCTTTGCTGCAAAAAGTTGCTAAGCGCGCCGGAATGAGATTTCACAAAGCTCAGCTCCTTTTCGAGAGCTTAGAGCTTTAGTCATGTTGGAGTTGGGGGTAGGAGTGAAACTCGATCTCAATATTCTCACAATTCTCANGTGCCAGGCATTGGGAGGGAGGGACAGCACCTCAGCACAGCAGCAGCAGCCCAGATTGTGGAGGAGCCCCCTCCCAAGACTGTCCTGGCATGGGATGGTGTGTTCCACTGCACCATCAATCCGTATCCATGGACAGCTCGGGGAATCCCAGCAGTGGAAGGTTCAGCGTCAGGAAGATCAACTGTTCCAACAACTTGGCCCCCAGTCTCAGGCGGTGTGGCGAGCTACTGACCCCCACCATGGAGAACTCCCACTCGCTGGGGACACTGGTTGGTGGGCAGGACAAAATACCCTTGGCCACTTTGGACAGGGCCAGCCACATGTTGATCTTACCAGCCCAGTAGGTCAAGGGATCGCTGCTGGGTTCAATGCATGGCTCCTCCTCCAGGTAGGTTTCCACTGCTGCTGAGGCGCCATCGTACTCCCTCTGGTAACTCTGCCTGGGCACCGCCTCCACCACTGCCCTCAGCCACGCTGCTTGTCCTAGTGTGCATGACCCCATGCTCCTGCACATACGAGCTGCTGGTGCTGGCAATAGGGGTGCTGCTGCAGCTCAGCCTGCTGTTGGTGCTGCTACTGCTAGGGCTGGGGGCAGGGAAACACCCCATCATCTGAAAGGGTTGGCTACTCCCACCATCCCGAGGGGTGTCATGCTGCTGCTGCCATGCACTGTCTAGAGCCCACTTTGCCTGCCGAACCCTCTCCACCAGCTCACCCTTCCAGTGGCCATAGAGGGGTGTCTAGCGTGCCATGCTGCCCTTGACCCTGGGGTCCAGGATGGTTGCCAACACGTATTGTGCCTGCCGCAGGAGCTTGTTGAAACGCGCCTTCAGCCCTGCCTTCAGCTGCCGCACCAGGCCAAATTCCTCATTGGCCAACTTCCTGAACTGAGGGCCACAATCCCACCCCTGGAGAATCTCTTCAAGCCTCCTGAGGAGACTCTGGACCAGAGTAATCACCTAGATGATGGTGGCCATGGAGGAGCTTATGGTCTCCGTCACGGCTAGGAACGGTCTGAGCACAAAGACTGTGTGCACCAGGATATCCCATTCTGCCCCATTGTACCCTGGAGGTGCCCCGCTGTCCATCTCTGGTTGTACCTGATGCAAGGTGACTTTCTGCTCAAGAAGCCACTCGAGCATCAGGAAGGTCAAATTCCACCTGGTGGACACATCCTGCATCAGCTGGTGCACTGGGGAGCCTTGCTCGGCCTGCTTTTCATGGAGGAGGTTGCTTGTTTCCCTTCACGCTTCGGTTGAAGAAACAGGCCAGCTTCCTCCCATGCTTAATCAGGGAGCTAAGGGTGCCTGCCCCAATCCCCTTCTCCCTCAAGCCCAAAGCATCCCTGATCACCAGGTAATGGGTGTGTGTGGCACAAGGGATGCTAGTGAAGCCCCCATCATGGACTGCCTTCAGTATGTTGACTGCGTTATCAGTGAACATGCACCCTTTGGTGAAGGGCANAGTCATCTCTTCTCCAAGCTGAAGAGCCTAACCTATTTTAGTGTCTCTTCATCATAGGGCAGCTGTTCCATATCCTTTATCATTTTTGTTGCCCTTCTCTGTACATTTTCTATTTCTACGATTTCTTTTTTTAAGATGGGGTGACCAAAACTACACACAGCACTCAAGATACAGTCGCACCATGGATTTATATGGAGGCATTATGGTATTTACAGTATTATTCTCTATCCCAAGAGGGAAGCAGAGTGGTTCAAATGATATTTTTTACTGGACCCACTGCTGTTGGTGGAAATAAGCAAGCTTTCGGGTCATACAGGGCCCTTCATAGAGGGCAGAATATAAAGAGGCAGGAAATGGTGGAATTATAGAAGAGAAGGTGATAAGTGTGTGGGGGTGTTATTTTAATAGGGAGAAAAGTGCCAGACATAAAAAAGCAGAGGTATTATTCCTAACCTTCTGTTTGATTTTTTGATGGCCACCATACACTGAGCTGAGGATTTCAATATATTGTCCAGAGTGACTCCAAGGTAGGGCCGAAACAAGAATTGCGCAAGATTATCACAACCCCCAGTGAGATCTTGTGGGATCACGATGAGATTTTGGAGAGTCTTGTGAGAGTGTCAGTAATCTCAAACGAGCTCTGTGCATGTTCAAAATGGCTGCCATGGCCATTCCACACATACAGCTCACCGGCGGCCGTTTTGCATATGTGCAAAGTGTTTTTTGAGGGTTCTCAAGAATCTTGTGAGATTCTCAAAAACCTAAAGATGCACTGACCATGTGCAAAATAGATCCACGCATGTACAGAATGGCCGCAGCTGCCGTTTTGCGCAGGCGCAGAGCCGTTCTTCAGCCGTGTGAGTTTCGTGCAAGAACAGGTTGAGAATCGTCCAATTCTTGACCCATTCTCATTCTTGCAAATCTTGATGAGATCGTCATTATTGCGGAGATTTGCAAGATTTGCGTCGGTGAGTTTCAGCCATACTCCAAGGTCCTTTCCCTGAGTGGTAACTCCTAATTTAGAATCCAGCATTATGTACATATAGTTTGGGTTATTTTTCCCTATGTGCATCACTTTTCACTTGTCCATATTAAATTTCATCTGCCATTTAGATGCCCAGTCATCCAGGCTCACAAGATCCTCCTGCAATTCTTCACAGTCCACTCATATTTTAACTGCCTTGAATAACTTTGTGACATCTGCAGATTTGATCACCTCACTCCCCTTTTTAGATCATTCATGAATACATTAAACAACACCAGTCCCAGTACAGATCCCTGGGATACTCCACTATTTACTTCTCTCCATTGTGAAAACTGCCCATTTAGTCCTACTCCTGGAGTCTTGGTGTTTACCTAGTGCTTTGCTGTCACTGAGGACTGGATGCAGGCAAGCCAACTGAAGATGAATCCAGAAATGACCAAAGTGATGATGGTGACCTGGGAGTCATAGGAACCCCTGTTATTGATGGGGTCCGGCTTTCTTAGCTCACTCAGTTTGCAGCTTTGTGGTGCTTTTGTATCCATTGCTGTGCCTGGATTGTCAGGCTGCGGCGGTGAGCAGGAGCATTTTCCACCAATAGCATCTGGTGAGAAGTCTGAAACTTTTTTTTTTTAAAACAGATTTGTATTTGGCCACCGATGTCCATGCCTTCATATCAAGGTTATGAAGACAAGGTTATGCTAGACTACCGCAAAGCACTCTACATGGGACTGACCTTGATGATTGTTTAGAAGCTGCAGCTGGTGAAGAATGCGGCAGTCTGTCTTCTGTCAGGGGCGGGTTGCTGGGAGCACATTACAGGAGTGCTCCAGAGTCTTGCAGTGGCTTTCTGGGCACAATTCAAGGTGATGTTTTTTATCTATGGTCCCAAAATATCTGAAAAACCACCTCTCCTATCATGGTCCACCATGATCCTTGTAGTTGGCTGAGAGGTTCTCTGTACCATTTGCCAATTTTGCTCATATGATGAAGATTCACAGAGGGGCATTCTTGGTTGCTCTCCCAGTGTGTGGAACTCTCTCCCTCTGGAGGTTCTCTAAAGTCTGAGCCTGAGCATATTCCAGAGGTGATGTAAGACCTTTATTTTTGGCAAGGTGTTTGGTAGGTTGGAATAGGGGCCAGGTGAGGGTAATTTAGAGTTGTGGGCAGGTGTTTTAAAGGTATTGCATGTGTTCTTATATTGTCAGTTGTCCTGAGCCTTAGGGGAAGGGTGGGATAGTACGTTTAATAAATAAAATAAATACATTTCAAGACCTGAGCATGCAAGTGGTCTGTCATGGTAGCGTCGTGTCCTTTGTTGCTCTTTTTCAAACTTCCTGCCCTTTGGGGCCTTGTAAGACTAGCTGTGAGAAACTGGAAAGGCAGCAAGTACTGGAAATGCCACAGGCAAACATGCCTATTCAGTTTCTTTCCAGACTTGATACTACGCAGTCTTGTTACTCTGCAATAAGTGTTGGTCAGTTTACCTCAAGCTAAAATTAATAAGTTAAAAATCAGATGTTCCTTTTTTCTCTCTGCTAAATTCTGATTCCAGGGTCTTTGTGTCCCACATGGCTGTGAGTAGCATCACTACCACCTAAGGCACCCTAACACCTACCATCTCCTTGCCCTTCTGTTCATGCTGGTTATTGTTATCAGTTGCTAGAGGGAAAAGAGAGAAACATAAACAACAATATTAGAAAGTAGAAGAAATCTTTTCATTTTAACAACTGGAAGCACCCTCTGCTTATTGCACAGTTAATGACAGGTTCCAATGTTAGGATCTGATCTGGACATCTTTCTGCCTAATCATGCCTGCAGTTCACGTAGTTAGATGTTCAAACGTCATCACGTGCATTATAAGTATCATTTTTGGTTACAAAATCAGAGACCAGAGTGAGGCCTTTTTCTTTTCTTTTCTTTTTTTTTTAAAACAAGGCCCTTAAGTGTTCTGTGTCTGAGCTAATTGTACAATGTGCCAACATTCTCTTGTGCTCATTTGTAAATAATGTACTTTTTGTCCTTAGTACCAAACAGCCATCCTTAATGAATGAGTTCCTAGTGATTAATATGTAAATGTAAATACAGGCTTGGTGCCCTGTGCAAATGCCTCTGCTTACCATCTAAAGCAGCAAGAAGTTTCCAAAGCATTTCAAACCCCCCTTCCCTCCTCACATCGTTAACTGTCAATTTCCAGCCACCCTTGCTGAGAACACCATGTGGAACGTGTCTTTATCAGCTCCTGGTGGAAGTTTATTTTATTTATTTATTTAATAAATTTATACCCCGCCCCTCCTGCAAAGCAGCTCGGGGCGGCTTCCAACAATTAAAATACAATAAAAACAATTTAAAACATTTCATAATAACATTCAAATGTTAAAACAGGGCTAAAATATAATAAATATCACAAATAATATATCACAAATCAGGTGGGGGAGCTAAAAAACCCTCACCCTAACCCCCACCCTCCCCAAAGGCCTGGGCAAGCAGCCAGGTTTTACAAATCTGCTGGAATGTCAACAGGCTAGGGGCCAGGCGAGCTTCCTCCAGAAGGGAGTTCCAAAGGCGCGTCCTGGCCACCGAGAATGCCCTCTCCATTGGTGCCCCCCGCTTAACATGGGGGACCAGCAAGAAGGCACCCCCGGCAGACCGAAGGAGCCGCTCTGGGGCGCGGCGGGTGAGGCGGTCCCTGAGGTATGAGGGGCCCAGACCATGTAGGGCTTTATAGATCAACACCAAAACCTTGAACCTGGCTAGGTACTCTATCGGCAACCAGTGCAGAACTCATAGCACAGGTGTAATATGCTCCCAACGGCCCGTCCCCATAAGGAGACGAGCCGCTGCATTCTGCACTAGCTGCAGCCTCCGGACCAGGAACAAGGGAAGCCTCACGTAGAGCGTGTTACAGTAGTCTAGCCT
>QEPC01008359.1:1942510-1960648 GCA_003113815.1 Sphenodon punctatus | reverse complement strand
TGAGGGACCACCTCATTCCCCGGGCCCTGGAGTGGCCCCTGCGATTGGCCAGGGGCACCTTCCTGGAAGTTCCTCAGGTATCCTGGGGGGCAACTCTGGAGAGGGCGTTCTCGATGGCCACACCTAGGCTGTGGAACTCCCTTCCAGCTGAGACCCAGTTGGTTCTGGACCTCCCTTCCTTTGGACGAAGATGCAAGACCTGGCTGTTCCACCAGGCATTTGGTGAGGGTAATGGGCGTTGGATGGGTTAGGGTGATAGGGATTGCTTATTCCCCCCAGTTTTAGTTGAATTTTAATGTATTGTTTTAAACTATTTTTATCAGTGTATTTTTGTGTTTGTGTTTTGACTGTTAGTCGCCTCGAGCTGCTGGGAGCAGAAGAGGCGGAATATAAATATTTTAATAAATAAATAAATAAATAAATAAATATAAACTGCACTGTTATCAATTGAGCCATGATGCTGGTATGTGTGAGAGTAGAATCAAACCCTCTCTTATATGAACGAGTTAAATTTAAAGTTAATTTTCAGGATTAAATGTTAGTTTAGTCTATGCTGAATCTATTTGTAAGTCAACATTTAAAAGCGGTTGCAATAAGAGGCAGAACACATTAACTACAAGAGATTCCTTTTGAAAAACAGATTGCTGAATCCACCTCTTTCTATCTCTTGGAGAAAACCAGATTACCTGGTATTTTTAGGAGGAGCTTCATGGAGGTGTCAAAGCATATCTGATGAAAAAGAGTAGCTAGGTGAAGGTGGTAAAATTGCTTAGCCTTGAATAATACAGGATGTGCCATGTATCCTTGGTAGTGAAATGCACTTCTTCCTAGAATGGTAATAACACTATAGCTTACTAGTATTTTAGTGCAAGACAGTATTGCACACATGGGGTAGAAAAGAATGAGGTGCCTCTTTATTGTTTATTCTTCAGACAGTGGAATGTGTTACAAATAATGCCACTTAGCTTCCTGAGTCACCTTGAGGATATACATTGGATGACTTGGTTATACTTGTAGTTTATTCCCTCTCCTCTCTCTCTCTCTTTCTCTGCCCCTTATTATCTAGCTACTTATCTAAATATAGTCAAAATATCTTACTGTATTTCCATGATTTTAGAAAACTTTTCTAGGGTTCTTCTGCTCCCTTCCATATCATATAAAAATAGTCAAATAATGCTGTATGGCAGGGATTGGGAAGCTTAGGGCCAAGAGTCAAATGCAGCCCCAGCTAGTTCTCTGATCTGCCCCCTGGATTCGTTTCTTACTGCTACGCACCGGAAGACTGAGCACAGTGGAAAGTGGAAGAAATGAATGCATGCACACAAGGATCAGGACTGAATCTATGGCACAGTTCCATGATCCTTACCCCAACTCGAGTGCACCCCTTACACACCCCTGCCCCCAAATTTCAGTGCAGCCTTCAGAGCGTGTACTAATTTTCAAAGTGGTTCTTGGGGCGAAAATGATTCCCCACCCCAGCTCCATGGTAAGTAAGTAAGTAAAATTGATTGTGGTATTAGCTTTCACCATAGCCATAAGAACATAAATAACAACTAGAGTAAAAAATCATCCAAAGAGAAAATAACTTCTCACAAAGAAGAAAACCTTTGAAACAAATATCAGAAAATGATACACTTGGAAGATTTGCAGACAAAATACACAATATCCATACATCACCCCACTTCCTGGAGCCCCATAGCTAAATAAGCAAAGGATGCTGTTTCTCTCATCACCTGATCATCCCTTGGGGCTAGTAGTAATTCAAGTTTACTGCCCTTTGAGAGAAATTCTTTCCCTTTTCATATCGGACACAGTCAAGCCTGCCTTATGCTTTCATAGAGGGGAAAATTAAATAGGAAATGCTCCAAATCTTCTATTTTCATAAGAATACGGGGCAGGTCCTCCTCTCATATGGCTTATTGACTTTCAAAAGGCATTCGACTCTGTATCAAGAGTTAAGATATGGTGTAAGCTGCAACAGATGGACATTGGTAAAGACCTGTTGGCCTTACTTATTGGTGTATTTACTGAAAATCAAGCAAGAATTAGACTGGGAACGGAAAAGGGACTCTCCAAATCAATTTGCATTCTGAGAGGAGTACGGCAGGGATGTGTCCTGGCTCCTTTACTTTTTAACGTCTACATAAGTGATCTCATCGAGAAACTAACGACCCCTGACTCTCACCCCCAAAAGTTAAGGACAGAGCATTGGCTGCACTGTTGTATGCCGATGATGTTGTTTTAATGTCCCAGACAAAGAAAGGGTTAAAATCAATTAGAAAAACTATCTGACTACTGCGATGTTAATGAGTTATCTATAAACTACCAGAAATCTCAAATCATGGTATTGGGGAAGAAATCCCCAAAATATAGATGGCTAATAAAAGGTAATAAATTCCTTCAGGTGGACTCCTATATATATCTTGGGGTTGTGTTACCTAGTAATGGTATGTGGAAGAAGCATAAAAAACTAATTGCAATAAAGACAAATATAGCAGCAAAAGGAATATTAAGGTTGGCTATGAGGTCTGTGGGGGTCAGGATGTCTAGTGTTCTGGATGTCTTTAAGGCTAAGGTGCAGGCTCTGTTAACCTTTGGCGCTGAGATTGTCTTGGGGGATAGTTGGCAGACTCTAGAAGTTGTTCAAAATAAGTTTTTGCGGCGTGTGCTGAGGGTCCCCCAGGGCATTCCAGCCGAAGTGATGAGAGCCGAGACAGGCACGCTAGCTGTTTCCTGTTTAGGAAGGTGGGTGGCTCTCAGATATTGGGCTAAGTTACATGCCCAGAAAGAGGATTCTTTGACCGCTCTTTGTTTGAAAGAGGAATTGGAATATGTAGGAGGATGTGGCTTTCCTTGGATGACCCAAATTTCATCTTACTTGAAGAATTTGGGTCTATCTTTCTTTTATTTTGGGAGGGAAACTCCACTTGAACAAAGATCCATGATAGATATGCGCTCTGCCAATATAATGAAACAAGAGGATTTGGCATATCTGACTGATTGGAAGGTGGCCCCTTGCCTTCAATATTTTAAGTTCCAACATAAATTTGAGGAATATCTGGACAAGTTAAGTGATTCAGTGGTCCGTAGAGCTTATACACCATTGCACTTTCAGTAATTCACTTCTGCGGTAACTAGAGGGCAATATGGAAATAAACCATATGAGAGCTCCATGGTAAGCTGGAGGAAAATCTTAATGGCTGAATGGAACAAAATTATTGGAGAATGAACAGAAGCAAGAACAACAAAATCAGACGGTAGGAGTGTCATTGCAATCTGTGTGTCTAAGGCTCAGTATACAAAAAAGTAGGGATGGGACTATCGGCAAATTATTGGTTACCGGTTTTATCGGTATCGGATTTATTGGTATCGGCATATTGTTTTTTTAACATTGCCGATTTTTTGGATCTTTAACATTGCGGCCATTTTTAAAATGGCTGTAATGTTAAAGATCAAAAAAATCGGCAATGTTAAAAAAACAATATGCCGATACCGGCATCGGATTAATCCGATACCAATAGTCCCATCCCTACAAAAGAGTATGGAGTTCACTCTTAAACTATACCCCTCCCCCTTCCCCCCCCCCCAACTAGTTTTGCACTCTCTGCTTGGTAGGAATTATGTCTGGGAGGTGAATGTGAAAGTGTTTGGCTTTCAGTATAGTTCTTGGAAACATTTTGTAGCTACAGATAAACAGGGAATATCCAACCTTTTAGATGTCGTTAAGGCAGGCTAAAGTGTAAGTAGCACTAGACATCGTGCAAGTCCCGTATTAAAGGGTACTAATGCCCCATGTTAAAAACAGCAGAGTGGGTCCAAAATATATTAAATTTCAATATCCCTTTGCACATGCTTCAGGGCCTTGGAATTTGTCTTCTCTTTGGAGATGTGAAGGGGAAAAGGGCCCAAATTAATTTGCTTCCTGGAAAGGGAAGTTATTTGGGGGCTTCTGATTCCACCCCCGGCATTTGTACCCTTAAACTAGTATGCTGGGACTCCTATTATAATAGGGGGCTAGACTGATACCAGCTTTGTAGTCTGGAAGAGATTTTTTTCTGTATGGAAAAACCAATAAGCTGAGGTCTGACTTTGAGAAGGAGAGAAGTTAAAACACATTGGGTAAAAACACACGTGAAGGTGGTGTGCCACCATCATGACCTGACCGAGGGCAGAAACCCACGGTGGACGATATACAGTCTGTCAGGGCACTGAACATACGAGCCTGTGGCAAGGTCACCGTCCCACAGCCCATGAAAGGGGAGGGACGCAACAGACATGTAGGCGGCTGGCCCTGCCCCCATGCCGCTCCTAATGCCTTGCCCCCTGCCATGATGGACAGTCATGGTGGCCAGCCATGGTGGGCCCAGATCTTGGTTGGATTATGGTGGGCCACAACAGATGTGCAAGCCGTATGTGGCCTGCTCTGGCTCATTTTGGCCCGGTCACACGGACCTTAGCCCGGACTGTGACTTTGGGGGTTTCCCAAGAGGTTAGCTGCCAGCATGGTCCAGAGCAATCCCAGGTCAACATCTGGCAGTGCAAAAACAGACATGCTGGTGGCCCACGGGCCTAAGCAGGCCATCATCACATCTGTTTTTACTCATTGTCACACTGTGAGAGGTTCCAGTGTGGTTAGTGGGTTAATAAAGATCCAGTTAGGGGCACTATAACCTAAGGAAAAGTTTGGGTACTTGTATGTCTTAGTGAGTGGATATGCCTCAGAAGTTTTGTGTTGTCATTAGCATTTCCTTTAAAATCCCATGCCCGCTCTCCTCTGAGGAAAGTATGTCCTGTTCACATTAAAGGAATCATCACAGTTTTGTAGCTAGCTGGCCTTTGATAATATAATTTGACTTATAATAGTGATGTCTGAGTTGTGTCCACACAGCAAAATTGCTGCCAACACAATCATGCCAGTCATGTTTGTACAGGAAACTACTTTGCTAGCAGCATTTTCATTAGAATCCAAGATATTCTTAATTTTATGTGTATAAGCTGTAATAATAAGTTTAGAGGTTTAAGAAATGTCGGTGTATAAAGTTTTATCTAGGAATAAATTCTTTGCTGGATTAGGGCTACAGAACGGTAACAGCAACTTATTGCAGAGAAATTTGTGAGGGAAAAAGAATCATCAACACAGCTACAAAGCCATTGTGATCTGTCACTCTGTACACTGGAAAAAACAACAACAACACTATGTCAAACCAGTAGCAAGAAAACACTAGTCTTGTCCCCTTCAGGTTGCTAGCAAGGGGAAAACAATGGGTACAGTCACACAAGACTCCATGGGAAGACTACCATGCCTTGGGTAGACTTAACCTAGTCTGGGTTGCTGGGCCACATGATGCAGTGGGTTGTGTGCCTGGTGACCACTAGATGTTCCCCACCCCGTGGTGGGGTGAGCATTCTGAGGACGCATTTCAGAGCAGCCTTACCCAACATAGGGTTCTCACTGCACAACATGAGGTAAGGATGCCCATGGTGGGGCAACTTTTTTGCCAGGGCTGAGCTTACCCTGCCACGTGGGGAGCACCACTTTGAGTGGTAGGAACGGTCATCAGTTGTGCGTGGACACATCACAGCCAGGGGTGGGATCTCAATCTGGCTGGGGGAGGGAGTTAGGGCAGGGCCAGGTGCCCACTCAAGTAGCAGACACCTCAGCCCACTCCAGCCATGGTGGCCGCTCTGACAGAGTTAGGCCTGCCCAACTTCTCCATGACCATCTGCTCTACTCCCCGCACTGGCCCCGAGAGTGAAAGCAGCGATTGTGGGAATCAAGCCCTCTGAAACCTGGGTAGCTTCTCCCACTGTCACCTACTATGGATGCTAACTATGTATTTAAGTATGTTGGAACAAACTAGGGATGGGCAAACGCAGTTCGGAAGTTCAGAGTTCGGACCGAACTCGACCAGTTTGGTTGACCGAACTGAACTTCTGAACTGAACCGAATTTCCAAACTCGGCTCTGTTCGCCCATCCCTAAAAGATAATATTCCATTTATTTCAATGGGGTTTGAATACCAAATTTCTGAACTGAACCGAACCGAACCAAATTTCCAAACTCGGTTCTGTTCACCCATCCCTAGAATAAACCGTGTTGAAACATAACCAAGTTACTAAATACTTTCAAATTGTAAGCATTTGACAAAGTCCCCCATAATATCCTTCTTGACAAGCTGGTTAACTATAGGCTAAATGATACTACCATTAGGTGGATTTACACCTGGTTGAAGAACCATACCAAAAGAGTGCTCATAAATGGCTCCTCATCAATCTGGAGGGAGATATCGAGTGGGATGCCACAGGGCTCGGTCCTGAGCCCTGTACTGTTCAACATATTTATTAATGACTTGGATAAAGGAGTAGAGGGGATGTTTATCAATTTTAACACTTTTGAAGAAAGAAACAAGATTCAGAGGATGGATTTTTTTGACAGGATGGAAAACTGGGCCAAAACGAATAAAATGAAATTAATCAACAGAGATAAATATAGAGTTCTGCATTTAGGTAAGAAAAATCAAATGCACAAGTATAGGCTGGGTGATACCTGACTGGCAGCAGTACACGTGAAAAGGATCTAGGGGATGTAGTTGATCACAAGCTGAACATGAGTCAGCAGTGAGACGCAGCTGCAAAAAAGGCTAGTGCAATTTTATGCTGCATTAATAGAAACATTGTGATCAGGACACGAGAAATTTCACTCTATTCTGGGCTGGTCAGACCTCATACTGTGCCTACTTCTGGGCACTGCATTTCGAGCAGGATATTGACAAGTTGGAACAGGTTCAGAGGAGGGTGACAAGAATGGTCAGGGTTCGAGAAACCAAGTCCTTTGAGGAAAGGTTGAAGGAGCTGGGTATATTTAGCCTGGAGAAGAGAATACTAAATGGGAGACATGATAGCCGTCTTCAGATATCTGATAGGCTGTCACACAGAAGATGGAGCAGACTTGTTCTTTGTTGCTCCTGAGCAACAAAGGACAAGAATGAGAACCAATGGGCTCAAATGACAAGAAAGCAGATTTTGGCTAAACGTTAGGAAGAACTTCCCAATGGTAAGAGCTGTTTGACAGTGGAACAGACACTGCCTAGGGGAGTGGTGGAATCTCCTTCGCTGAAGGTTTTCACAGAAAGGCTGGACGACCATCTGTCAGGGATGCTGTAGCTGTGGATTTCCTGCACTGAGAAGGGGGTTGGACTAGGTGACTTCTGAGGTACCTTTCAACTCTAAGGTTCTGTGTCAAAGTTGTAGTGCAAGCAAAATGACTTTCTTGTTTCTAAGTTCCTCTTTTGTTTTTGCAGTGGCAACTCATCCTTTCCCTTCTCTCCCCTCCTCATTACCTTGTTTTACTTCCCCTCCTCCCCCCCTCTGTTTTTTAATTATTATTTTTAAAAAAAAAATGGAATAGAAAGAAGGAAGAACTGTTAGGCTTTCCCCCTCACTTTGTGTCCAAGTAAGTCAGCCAGCTGTAATTAAACTCTGACCATTAGTTGTCCTGTGAGAGAGAGAGAGAGACAGACACTGATTCTTATGCAGAACCCATGCTTTTGGCTCAGGGAGTCAGTTGGCAATAGCTTAGCCTCAGTGGTATGTGCTATACAAAATGTTCTGCATGTGAAATTAGGATGACAGTGTCAGGTGATTTAAAGAGATTTGCATTCAGGATTTAGTAAAAAAAACAAAAAACAAATCCAACCCAACCTACAAACAAAGAGTAAAGAAATGAAGACTATCAACACAACAGTACTCGCTGCACAATAATCCCAGAGAAAAGGATCCAGTCTTCAAATGATGCAGTGTAAGGTCTGCGGGAGTTACAGGTAGGAGGAGGAGGTAGGGAAGGAACACACACACACACACACACACACACACACACACACACACACACGCTCCCTTGACCCACGGTGCAGTAGGAAATAGTCCCTCAGGATCTTTAAGGGCCTTTAGGGCATAAGCCACCAACCATAGATCACCACAGGGATGCAGGGAGCCTGATGCCAAGATGAGCCACCAAGCAGACACACAGGACCCAGGACCCAAATCTAGTGGGTAACAGGTGGAGACAGGGGGTGTGACCCCCAAGGGGTGGCCCCAGGAAAGGAGATACACACCAGGAGGGAGCAGGGAGGTGAAGGCTGGGGTGAAGGATACAACACTCTAGACACAAGACAATACTCTATGGACACCCTGGACACCAATTCACCCACGCGCACACACACACACAAACACACACTTCCAAACTCCACACGAACCAGACAACAACTCACTGTGATATGACAATACAGATAGGCACAGGGGAGGGGTGGGGGAGGCAGTCTCACAGGCAGAAGCACTGATCACTGACAGAGGCTGAGAGTAAATGGCTTGCTTTTATCACCTGTGGTAGGCAGGGCACACTGGCGCAGGTGCTCTGAGCGCCGTGGCTGCAAAGGGGGGGGGGGGCATAGTCACGTCAGGTGGCTGCTGCACGTCCAAGCTGGGCTGGATGCTCCCAGTGAGGCTGCAATCAGCCGCCCCCAGCTCGGGCTGTGGAGGAGGGGCTTCCTGGTTATCAGCCCCCCACCCCATCCACTCACTGACATAGAGCCGGGCATTGGATCCGGCGCCAGCGGGAATGAGGATCCCGGCGGCAGAGGCGCAATTACCTCGGGGCCAGGGAGGGTCCTCGGAAGCATGAGTTTGTGCGGGCCCCCTGAGTTCCCCACTCATCAATCCTCAGGCCCCTATACAGGCCAGGGGCCTGACATGCAGTATGACCAACCAGACAGCTACACCTGTGTGGAGTTAGCCTTTCCTCATAGTGCTCTTATAGTTGAAGGATTTTTCCTGTAAGGATTGTATCACGGTTGTCTGGCCAATCTTTTTTATTTTATTTTTTTAATTTAATGGGGAGATTTTATAAAATCTCAAAGTTGAAGTTTAATAGCTTTGTGCCCCACAGTCTACGTGCCACAGCATCATGTTCTCTCCTTTGCCACATTAAACCATTCACTGGGGACATTAAATATTCCACATATTTTGATCTGGAGTTGGGAAGGCAATACAGCTACAGCTTGTGAAAGTTAGGAGTGCCAAGTATTTTGGAAAATATTCAGACACTGTTCTTTTGCAGTATGCTTTGTTGTAGGTACTCAAAAAAGTGCAGCCACCTTGAAATATGTTAGAAATTAGAATGTGGCTCAGAGTCAAAAATGAAAAACACATAAGTCTTACATAAAGTAAAAACACATGTGACAGCAGCATGGTGGCTGCCTGACATGGTCCATGGAGAAAACATGACCATGGCCAAGCCACTGGGGAGACCAAGGAGAACCATGATCATGCGGCTGGCTGGCCCTGCTCCCCACCATGAAAGACAGCCTTGGCAGCCAATGATGGTAACCATGGTGGACCTGACCTGAACTGTTTTGGCAGCCTGGGGACATACATGCTAGTCTGCTGTGGCACATTTTGGCCTATTTGGGAGGGCCTTAGACTTGGATGTGACCTTGAAGGTTTTCTGAGGTCACAGCCCAGGCGAGCCACCGATACGGTCTGGGGCTATCCCAGGAAAACATCTGGCAGTGCCTACACAGATGTGCAGGTAAAGTCTGGGAAAAAGTGGGACAAAGGAGACCACGGTCATATCTGTGCTACCCATAATCTTGCATAGAGACTGGTGCTGGTATTATCCCTAAATGGCTTGGGCCCTAAATATCTGAAGGGCTGCCTTTCTACGTGGCCCTTAAGATCTGCCAAGAGTGCCCTCTAGCAGGTTCCTCGGGGGATAGGGCAGTAGATAGATAGATAGATAGATAGATAGATAGAGAGAGAGAGAGAGAGAGAGAGAGATGAATGATATTTTAAGTCAATGGGATGTGGCTGATAAAAGTCCCTCAAATACCAGAATGTTTTAACATCTGAATAGTCACTGTTAATTAACCTATAACTGGCTATTTTTCAGTGCTGTTAGATGTATCTCTTCAAGTACAAATGACTTCAGAATGTAATAGAAAAGGAAGGCAACATAATTGCCATCAACAATAACAATAATGTTTCTCTCTGTCTTGCTGCAAGATACATGGGTTGCATTGCTCTCTACTGGTTGCTGTAAGTGGCTGTTTGACAGTGTCACCTTTTAATGTTGCAGAAGACATTAGCCCGAATATTTCAAAGCTGTTATGAAAGTGTCACAAATCACTAGCTTATCATTGATTGATTGCAAGACGCTCTGAGCCTTAATGGGAATGGTGGCATATACGTTTGTATGAATGAATAAGTAAATATAGAAGGAGATTGTAATGAAGAATTAGGAAACTTACTAAAAAAGGACACTTCACCTGAAAAAAATGCATTGTTTTAACCTTCTGTGTCAGGAACAAAGCAAGCCCAGGTAAATATTAATGTATAAATATATTGTACAGCAATATGCAAAATAAGACATCTTTGGTAAATCAATAGATAAGACCCTAACTAGTGTCAGAAAGTGATTGTTTCGAATGTTTAGTGATGGGCATAGATGCTTTAAAACAGTTGGGAGTTTGTCGGCGCACCCCCCAAATAAGACGAGGACACGCCCAATGGGATTAAACGGCCGCACTCTTTATTGAATATTAACAAACAAGAAGGGGGGCGATGGGGTCACCCTACCCGCCTCCCCCCTTCCTGAACTGGGGTCCTTATTTCTACTAACCTTATTAACTACTAATTAAACAACCCTTTGGAGGAGGTCCCCTCTTCTCCCATCTCGGTCTCCGCATTCTGTGCGTACCTTGTCCCCTGTTCCTCCATTAAATTGAGAGGGTAACCTCCTGTCCCTTATTTACTATTAACTTACGCCCTGCCTCATACCCTGGGTTTCCCCAGGCCAGGTGGGTTGTTCGTGCCTGCCCCATCTCTGGGGTTAATTTCAGCAAAGGTTGAGAACCCCGTTACCCGCTGTTTGGCAGATGCTCCTCCCAGCAGGTGCGGCCGTCCGTCTCTCCCTTCAGGTTGGCCATACAGTGGGCCGCGCTGTGGCGACTATGCCATGGACCTTCCCATCTCAAAAGGAGATGCTGCTACCCATGCTATTCTAACATATAACTTTGAACCTTGTAACTTCCAACCTTGGGCTTACCTCAGCCCCTCGCCACCAAAACCGCCAGCTTCGCTTGGCTGGTTTGCCGCCACACCAAAACCGCCTATTATCTGCCTCAATTGTTGTTTCAGGACCCCGAGATACAAATCACATCCTATATCTGATAGGTGAACCCTGTCACCTCTAAAAAGCTCATCCCTATCATACCGAATGTCCACGTGTTTAATAACCCTACCTCCCCTGAGGCGCAGCCAGTTACCAATTTTGGCGTTGGCTCTCCGTCTGGCCCGGTCGACTCGACCTGGGTGCGCCGCTGTGGCCCATACTCTCCTCGGGAGCATTTCCGACCAGACAATTAAGCATGCTGGGAACCTGTCCTGTATTCTCCTGAGATTTGACTTTGCTTGTTTGGTTAGGCCCAGCCCTGTTACTCTGGGGAGATTGTTCTCCCCAAGGTGGATCACCATTACATCTGGGGGCGGGAATGTTTCCTTCGCCCCCGTTAACGTCGGAAGGAGTTGCTCCCATAGCATCCCCCTCCTACCGAGCCAGATAATACTTGCTTGTTCACTTAGGCCCAGCTGGGTACCCCACCCGCTGCATGCGGCCTTCTTCCCTGCCCAGTGGACAATGCTGTGACCGATGATCCACACCACGCACCGTTCTTGATGCACTGGTGCTTCTGAAAAGATATAAAGGTTAGTAACTTGCTGCAGTTGTTGGCCCCGATCGGCTGACCCGTGGTCGCGTTTCCCTTATGTAGGCCCGGTATGCATTCGAGCGCCAACGCCCTATTGCCTGGATTCGTTCACCTGAAAACCCCATGTCTTCTGTGAGCGACGCCGCCCCTATTCTGAATGAATGGGCACTGTAGCTACTTCGGTCAAGCCCTATCATCCTAACGCATCTGCTAAGGACCGCTCCAAACTGGTAACGTGTCAGTGGGGATCCATCCTCATGTGTGAATAGTGCTCCCTCAACCCTTGGATGAGACCCCAAATACTTCCTCATTGCTACAACGGGGCAGATATGTGGGTCCCCGGCAGGGCGAAGTCTAACCCACCATCTTTTTCCCCTCTGGTCGGTCTTGGACATTCTCAGATGGAGGATAAGAGTATCTCCGGACCACGAGATGTCCTTTAATTGTAACGCTCGACCTGACCTGTCCCTCTGGGAATCAACAACCATCTCTCCAATCCAGAAGGCTCCGAACAACGCAGTTCGAAAGACCGTGGTAAGGAGATCGCATTCGCGATTAGAGAAACAGACCTTTTCAAGCGCCCTTGTAAGGGCCATCAAAATTGGCGGCATGATTGGGGCCCGGGTATCCTGCTTGGGGGGGGCTTGGCGGGCCCAACTCTCCTTTAAACAGATCATAAAGAAACCGTTATCAGGGGAAGGGTGCCCCGCTAAACGGCTCGTGAATGTGATGGCCGATATTTTCCCTGCAATCGTGCCCGGAGTCAGTCTGTCAGACCGCAACTGCAAGGCGTACTGTAATAGGCACCCCTCCGCTATGGGAAAACCTGTGTCCCATCCTTTTTGACACCTGAATTCCTGGAATTCGCTGAACGCCTTCTCGTACGCCCATCTGGTTCTGGGCGCGAGGGATCCCTGCACTGCCTGGTAAAGCTCTATAATCCAAGGCTCCACAAGTCCCTCAGAAATGGGTCGGGTTTCTCGTTGGCCTCTGGGGCCAGCTGGCGGAAGCGGTCTGCCTGAAATCGAGAAAGGGCATCGGCGATGCCATTGGCAATCCCCGGCACGTGCTTATCAATGAATAAAATGTTTGCTCTCAAACATTTGAGAACAAAAGCACGCACCAGCCTCATGACCCTCCATGATCTAGATGACAGCTTGTTGACAACATGGACGACCGCCATGTTATCACACCAAAATAAGACCCTCTTGTTGGCGAATTCAGTGACCCACAACTCCACAGCCACCAGGATGGGAAAAAATTCCAGAAATGTCAAGTCGCGGGTTATCCCTTGCTCCATCCATGCCACCAGCCAGGGTGCTGCACACCACTTTCCCCTAAAGTAGACTCCAAAACCGTGCCCCCACACTGCGTCTGACTGTATCTGTAGCTCCGCCTCCAATAGGAGTCGCTGCCGCCAGAAACTAACCCCGTTGTATTGCGCCAGGAAAGATTCCCAGATAGCCAAATCCTCCCGCATCTCTGCTGTCACCCTGACGTGGTGATGTGGGGGACGGTCGCTCCCCACCAGGGCATATAGACCGGACATGAATGCTCAACCTGGTGCCACTACCCAGCAGGCGAAATTGAGGCTGCCGAGGAGTGACTGCAATTCCCTCACTGTCACCTTTTTTGCTCTCCCTACACTGCTTACCGCCTCCCGGAGCATCCGTAACTTATCATCCGGGAGCCGGGAGAGTGACATCTCTGTGTCCAGCTCTATGCCCAGGTAGGTCAGTTTGGTTATTGGGCCCTCTGTTTTTTCCTGCGCTAAGGGTACCCCTATCTCCCTTGCCACCTCTTGAAATGCCAGCATTATCTGCTCTCATTCTGTGGTGCCTGCCCTTCCCACGAAGAGGAAATCATCGAGATAATGTGTGATCCACCCGCCACTTGCGCGGCGACGCGTGATCCATTCCAACATCGTACTGAACTTCTCGAAGGCCGCGCATGAGATCGAACATCCCATGGGCATTACCTTGTCAAAGTAAAATCGGCCGCCAAACTCCATGCCCAACAGCTCGAAGTCATCAGGGTGTACAGGCAGGAGTCGGAATGCCGATTTGATGTCACACTTCGCGAGGAGGGCAGATGTTCTGCAGGCATGAACCATTTCGACCGCCGAGTCAAATGGTGCATACCGCACGGAACAGAGTTCAAAGGGTATTGCATCATTCACCGACTCGCCCTTGGGGTAGGACAAGTGGTGAATCATGCGGAATTCACCCGGTGCCTTTTTTGGCACAATACCCAGGGGGGATATCCGCAGCGTTGTTATCGGCAATGATTCGAAGGGGCCTTGTATTTTGCCCTCCTTCACCTCCTTTTTGATCTTTTGCTGCACCATCTCCTCCTTTCCTACCATGGATTTCAAATTCCTAGCTCCCAGGTGATACCGTGGTCCCACCGTCGGGATCCTGAAACCCTGTTTAAATCCTTCCACAACATATTGGGCAGCTGCACTATCAGGGTAATCTTGGGTGGTAGCCTCCAATACCTCATGCTAAACTGGGGTTGGGGCCCTTTCCCACTGTCGCAGATGGCACGCCTTGTCCTGGGGGCCCCTGTCTGTTGTTTGCCCGCCCTCGTATCCTGTTTCTGTATTGCCGGAAACGGGAGCATGCTGATGCGGAATGGTCACCACCGCACTGAGTGCATGCATGTTTAAATCTGCACTGGGCACGAAAACACCGCCCTCCATCATTGAAATCCCAGCACGTCGGTCCCGATGGGGACTGACGTGCCTGGCCAGGTGATGACCCCACCTCTGAGGTCCCTGGCCTAGTCAGGACATGCCCACTATCCAACCGTGGCATGTACCTGTTGCAACTGATGCACTCTAGCCAAATGTTGGGGGCGTGCACCTCAATCTAGGGTTGTTGGCTGCCCTCCGTCTAAAGGACTCATCGTAGTGCAGCCATGCTCCGGGCCCCCCCGTATCGAACGCCCTCCACACTATATCGGAGTACTTGAGCATCTCCAGGCCCCGGTCTGGAAATTTGATCAATGTCACTCCCATATAGATTGTATAGGCCGCTGTCCAATTGGACCACGACCTCTCTGCTTTTGGCCTCTTAAATTTTTCTTTTTCCTTCTTCTCTTTATCGTTGGGATCCGGGATCGGGTCACTGAAAAGGAGGGCGAATATGTCTATATATTCACTGCTCCAGATCTTTTCTTTAGTCGCCTGAAAGAGGTGCTCTCCCAGGGGGGCCAAGACATCCGCGTGCCCACCCACCAGGGGGCGGACTACCTCCCTACTCGGGCAGCGGTGGGAGATTGAACATCCACAACACTGGGGGGGGTCCCCACACGTGGGCCACTGCCGTGTAGCCCCTATCCATGCCACCTGAGCACCCTTCGCAGGGTGCCCGGTGCAGATGCCTGGGCGCAGAGGGGCTGGCCCTTGCCATCTCCAGCCCCCATATCCCCATTCCTGCACATCCCTATCTACAGTGGAATCTAGGTGGGGGGGTCTATAGTACTCCGGGCTACACTGCCCAGTCCCTTCTTCCCACCCCGGGTCGCCCCACTCCTCACCTGCCCACGGTCACAGGTCTCCCCTGCACCTCTGCTCCCCGATGTAGCTTCCGGAACTGGCGGGAGTCGGGCGTGCCCCTTCCAATCTGTCCTCTACACCATGTCTTCCGTCTCGCACAGGCTCACCCCACGCCTGGGATATGGGTGGCGAATCCTCTCTCCTCCTGCTTGGTCCGGGTTCGTCATCCCTGTATCGAGAAGGAACAGCACAGCACCTCCCCAGGTGGGTAGACCCCCTTGCCCCGGGGGGGACAGTCACCCCTACCCCCTGCAGAGTCCACCAGGCCCACATTACCCTCCCTGGCTAAGTCAGTCGCTCCCCTTCTCTCCTGGGCCCTTTCCAGGTCCTCTATCCTTGACTGGTAAGCGGACAACTGCTCCTGCATCGCTCGCAGGACTTCGGCCTGGCTGTCTCCGTTTCCTCCTTTTCCCTTTTGTCCTGTTCCCTTTTTTCCCACCCCACCTGTTTTCTTTGGTGAGGGGTTCTTTTTGGTCCCTCGTTTTTTGGGTGGCATGTCGGTCACCTCTATGGCCAAGGGGAAGGTCTTTCACCCTTGCACAGGCCCTGCAGGGGGGGGGGAGGAGGCCTTTGTCCCTTACACAGGCCCTGCAAGGGTCTTTTGCCCTACACGGGCCATGGGGGGTATTCCACCCCTGCACTGGCCAGAACAGGCCTTGTTCCTCTTCTACAGGCCCAGGGGGCCTTTCACGTCCATGCAGGTCCTGTTGGGTCTCTATCCTACCCACAGCCCCTTGTAGCCTATACCTGCACTCAGGCCTTGTTATCTTCTTTATACTCTGACATGGGGGGGGGCTATGCTACCATCCCCGGCCCAGTGGGCCTCGCTCAACAACACAGGTCTTGCTAGGCCTTACCACCCACCTCCCAGGCCTAATAGGGCCTGTCTCGGTCACCGGGGCCTGTGTCCAGCCTGTTCTCTCTAAAGGCCCTTTTGACCTTGCTCACAGCCCCACTGGCTAGCTGTGCCTTTGGGGGGTGCGCTCACCTTGGGCCCTACTGGGCCTAATGGCATCTTTGCTGCACGAGAGGGGGTGGGGGGCATCAGGGCGCCCATGTGCAGGGCACTCTACACTGCCCCACGAGCCACGTGGCCTGTACCGGCCCAACCGCTCTTGCTGTGTGCGTCCTCTCGTCCCGCTCTATTGGCCTCGTTCCCACCCCGCAGGCTAGCCTGCCTTTGGGGCCAAGTTAACCCTGGGTCCTACCGGGCCTATTGGCTTCTTGCCGCATGCGGGAGGGGGGGGAGGGTGTGTGTGTCCGGGCGCCCGCTTTCAGGGCACTCTGCTCCGTCCCATGAGCCGTGTGGCTGGTACCGGGCCACCCGCTCGTGCTGTGTGCTTCCTCTTCCCCGCGCTGGCTGCACAGAATGGTGCGCCAGAGCAGGGAACCTAAGATGGCACCCGGGATCTCGCCGATCTTGCGAGAGTCCAGGGCGCTCCTGTTTTGCCCCTGCTGCTATGCAACGGGGGCCCCTCCCATCCTAGGGACTGGCAGCCACAGAACCCCACCCGTGTCCCTGTCTTTTCCAGCTCATGGGAGTGGGGGGGCGGCAGTGCCAAATCCCCGCCACTGCTATCGCGGAGGGGGGATTAGTGTTGCTGTTGACCAGCTATAGAGATTGTCTGGCTCCTAGGGTGTTTTTATACACTCCAGTTTTCTCCAAGACTTCAAAGTATGGATTCTGAAAACTTGCGGGGAGGGGAAGGGGGCTAGAGGTGCCCCCCACCACCCCTCCCGGACATTGCTTGTGCACAATTGTAAACAGTAGTACTGGGCAACCCCTGAATGTTTTGAGACCCAGATTTGTAAGACCTCTGTATCAGAGATCTTATTAGTCTGAGTCTGAAATGATGTGGGAATCACACAGCGTCGCTGTTTACAATGGTACCTGTGTGACTTCTGGGGGGTGGGGGTGTCAGTGTCTAACCCCTTCCCACCCCCATGAGACTTTGAAGAACCCAGACTTTGATGTCTGGGAGAAATCTGGAGTGCCCAAATGCCCTTTGTCACCTAGTCAGAATCCCTTCCCAGTAGTAAGTCCTAAAAGTAGGTTATGAGGGACACAAATATCACAGTGATAATTCAGCATAGTTTTCATGTACCTTACGCTCCAGGGACATCGCCGCTGCCGCTGCTCCACTGCCACTGGGACCTGTGGGGACAAGACATTGCACAGTGAGCTTGGGGGGCTAGGGGGGGGGAACGCAGAGGCCAGCCACGTGGGCTGACCTATCCCCTCCCCCCCCACCCGGAAGTAGCTGAGGGCTAAAATCCCAGGGACAGCGGCTGAGCTGCATGAGCCTGTTGGGGATTGTTGTTATTCTTACCTGCCTGCCGTGCTGCTGAAGGGGTCTCTCGGAGCTCTGCCGCTGGCGGGGGGGTGCCTTGCACTCCAGGGACATCGCCGCTGCCGCTGCTTCACTGCCACTGGGACCTGTGGGGACAAGACATCACACAGTGAGCTTGGGGGCTAGGGGGGGAACGCAGAGGCCAGCCACGTGGGCAGACCTATCCCCTCCCCCCCACCCAGAAGTAGCTGAGGGCTAAAAGCCCAGGGACAGCAGCTGAGCTGGAGGCCACGGCCACTGTCTCGCGGTCTGAAGGGCCGCGGACAAAGGGCGTGGCACTTTTGGGGCACTTTGGGGGCTGCACGGGGTGGCAAGGGGTTACTGGTTGTTTTTGTGTGGGCTTCTTTTTTGTACAGGGCTAGGGTGGTAAGGTGGGGGTTGTAGGTAAGGGGTGGGTAAAAGGGGGGTGGACCCAGTGACTCCCCTTGGTGAGAGAGGGGGGAGCACTGGGAGGGTTGGTGGGGAGGGGG
>QEPC01008359.1:1912639-1942410 GCA_003113815.1 Sphenodon punctatus | reverse complement strand
GGGACGGGTCGCCGGGAGCATATTACACCGGTGCTCCGAGCTCTGCACTGGCTGCCGATAGCGTGCCGAGCCAAGTTCAAGGTGTTGGTGATGATCTATAAAGCCCTACACGGTCTCGGGCCCTCATAACTTAGGGACCGCCTCACCCTTCACGCCCCAGAGCAGCTCCTGCGGTCTGCCAGGGGTGCCTTCCTGGAGGTCGCCCGTGTTAAGCGGGGGGCCACGATGGAGAGGGCATTCTCGGTAGTGGGACCGTGGCTGTGGAACTCCCTTCCGGAGGAAGCTCGCCTGGCCCCATGCCTATTAATATTCCGGCGAAACTGTAAGACCTGGTTGTTCGCCCAGGTCTTTGGGAGGGAGGGTGAGTAGGGTGGGTTTTAATTCTCCCACCTACTTTTGGTTTTTAGTGTTTTGTTTCGCCCTGTGTATTAATTATTTATAATATTTATGGTTGTTTTAAATTGTTTTTACATTGTTTTAAAGATTGTTGGAAGCCACCCTGAGCTGTGTGCAGGAGGGGCGGGGCAGAAGTCTTATAAATAAATAAATAAATAATGTACATGTTCATGCTTGTGCCAGTTCCTTCAAATCAAGTGAGGCCTAAAGTAATGCCGATGCTGCCTGAAACAGAGAGATGGAACTATCAAAACGCATACAACAAAGTTTAAAATGTCAGGCTGTCTTTGATGAGAATAGTACAGTAATTTGCACTTGGACCCCTGACATAACAGCCACAAGCTTAGCCACTGAGCCACATGGATACTGTTGGCATGGTAGCCTTACAAAAAAACCTACATAGTTTACTTGGGACTATTCAGAGTCCTTCTCCTGTAGCTCTGATGGTAGAACTGGGCAAGGGGGACTGATAGCTCAAGGGTTCAAAACCAGACCTTATGGGAGGCTGAAGGCGTGATTTCTTGCATATGTTTATTTTGTAAAACTACAGCACTTAACAATATTTATAGGACTTGTTTCCTCAATGGTAAATTCTTCTGCATCTAGTGACTGTTTCCTTACCTAAAAAGCAACCTTAAACTCACAACTTTCCCATTTCCTTTTCAAAGCTTAACTTTACTGTCAATGCTACATGAGCAACTGTTAGTTTCCCCTCTTGTAATTTATTCATAGAGAATAGCTTGTCTTATTGCTCACATAGAGAACTGTTGTTTAGAACCTTAAATGGGCACTGCCCATAGTTAAGCAAAGTAACTATGCTTTGTGCAACTGTGGTAAATGTTTTGTGTTCTGTTCCTCCCTCTGTGGTGCCCATGCCACCTTTCTGTCCAGGAGCAAAGCTATCATAGGGACTGGAGGGACATTGGTTCCAGGGCCCAAGGGCTGGGGGGCATGGGCACAAATCCTGTCCTGCTGTGGCAGAGACTGAGCTGAGCAGAAGCTGCAGTGTCCGGCACCCACCAGTGGATGGCACAGGATGGAGCAAGCACCAGCAGTGACACAAAGGCAGGCAGTGCAGCCATGGCCTCCAGGGCTCAGGTGCAGCAAGCAGAGAGAGGGAGAGGCACTGGAGAGAGGTGGGAGGAGGGGAGTCACTGGGACAGGGGAGAGGATGGTGACAGAGGAGGCCCAAGTCCATTCCTTGCACCTGGGCCCATTCCAACTTAGTTATGCTTCTGTTTCCATCAGCTGGCTTATAAATAAGTGGACATTTATATGCACACAGAGCTTTTCCCCTTGCAGTTTCTGATATTATTTAGGTACTCATGGGACGAACTGAAAATTTAAATAATGCCCATGAATAATAAACCTGCTTCCCATTCCTTGAATAAAAGAAACAAAGAAAAAGGTCTTTACAGCCAGATCTTACCTTCTAGAGGCTTTTCTTACTTGCCCTTCTTTTAATGACTTTGAATATATTCTTTGCTTTAGCCTTTTGAAGAATATGCACAGCAGGGGAAGGTATCCTAAATTACATGCATCATTTGTGCTACATGTTTCTGATTGATTGTTGACCTAACACGTGTGTTTTGTTTTGTTTTTTAATGGAACTGGCTGCTGCTTTTCTCATGTCTCATGTTTACCATATGCTTACAAATCAAATCAAATCAAAGCAAGTTTATTTGGCGTAATCATTGGCCATTGCCGTTAACCCAACATTTACAGTAAAATATCATCATCATACGATCAAACAAATGCTATCAAAATAGACTCCCCAAGGAACCAAGACAGAAGGAGAAGTTAATACAAGCCCCCCCCCCCTCAACCTCACCCCTCCATGAGCTATCTTCCACGCAGGTACTACCCAGTTAGTACGAGTACTGACCTGTACCAACCTCATTTTTACCCAACCTGTCACATTAGCCCGTCAATATCCATATATGATTGTCCTGAGCATTTAAATTACAAAAACCTATGCCTACAGACTATGGCCGCTTGTAAAAATTTCATAACCATCGAAGTACTTTCAGGTGAAATATCACTCAGAGTGATTTCCAGCAGCCCCTGCTCCATTCTACCTGGATATTTGGCAAGAAAAGACTTCAAAAGTTTTTCCTGAAGAGGCTTATAAAGCTGACAACCAAAGAGTATATCATGGGTGGATTCCATAGTTAACATGTCGAATGGACAGAGACGCTCTCCATAGTCAGTTCCTAGAAAATGACCCTCGAGAACCTTCATAGGCAAGGCATTAAGTCGGGCACAAAGAAATAAATTTTTCTCCTTAAATGAATAAGAGTGAGAAAGATAGGTTGCCATTTTACCTGACTCAGGAGCCCAAAAGTTGTAACCCCCCAGATGGGTAGTACTTCTTACCTTCCCCATGTCAGACTGTCTGTCCAGGTCCTGGCCTCTTATCTTAATCTCAACTAAAGCTGCTTCTAAGGGCTACTCACTAATATAGTGTACAGAAAACCCTAATTTCAATAATTGTTTCCGAATTGCCTTTTCCCAAGGACTTACAAAGGAGTCTTCATTTACATACTTCAATAAGCCTCTATTTGGGTACTTGATCACCCGGAGCCAGAATTTTAAACCAAGCTCCCAAGCCACCATTTCCCAACTCCTTACTCCAAACTCAAGGTGGATTGCCGCCGCTGGTGTACCATTTGGAACTCTAAGCAGGGTCTTAAGAAAGGATGCCTGCAAAAAGTTTAGATCTTGTCCAATCAGGAGGGCCCATAGCTCCACTCCATACAGGAAGACAGCCTTCACTTTCCTATTGAAGACTTCTAAAGCCAAGTCTACATTCTTACGACCTAATCCTGTAAAAAATCTTAGACTAGCTTGCATTGCTCCCCTAGCAGAAGCAAATACTTTTTGGTAATGAAAATGAATACCCAGATACTTAAAGCTCATCACCTGATGCAGATGCTGATCCTCAACTGCCCAGGTAAACATCTTCCTAGAACCTGAGAAAACCATTACCGTAGACTTCTCATAATTGATTTTCAACTTATTCTCTGAGCAGTACCCAGCAAACGTTCTTAATTACCTATTCAACCCTACACGCGTTTGGCAGATAATGACCAGATCATCAGCATATAATAATGCTCCCACTTTTTTTGTAGCTAGTTTGGGTGGAAAGAAGTCTCTCTGATTCAGTCTAGGAATTACATCATTAATATATAGATTGAATAGCATAGGAGCCATCACGCATCCCTGTCTCTACCCTGATCTCCTCTGTTAAATGACCTTTATTATCAATTTTAACTACCAACCTCGAGTCTTTATAAAGTCCCTGAATGAGACACAGCAACCTTCCATCTATAGATATGTTTCTCAGCTTCTCCCAGAGGAACCGTCTATTTACAGAATCAAAAGCAGTGGAGAGATCAAAAAAAGCCACAAACAGTTTCCCATTCAACACTTTATATTTCTCTATTAAATGGGTTAGAACAAAGCATTGTTCAATCATCGATCTTCCCCTCTAAAAACCCATAGCTCCACTCCATACAGGAAGGAGGCCTTCCTGTATGGAGGCCTCCTTCTGTACCTGCTCCAGGTACAAAATTCCTTCTTGTTCCATCCATTTCACCAACCTACCCAGAAGAAACTTAGCGAAGATTTTACTTACAACACTCAGAAGACTAATTTGTCTATAATTTGCAGTATTTGTTCTTACCCCCTTTTTGTAGATAGGAATGATAATGGCATTGCCCCACCCCTCTGGGGTACAAGCTGAGTCATTTATAGCAGAGAAGAGAGAAGTCAGAAAAGGAATCCACCAATCCATATACTCCTTGATAAATTCAATCTGAACAAGATCAAACCCAGGGGCTTTATTGTTGGCAAAAGTTCCTATAATTTCAGCTACTTCTGCCTCTTCTACCGGGGGCCAGATTGGAAGCTGTGCTTTGTCAATCTCATAATCTAAATTCTCCAAAACCTCTCCTGAGGGGGCCTTTGTTGAAAAAAAACTCCCTCCAAGTATGTGGGGGTACCGGAAAAGATGGCATACTCCTTTCCTTCTGCAGGGAGCCATTAATCAATTTCCAAAATGTCCTTGAATCCTTACTACGATTGGCCTTAATGGAACTGGTCACTGCCTTTCTCATGTCTCATGTTTACCGCATGTTTACTGAGTTACTTGCATATTTTTCAGAGGGTGGGGGTGCTGACACAACAGCCACGCTGCTCTCAAGGCTGTACCAAATGTAGAATAACACATTGCTTAAACGATTTCCTCCGCAGGTTTGTGGTAGTTGTTTTGTCACTTACAGTAGAATTTAAGGAAAAGAAAATTGCCTTAGAAGAAAGAAGAACCTTTCCTCACTATAGTTATTTTCATCATTGCTATAAACTATATAACACATACTATTGAGACACGCTATTGGTTGGCGAAAGGACAGGAAGAAAGGGGAAAGCCAAAGTGATTGACAAAACTGCAGTGTGCAGGTGAGGAAGCATGAAGAAATAAAGATGGCCATAATTGGAGGGAAGGTTATGCAGTGTAGTGTTACTCAATTACTTTTCATGGTGGGCCACATTTAAGAACATAATTTTGTGGGCTGAATGGTAGATTTTCATATATTCCCATGGTATCTTTTTCCTTTATTTATTTTATTTATTTATTTGTAAAACTTATTACCCTGCTCCCTCCTACCAAAGGCAACCTGGGGTGGCTTACAATATCACATATCAAATATTATAATATATAAAATACATCATAAAATAACAAAAAAGGGGCAAAAACAAAAGAGGGAAGGAAAGCACAGTCTCCCCACAGTGGGGAGAGCGACGTCAAAGCAGTAAAACACATTTAAACCCCCCTCCCAGCCCCCCACCAAAACTAATACACCACCACCCCACCCCCCATCTCCCACTCCAAAGCCTGGTGGAACAGTCAGGTCTTGAACTGATGTCTGAAGGAAGGAAGGTCCAGGGCCACCTCTGCCGGGAGGGAGTTTCCACAACCACAGGGCAGCCACCGAGAATGTCCTCTCCATAGTTTCCCCCCCTCCCCCCGGGATACACGAGGGACCTTGAGAATGGATCTCAGGGTCCTCTTCCTTGCAAAAAATACTTTACAAGAAAAGTATTACAGATATCATATAATTTCCAATTTCATCTTGAAAACATTCAGCAACTGAACTTTGTATGCATATATTGTTATGTTTCCCCACATGCAAATATTATGAGGTACATGGTTTCAGTCAAACTTAATTTCATAGAAACTTAATTGTAAGGAATGCAATGAAAAAGAGGGAAGCAAGACAAAGCCTCCTGTATTGGAGACCATATAGGGGTACATCTGCTCTGCCAATGGCTATGAAAATGACAACAACAAAATGGTTTCTCTGTGCACAGATAGGCAGCACACTGAAACGTTGGCGTCTAGAGAGAACGTGGGCACCATATTGGTCCCAAATGCAAGAGATGGACAGAAAGTAGTCCAGACAATGGGACCGATCTCAAGCCCCACGGATCCTGTGTGCGCATGTGTGTGGTTTCCGCGTGGGGACACAATGTGCCCACAACAGAGAGCCACTCAATTTGCACGCAGTTGTGCACAGGATCTGTGGGGCTTGAGATCAGCCACAATATCTTCAAAAACATTGAACAAAAAGCAAAGTCATAATTTCATAATTTACACTGAAAACTTTTTGAGGTTCAGATTTCACCTAAAAATGGTGCAGAATAGCTTGATGATGGAATCTGTATTCATGAAGCTCCTGGCTAAAACAAGCTTGAGGACAGGTTAAAGAGCAGAAGCTGGAAAGCATCACAAAGCAAAGCTGTAGAGATGCTCTATTCATGAATATGTTGTGATTTTTCTTCAGTAACTTCAAGGCTGGCCTAGCTTTTTCTTGAAAGCAAATTCAATCTAGCTGAACATGAATGCATCATTGAACAAATATCATCAGGCTATGAAGAGAGAAATTATTATATATTCATTAGGTAAATTAAACATGACACTTTAGGGCTGTGACTTGAAAATATTACAGTGTAAATGAGATGGATACAACGAATGTTCATGGGAAGGAAAGAATATTGAGGAATATTCTTATCTAGACAGAAAATGGACTTGTCGTATGGCATATTCGGAGACCTTCATGATGCCCAGGACAGGAGTCTAGCATTTGAATAATTTTACAGCTAATGACAAGAGATTGATCTAGGGGACAAAAGGAGACATCACCAAGTGCTATTTCTCTGTTGACTGGAGAAAACATTTTTATAGTGGTCTCAAGTAGGGCTAAAACTCATTCTCGAGTTTTTGTTGGTTATCATCAAGGATTACGATTCTCAAATTGTTTTAGTTGAGAAACAATAATCAAGCAAAAAACTCAAGAATTTTTTCTCAAAATACTGTTTACCATTTACCACAATTTCCCAGCTACCGTATACCAATTATTTATTTATTTAATATATTTATACCCCACCCCTCCTGCAAACAGCTCGAGGTTTACCCGAGTAATTACCATGTACTACTTACCATGTACCATCTTCATTCCATTAATGTGCATCCGCAAAATGCCAAATGCCCTTTTGCGCATGTGTCTTACCGGGATAAAAACGGTACATGTTAAATGGTAAATTGCAGTAACCTGTATTTGGTAAGTGGTAAATTGCAGTAACTGGTTTACGGTAAACAGTAAAATGCATTAAACAGTATTTTCTCAACTGAGATCTTGATCTGTTATCGAGATTGCACCAAGATCTCGGTGGCAATTCTTGATTCTCATATTTTCACGAGAAAAAAAGAATAATTCTCACTTCAGCTCTAGTCTCAAGTGAAGATTATAAACAATCTACCCTCCTACTTTTTTGCCCATCATTTTGGGGTTTTGGTTTTGTGAAGGGTTTCCTCTCAGAAAGGTGTAGGCATTACCAGAACTCTGCATGCACTCAACTGACCCTAGTGTAACCAGCTCCTGCAGAACCTGATACTGTTGGTGCTGGGATCTGACTTTCAGTGCAGTTCGCCAAAGCCCATGAGCAAATCCACAGCACACTGAACTCTTGTAATAGACTGGTAATTTACATGGTTGTCCTCCAACTCAGGCCAGACCTGGCTGGTACAGCTGTTTTCCTCCTCTTGAACATCCTAGAGAAATGAGCAATTGGGTCACTTGTCTTGTGAATTGTTCTTCTGTATTCTCCAACGGCCGGGTGTTGTCCACCACGGGGAGTGATCTCCATCATTGCCAGTAGGAGGCAGCAATCTTTTCAACTGGGCATGCTCGAGGGTAATCACACACTCCATTTCCAATTGTAACAAATCCCTCAAGACAATAAACCTGAGAGTAGGAGTAAATAAGACCAACCCTACCCTAACGACTAGACTAACTGTATCTAGAGAAAACAGCAAGAATTTGTGTAACAGGAGAAGGGAAAGAACAGTCTAAACCCTTTATCTAAGGAACAGAAGGCCTAACGCTCGGCCCTTCCCAAAAGGAGTATCAAATGTGATGAACCAGCTCCATTACCAACCCCATAAGGTTTCCAGGACAGAACACGCAGTTCTGTATATTACAATTTTCTTTCTTCTTCTTCTTTTTTTTTGTTTTTTTTACTTTTTTGATGGTGGGGCCAATACAGAAGATCAATTCACAAGGTAAATGACCCAACTGCTCATTCTATATTCTCCTTCAGGCCAGGTGTTGTCCACCATGGGGAAGTAACAAAGCACTGCAGTAGTTCCCTATCAGAAAATGAGTGGGATTCAAAAAAGGATTGGCAGATGACTATCCCAGGACCCCCTGTAAGATCCTCCTGCCAAAGCCAGCCTCTGCCAAGTCTAGTATGCCTATCTTGTAATGCCTGGTGAAGGTATGAACATTCTTCCAGGTGGTCACCATATATATCTTGCTGTAGGAAGCCAAAGAACAAAAAGCCCAGTTGTGGCCGCACTCCAAGTGGAGTTTGGCAGAATTCTATGTGCAGGGGGTGGGCGGAGGTTAGCCGTCCTGTACGCGTGCAGTTAACAGGAAGAGACCCACTTGCCTATGACCATCTTAGAGGCTTTCATACCCCTCTTCTTGGTGTTGTAGCACATGAAATGTGTCGAGGACTGTCTGAAGGATTCCATCTTGTTTAGTTAGATCTTCAGAGCCCTCTGCACATCCAGAGTATGCCACAATTTTACCAGTCTATGTCTGGACTTAGGGAAAAAGGAGGGTAAGATGACCTCCTGTTCCTTGTGGAACTGGAGGTTCACCTTGGGCATAAAAGAAGGATCCAGACAGAGAACCACTGACTCCTTGTTAAACGTGCATAGTACCAGGTTTATGGACGGAGCCCCCAACTCAGATACTCTACGCACCGACCCTAAATAGGAGTGGAAGCCACAGTGAGTACTCAGACAGACTATCTATGGCAAGGGTAGAGAAGCTTGGGCCCAAGGGCAAATGTGGCCCATGGCTAGTTTTGTTTTGTTTTTTTCCCCTGGATCCAATTGCTGCCACCAACCATTGAAAGAGCAAGTTCAAGGGAAGTGAGGGAAGATAAAAGCATGCACACAAGCATAGCAGATGGATCCATGGATCAGATTCATGATCTGGACCTCCCTTTTCACCCCCACATTAAGCGCACCACTACCCCCAATGTGTTTCTATGTTTCCAAGTGGGGAGATCAGGAAGAGAGAGAAAGAGAATGAATTAATTAACAGAAGCAGCCCAACTGTTAGGGGACTCCGTGGACACAGGGGACAGGGATGAGGAATTCCCACCACCAGCGCCCTGCGGCGCCGGCGGGTTGTGTGTGTTCTCTGTCGGGGATTTTACCTCCCCCGAGTCTCGCGTTGCCTCAGGCTCCTACCATTCCAATAGCGGATGCAGGTGGCGCAGCTGAACTGCCAACAACCTGCAGTGGCATGAGGGAGCATGGGCGCATCAGCGTGGCTTTCCTGGGCCAACCCTCGTGCTTATAGCCCTCGGCGAGGGGCACACTAGAGCTGACAGTCCCGCCCAGAGGCTCAGACCAACTGCGGGGGCATACACCAGCTATATAAGAGATGGATAGCTGTAGGAACACTGCCGGTGATCAGATCTTGTTTCCTGTGAGACTGGCCCCTTGTGACTTCTGAAGCGTGAGTTGTGCCTTGGATACTTATAGTGTGTGTGTGCATGTGCATGTGCATGTGTGTGTGAGAGAGAGAGTGTTACATTGCAAAGGACTGTGTGGCGACTGAGTGTGTGTTTGATCCCCCCTCCCCTTCTTCTCCTGGGACTCCTACCTGTGTGATAGCCCCGACCTGTCCTTCCCCCCTTCCCTGGGGACTCTACCCTTTATTCCCCACCCCCCAAAATATCCTTACCCCCCTACGGTGTGAGAGAGTGCGTGCTTGCGTGTACTGTGATTGAAGGGCCTTGTCCTGTAGCGGCCCGCTTCCCAATGTTGAGCTTCAGCTGGGCAACAGCCCATTAGCCACTATAAGACCCTGAGGGAATCCTAAGGCTACTCCCCACACGTCTGTCTCCCCACACGTCTGTGACTGGTGCGAGCATGTGAGACTGTGGGAAGTTCTTGCCTAGTTTCCCTACCCTTCCCATAGGACCTTGCACCGACACAGCACGAGGAGGAAAAGTGCTGTGGACAGTGTGGACACCAAACAAACATGCCGGGGGCAGGAAAATGCACAACTGGCTGGCTCATCACCTCGCGCTGCACTTAGGTCCCTGCACCCTGCCGCGATGATCAGCCATGGCTGCAGGCCATGATGGACCTGCTCTGGGATGGGTCATGACAATAGGGATAGGCGAACAGAACCGAGTTCGTAAATTCGGTTCGGTTCGTAAATTCAGTTCGGTTCAGAAGTTCGGTTCAGTCGACCGAACTATTTGAGTTCGGTCCGAACACTGAACTTCTGAACAAAGTTCGGAAATTCAAACCCCATTGAACAAAATGGAATATTATCTTTTAGGGATGGGCGAACAGAGCTGAGTTCGGAAATTTGGTTCGGTTCAAAAATCGAGTTCGGTTTGGAAGTTCGGTTCGGTCAACCGAACTGGTCGAGTTCGGTCCGAACTCCGAACTTCCAAACCGTGTTCGCCCATCCCTACACGACAAACGTGACAGCCTGCTGTGACCCTCTTTGCCCTGACTGGACAGACTTTAGCCTGGGCTGTGACTCAGAGACTTTCCAGGATCACAGCCTGGGCTAGCTGCTGACACGACCTGTGGCAATTCTGCGCCAACGTCCGGTTGTTCCTGCACACGCGTGCAGGTGAGGTCTGGGCCAGGTCAGGTCAAAGAAGGCCACGGCATGATTTTGTCACATCTGTTAACACCCAGAGAGAGTTTTCGAACCCTTGCTTTTGTCAGTTTAAGGGAACAAAACTAGTGGGAGATAGTAACTCCAGAGTAACATCTCTGAAGTACCTATCCTTGCATGCGAGAACAAACTCCAAGAGGGCCAGTCTGGCAGTTTCCCTTCACATGAGTTCTGTGATATGAAGAAGACTGCAGAAGAGTTCCAGTGTGTTTGTTCCCTATGCTACACTCCTGTTCCTCAGTTCAAAACAAAAACTATTCAGCTTTCATTACTGCCAGTTTATGACCTCTCCTCCACTTTCTTGAAAGATGTAGTTATTCATTCCAGAGTGAATCAGCTGCAAATATGCCACCAATAATTTGCTTAAGATGCTGCACTTAAAGGTGCTTGAAAAACTACAGGAGGCCATTTACTTTTTTGTTAAATTATTTTCAGCTACAGATTAGCCAAAGTCACCATTTGTAATGTTGTGTAATGAGACATAATGCCTCCTTTTTGTCATCTTCTGGCATAGCCTAGGAAAGTGAGGAAGACTGACAGATTTCTGAGAGCTGACAATCAGCATTTGTGCAAATGAGAATGAGCAGGATTATGCTGCAACCTTGTGTCAATAAGAACAAGAGTTATTTAAAGTAAATTGCTTGCCATTTCCAGAGGGAATGTAATTGACTGTTTTAATGTGAACAATTATTTGCTCTCCCAGTCAACAGGAGGCAGGTATCACAAGCTCAAATGAAAAATGGAAATAAGCAAACAGAACCTACCTGGCAATGAACAAGGGGAAAGAAGGGCTCTGTTGAAAGTGGTAAAAGTCCCATTTACTTTAATGAGATTTGCAGTTAAGCTAAAAATGTCCAGTAATCTTTGTTCATTTTGTGTTCCCACCTAAGGCTAAACGTCAGAGGTGCTGAGAACCTACAGCCCCAACTGAAGTCATTGGTAGCCGGAAGTGCTGAATGAGCACTTCTGAGAATCCCAGAGCTCCCAAACTTGTTGGCCAATGTGAGCATGCTGGCTTTAAACAATGCCAACATTTTTGTTTTTGTTTTCAGGAATGAGAGTGTGTTTTTACAGAGTGTGGGTTTGAGGCTGTTTTTAATTTAGCCCCTTTCCACTTCCTCAATCCAGGGAAAGTTTTAACATGGGGATGCTGGAGGCGGTGTTCTCCCTGCTACACCAGCACCCCAAACAGTATTACTTGAGGTGACAGCTGCAGCGTTGCCATTCTGCTGTCCTCCGCTGCTCCTGGTGGTGCCTTGTGCAGGCACAGAAGTGCACAACCTCACCCAATGCTGTGTGCTCTTGCACATGTGCATGGGTACCATTTTGTATGGGTGCAGATAGAAGCACGTAGCTCTGATTGGCATTGTGCACTACTGTGAATGCACAAAATGGTGTCTGTGCACATATGCAGGAGCACACAACACTGTGGGAGGTGAGGGGGAGAACACAGGCCAGGTCACATGTACTAAAATGGTGTGAAGACACATGAGGTGTGAGAGGGGGCATGGGGAGAGGGAGGTAGCAGGAAGCTGGCAGAGAGGCTTTTACTACGCAGATGCCCTGGGGTGCTGGGCCCGGTGCCTGCACAATAAACAGATGGGAAGGGGACAGAGGAGGGGACAGACGTAGAAGGCCTGGGATTCTATGGAAGAACCTGGCTGATCAAAAAGGCTGGGAGGGTGCCTAGAAAAGCTCACCAGCTAATTTTGAAGATGGAGACGTGGGACTAGGAGTGGGAGCCAAAAAGAAGTTCGGGGGAGGTTCCCCACCCTTTTGTTGCCAGTTCAAACTGCACCACGATTAGTCTTTGGAAAAGAAAGAACCTCAGTCAGAACCTCAGAATTCCAGCCAGGATCTCTCTGTTGAGCTTGGTGTTCCTGAACTGTTAGAGAGAGGGAGCGTTTACATTTTATTACAAGTATTTGGCTTACTTTTTAGAAAACGGGCCTTGATTCTGCTGTTTGTACCTCACATAAGAGGGGAAGTGGCTTGTATCCATCTTCTGAGCTTGGCAATTGCTGTATATTTTTTTTAAAAAGCTAATTTTGGGCTTTCCCTCCTTTTCAACATTTTCTTGCAAGTAAGGGGTTTATGGAAGTTTGCCTTGATTCTGCTGCTTGTGCTCTGGTCCCCAGTGCGAACTGGGCATTGCTGTCTCCTGTTTGAAATGGCCCTTTTGCTCCCCTGCCCTTTTATATTTTCTCTTTCTCTCGCTTGTTGACTGGGTCTGCTTGTGATGTTTTGAGGCCACTCATATTTTCCACAATGCTTGCTTCCCTTCAAGATATTGTCTCGCCCACCCACTGGAATGTTTTTCTCTTTGGCTTTTTCAATGTCTGTCTGCATTTGTCCATTTTAACCGAAAATGTCCGGTTGCTTATCCCAACCCTCTTTTCTGCTTGTGGGACCTCCTTGCTAACTCAGTCTGTATGTGGGTATCTGTTCTTAAAGGAGAATGTACGAATAGTTTTTGGTTTGGTTTGAATATTTTGTAGGCTGAGCGCAGAGTGCAGTGGGGAATGTAATGTTTCTTTCCAATACAATAGAAAAGGATGGAGGTGATGCCTGGGGCATTGCATGATTATTGTAATCTCTGCAGTCCACAGTGTCTGCTCTATACAGGCTTTGTGCCTCGGTCAAATGAGGGGAGAGTAGGTGGTTGTTGTGTTCATCCCAGATGTATTTGATGGAAGCAAAGTAGTTCAGATCATATGTTTTATTCCAAATTCTGTTGGTGAGAGCATACAAGCTTTTCAGTTACACGGATGTATTGCCTGAAAGATTGTATGCCTTCGTCAGAAGTTGGAAACAAACCAGTTCAAATGAAATGTTTTATTTGTTCCGTGTCTTGGTTACATTACTGCAGACATACATCATTCCTCTCAGAGGCCCTCACAGAGATAATTAGATAAGACTTAATTTGACAATGAAATGTTCCCCATACTCTACTTTTTCTCCAGATTCTGTCAAAGTGATGAACAATGCCTTCCCCACCCCACCCATTTAAAAAAAAAACAAAAAACTATGGTTCTACTTTAAAAGTACCCAGTATACTGTGAGCTGATGAAAAGCTTAAAACAGATGGAAAAAATTCTGGGCTGAGGGCTAAATTATTTGACCTCTTTATAGTTTCTGGATCTGACCTCTGGGTTCTTTTCCTACTCTCAGGCATAGAAAGTGTGAGCTCAAGAGAAGGAGCTGATATGAGGATACGCACACCAGTATTGGAGAGGGATCTTTAACATAGTTTTATAGCGCAGACCCTCTCATTCCTTTCCCAATCTTGAATGCATTCCTGTCCTCCACTTCTATGCAGCCCTTGGAGCTTGACCTATTTTTTAAATAAGAAGCTAAGTATGTAAGTACTGCTATACTGGGTTAGACCAATGGTCCATCAAGCCCAGCACCTGTCTCTGACAGGGGCCAATCTCAGTCGCTTGGAAAAAGTACCCAACAGGTCAGAATGGAGCAATCCATTCTCTGTTGTTCACTCCCAGCTCCCAACTGTAAGAGATTACATTCCCCAAACCTACCCGGCTAATAGCTGCTAATGGACCAATCCTCCAGAAACTTGTCCAAACCTTTTTCTAAACCCAGCTATACTACTGGCCTTGACCACCTCCTCTGGCAACAAATCTGACAACTTAATTGTGTGTTGTGTAGTTTCATTGGGTGACCCCTGGGAAGAAGAAAGATCCCTACCCCTGGTTAACATTTCAGAGAGATGCTGTAACCGTGCAGTTTGGTATAGAAAGAAGTGAAAACCTCCAGTCTGACAGCAACAGAATCTTTCTGCCACAGAATTATTACAGTCAAACTGACTTACTGTAGGTAAGATTAGATCATGATCACTACAGTAAACAGATACACAGAAGCAGTAGCAATTCTGGAGCTGCAAATGGCTTGACCCAGTCTTAGTCACACAAAACACTCTTGCCTTGAATCCAAGGCCCTTTTACACAGGCAGGGGCACAAAGGGGTGTGGGTGGGGAAGGGGGAGGGACACACAGCACACACCCATGGGCGGTGGGTGTTCTGAAACTCACACGGGGCAAACAAAGCCACAGCATACATCACAGCCCATCTCCTGACAGACCTAGGGCAAGCAGGGAAGGAGGAAAGGCAAAGCTGAGCTGCAGCAGCGGTTCTCAAGCCACCAGAATGACAAGACAAGCGTTAGCAAGAGCAGGCAGCCAGCAGCCGGGTCAAACAAGACAGGCATTTGCAGGGGAGGCAGCCGTGTCCGTGCATGTGCAAAGACAGAAAACCCAGTACCCATGGTTAACCTAACCCTCCCCCGTGCTAGCCACTTGCCTTTCCTGAAACACAATGCCCTCTCCTGGGCCCAGTCCCCCTGCTGGAGCTGGGCCTGGAGGAGGCACCCGTGACGAGCCATAGTTGCTCTGGTCCCATTCTGACCTGTTGTTCCTGTTTACATGTTGATATGTTTATACTGTTGCTGTTTTCTTAATATATAGTTTATAATATATGGTTTATTTCCCCATGCCCTGTGTTATTTATAGTGGGATTGGTGTCCTCCTGTGGTGGGGGTTCCAGATCTCACTTTGTGTGACTCCCCTCTCTGTGGTGCTGCTGTGTATAGTATGGCAGTGAACTCCATGGCCTCTGCAGCCTCCTGTGTCTCCTGGGTGCCCGATCTGGACATTGTAGGGGACCCTTGTGAGACATTCCAGATTCAGGGCTGCACTGTGACCTGTATTTCTCATATGGGTCCTGTGCTCTTTGCATATCTGGCCACCCTGGTGTCACCCCCTTGTGTTTTCTGGTTCCTGAAGCTCCCACGCCCTGTGTCCCAGTGTCTGCTAACCGTGGCTGTTGGCTGTCCCTGTGGATGGGGTGTGTGTCTTCCCACAGGTTCCGTCACGTGCACTGGGTGTGTGTGTGTGTGCCTCGCAAACACTTATTGTGGAAGATAGCACCGTGAGACATACAGGTTGGTCTTTAAACCAGTTTTTATTGGTTGAGCTCATCTGCCCTTCATGGGGCGTTTTCTTTTCTGCCCCCTCTTCCAGCGATGCTCCCATGATCATGTCCTGTCCTGTTGATGGCTGGGGCTTGGGCTGCTTCCCTGGATGACCATGTCCCTTCCAGCTTCTTGTGCATCCTGTGGAGGTGATCCTGTGGAGTGATAGGAAACATGCATTGGTGTATCATTAAGTGCTAACACTGGGTGAGCCTTGCTACCGCCCTCCCCTTTACCTCCCACTTAGCCAATCCCCTGCAGCCTGTGTGCATCATGTGTTGGCATAGAAATGTACTCACCTCCCCAGGATGGGCTGTCAGTTGTGGCAGTTGCTGGCTCCTCAGCTTCTGGTCCACTTGTGGTAGCAGGGGTG
Organism: Sphenodon punctatus; assembly: GCA_003113815.1. NCBI lineage: Eukaryota > Metazoa > Chordata > Lepidosauria > Sphenodontia > Sphenodontidae > Sphenodon > Sphenodon punctatus. The sequence goes on along the minus strand of QEPC01008359.1, from coordinate 1,926,374 downwards.
GAATGGGGGGTGGGGAAACGGAGCAGGGAGCAGGGCAGGTTGCCTGGATGGCCCCTGTTGCTGGGCATTCTTGACTACCAGAGGGAGGGGTCCAAATTGATTGTGGCCCGGGAGCGGTGGCTGCCGTGGCAACCAGGGCTGCTGCAGGAGCTTCAGGAGTGTCACGGGCACCTGTGGGGTGGCCTGGGCCTGCTGTTCCTTTGCCAGACCCACCACCGTGGTGCTAGTGGCTGAAATGTAATGGAAGGGGGATTTTCCAGTTATTCAGACGATTTGAGGCTCCTCACAGCCTCCTCCATCACCTCGTAGCCATCTCCTGGAGGTGGGAGGCCGCATGGTGTCACTCCCACAGGTCCTTTTACCTTGCCTGCAGGACCACAGTCCACAGGAGTGCCATGTCCTTTTTGTTGTCTTGTTTCAGGTCCTTCTGTACCTGTGCCATGTGCCCTTGCAGCTCCCAAGCAGTGGTCCTGGTTGCCTCGAGCAGTTTGCTCCCAATGTCCTCCCTCTTGTGCCAGTTCTGTGCCCTCAGTTCCTTGTTCTGCTCTGTGCTGCCCTGTCCAGCTGGCGGGGCAGGCCTCTGGTGGGTCTTCCACCACTACTCCTCCTGCCACCTTCCCCCACCCTCGTGGTATTCTTGGGGTGGGGGTTGGGGACTGCACCCCTGCCCTTCCTGGGGTGCTGTCTGCCATTCTGTGGGGTCCTGGTCTGCCCTATTTGTGAGTCCCTGATCTTGTTCCCTTCCCCCATAGGCCAAGATGCTCCAGGAACCTCTGCCTCCCCTGGCTGGCGGGCAGCCGCTTGCCCGGCTGCCTACCTGGCTGTCTGTGTCTCCTTGCATAGCACAACCTCTACTTTTTTGGGTGCCCTTTTTTGGATCCATATTGGTGTCCTGCATTTATGTTTCCCCTCCTTGCATGCCCTTTTGAAGATCTTCTGTGTGAGCTGTGGCCATATCAGCTGAGGGGGAGAGGTGCGGCTGGCATCCACCAGCGGTGCAGCTCTCTCCCTCGTCTTCCCTTTTCTCCATGGTGTTGGCGTCTTTTCCCTGTTGTTGGTGTGCTGGCCCATTCACATGGGCGGGTGGGTGTTGGGACACCTGTCCCCACTCACCCCCATGCAAAGGGCACCCAGTGTTTTTTTGGGTTGCTTTGTGCGTGTTGATGGGTGGGTGTGGGTGGGTGAGTCGCAGGAGCATGCACCCACTCGCCGGTTGGTTCACATGGGCGCTCGCCCGCATGTTCACTGTATATTCTTGTGTGGGTGCGTCTCATGTAAAAAGGGCCCAAGATACCTGTAGTCAGTGTGGTTTTCCCCCCATCATCTTATAGTAATCCCAAATTTTATGGATGAATGGTATAGAGGAAATTCCTATCAGATGTAATTTCCTTTTTCCAAAAAATTGATTATTTTCTTTTTAAAAAATTATAAATATTTTTAAAAGTTGTGATAGTTATAATTTGCAAGGTCTTCTGAGCCTCTATAGGTATTCTTTTCTGAAACTGCTAATAAAATGAATTAGATGTACACAGCATGAGAAGGGGTCAGGTAAACATGGCATTTTTATTCTGTTCAGTTTAATTAAACACCTATTCCAACTCTAGGTATCATACAAAATTTTTAAAAACAACAAAACAGAAGAGAGACAAATATCCTCATCTCTGAATGCAATCACTTTTTTTAAAAAAGCAAGTATTCTCTTGCCCAAATGGAAATATATCAGGACGATTGTCCATCAAATAATATAACAAACAATAACTTCATATTCATGCAATCATCAGCTTGTAACAAACTCATACATAATAGGCCCATATAAATCTGCTACCAGACTGCACACCAGACACCCTGAATCGCTCATCTGGCTTCTTGAGTCACAGATAGCCATAGAATGAAGGGTGTTAAGATATGGGCCTTTGGGCATTAGCTAACGTTTCATAGGATGAAAGATAAATCATGGTCTTCCCCAGGACTGAGAAAATTCTTAAGCTTGGGATATGGATTTAAAGCAGTGGGGGAAAGTTAGGTATTCAGAGAATAGAATTAATTAGCACAGAGATGGACTAACCCTCCTTCCTTATTATGTACATTTAGCCATGCATCAGTATCAATGCCACCTCTACATACTAATAGTGCCATTAATATTCATCACTGTGTGGCTTTAAATTTGCAGATAAAATGAATGGGCCAGCAGAGACCAAAAAATACACCCCAAGTACAGTTCTGCACTATTTATTTCAATTATGGGGCTAGGGAAAGAGCACTGGTATCACAAAGAGAAAAGGTTTCAAAGGGGAGTTTCAGAACTCATAGAAAGTTTTGATGAGTTGGGTTTTTTTTTACTCATTAGTTGCTGCTATAGGAATGAATGTATTGGCAATGGTGATAAGACCATTCCTTTTTTCAATATTTCATCTTAGAGGAACCAGCCTTGGCCTAAGACTGCTGATGACATGGATTCTTCTCACACTTTTCAATTGTGAAAACATGCGACATGGACAGGTGTTGGGCATGAGGAAGAACAAACAAACGGCCCCTTAAAAGGAATCTAATTTGGGAGTGATTTAAATAAACTGGATTACTTACTACTGGTGATTAGTTCAAACCAGGAAGTAGTAGTATTAAAAGAAAGGAAGGCAGAGAATCTGGGCAGGGCATTGAGGTGGGTGGGAAGGACACAGGGCAGCACCACAAGAGAATGATCTGGAGAAAAGAGAGAGAAGTGCCTACTGCATTTGGAAAGTCTTTTGTTCTTTTGCTTGCTGTACAGTTCAGCTCCTTCAGTATGTATCTGAACAAACAAAACCCTGAAACAAGGGAAAATACACTTAAAGATGGTGACCAGAGTTCGCCGGGGAATAAGAAAACTACTAAAATAGTCTAGGCATGGATTTTACCTCAGTGACCTCCAGAGGTAAATGACTTGAGGTAATCGGCATCAGTTGAACTGTCATAAAGTGTGCATGATTCATTCCCTTAAACATGTGTACTACACAACAATTTATCACTTGACTAGATTGTCCTGCTCTCAAGGTCCTGAACGATTTGTCTAGACATCCTTTTTTGCACAGTTCCTATTTCCCCTTTGGAAGTATCTGCAGGAAGAAGTATTGATTTGGAGGCTCAGTTGGAGTGGAAGATCCTATAGCAGGGATGATTCCACAAGAGTGCGTGAGCATCACTGTTATAACTTGGAAATCACCGCAAAAATGGTGACATCTGTTGATTATGCATGAAAGGTGAAGCATACTTGGTGTGAAGCCAAATTACTTATTGATAATTCCCCTATCCTTAACTGCTAGGTATGTAAGGAGCAATTCATGCTCATCATAAACTATCATTCATCCATGAAACAAAAGAGAAGTAAAACTGGAAAGTGAAAATAGTTGCACCTTCACTCATTTCCTGTTGAGAAAATTTGAAGAAAAATAAATCTCCATGCACACCTTTCATTGATCAGCTCTGTAACTGTGTCCCTTCCTTAAGAGTGCAGAATAGAATGGCACATAAATGTCAATCAGATTGGATAATCACAAAAACACATCACTTGCAGTTCATAGGAAGTCATGCATCACTCCAGATTTGGATTTGGAAGAACCATTAATTGCAGCTAGACTTTTCGTTATAAGGTCAACTGTCAACACACCTTTTCTACATAGCCAGTATCCTTTATTTAGTGTTTGGTGCTCTTTTGATTTTAGAATCAGCCTTTAAAAATAAAAGCTATAATAAGGATGGCTTCTAGAATTAGACTGCCACAGCTGAGACAAAATATTGCTTCTTATTTTATAATACTCACCTTTGTCAATGCACCTCGAATGTGACAAGGAGATAAGCTTGTTGGGTTCTAAAATGGTCATACTCTTTATTGAATAACAAAGGGTGTCTTTAAACATAACAAAGATTGGGTGTCAAAACCCCTAAGCACGTGTTTGCCTGTTGTGTGTAAGCACCATAACAATCCCAACACCAATTTGGCCACCCGTTGAGCACATGATGTGAACACCATTGCATCACAAGAACAATTTGCGTGTTCCGGCTGAACACATGGCCAACATTGTGTCTAATGCTATTGTGTGGTGTGTTAGCAGGCACAACACGGGGAATAAGGCGGCAGCACTTTAGGGCTGTAGCGGAAAGTCGCAGCAGTAGCTATTTCTGCTGGAAACAGCATTTCCGCAATTAGTGGTATGGCGTGGCAGAGGCTTTCATTCCACTAATTTCATTCCGCTACTTCCACAGTCTTCACAAATAGTGGAAACATGCCATTTTTGCTACTTCCGCCATTCTGTCAGCACCACAAAATAGCGGAACAGCGGTTTTCCGACCATTTCCGACAATTCCGCAATTTTTCCGATAGTTTCTGAATTTGCGGAATGTTGGCAGAAAAGTTGCGGTGTGGCGCGGGCAATTCTGAAATGGTGGAATGGAATCACGGCGTAGTAAAAGCTGCTGCCGCTTCAGCCCTAGCTGAGATTGGGTGGCAAGCAAAACACTGACTTGCCCCAGGATGGGCTGTGTGTCTAAGCAGCATCACGTGGTGAACACAGGGCCAAACCGGTGTTCATATCAATGTCAAAACACATTCAGACACCTGTTGAGGTTATGTCTAAAGACACTCAGAGAAACTGGGTGGGGAAAATTGCCAGAGGCAGTTTGGGTCCAGCCAATTTTTTAACTTTAAAACAGCTAACTCTGAAGGAAACCAAACTTGATACATGCTCAAATACCAGTTTCCAGATGTTCTAAGACTACATCTCCCCCTCCATCCCACTAATGACCGGAGCAAAGAATAGGTTAAATGGGGCCATGGGGTGTACAGGCCCCTAAGGTACCCCAATTACCCCTCCAAAGGGTTTGAGCTCATTGTCATGCCTCACCCTGCTCATCCGAGTCCCCAAACTTCCATCTCTTTAGGAGATGTATGCCACCTTCATCTCACTCCCTATGCCTTATATGAACTTTAAGACTGCTGGACCCCCACCAAGAGTGAGACAAAGTCTGCTTTTAGAAGAGCGGGTCACACTTGTGAGATCCACTCACCTGACTTTTGAAAATCCCGTGGGCTGGGATTAGACAAAACGTTGTGTACGTTAAAGCCAGTTGCACGTTCTTTTAAAACCTCAAACTAAATATCTCGATGTCGGGATATTTAGTTCATGGTTTTAAAAGAATTCATGAAATGTCTCATCTAATCCTAGCCCGCGGGACTTTCAAAGTCAGGTGAGTGGATCATGCGATCTGCTCGTCTAAAAGTAGCCAGATTTTGCTAGACCCACCTGGTCATAAAGACCCCAACTGCCAATCAAACACACTGTGGGAAAGGTGACAACCAGAACTCCCAGTTGCCAATATGGGTTTTATGTACAAAATTCCTTTCCAGTCCCAATAGGCAACCCACAGTCACTCACAGTGCTCAGGGAGGGTGCTGCTTCCAGTGCCGACTGAGGATTCCAAATGGCCAGTGCTGAAATTCCACCCCCTAATCTTACATCTTTCTCCCTGCTTCCTTGGAGGCTGGCAAGGGCCCATCTCCGCTTCCCGCCCTTTTGCATTACCACAGCAACTTCCCCCTTCAAGGGCTGAGGGCTGCCTGACCCGGTGTCCTTCCTCCTTCTTTAAGGGTGTGTGTGACAAAGCCCCCCCCTCCCCCTTACCCTTCCCCCATGGCTAACCCGGCTTTTCAAGAGGGACCACAAAAGTGTAATTGCACAATAATGTGTGATAATTTATTACAGCAAAATAAAATGCTTAGAGGCCATCCTGACTCTCTTGAATATTCATAGAATCACAGAGCTGGAAGGAACCCTTAGGGGTATCTAGTCCAGTGCCCTTCCATGAAGCAGAATCCACAGTATCTGCACAATCTGTAGGAGATGTCTGTCTAATCTGTTATTAAAGACCTCCAGTGATGGGACCTCTTACAACTGCCCTTGGCAAATTCTTCCACTGACTAACTGTTCTGTTGGTTAGAAAATTCTTCCTAATGTTTAGCCTAAATCTTTTCTCCTTTAATTTAAACCTGTTAGTGTTACCTTTGGTCCTATCCTCAGTGTCAAGAGAGGACAACATTTTGCTAATAGCAGTGTTTTACATATTTGAAAACTATAATCATGCCCCCCCCTTTAATTTCATTTTATCAAGGAGACTTCCCAATTGTTTCAGTCTCTCCTCATAGGCCTTTGATCCATCACCTTTATCATCCTCTGAACCATCTCCAACCTCCTTCTTAAAGTGAGACACCCAAAATTGGACTCACTGTTCTAGATGAGACCTTTCCAAAACCAAGCAGAGGAGAACAATCACGTTCCTTGTTTTACAGACGACGCTTCTGTTGGTGCAAAATCTGAAAGAGAGTTTACCCTGCTGCATCACATTGGGTGTTTTTTTACCCTGCTGCATCACATTGGGTGTTTTCAGATGTGACGGGGCCAGTTGGCCCCGTCACAAAAACAATAAAGTCATCCCCCGCCGGGACGACCCGTCACACCCTAACAGATGTGCCGGGGTCATCCCGGCGGGGAATTGGGGAGGGGGTGGGGCCGCACGGCGCAATGTGCGGCCGCACGGCCCTGTCCACTTCATGTACCCCGCTGCCCGCTCTTTGGGGAGATGGGCGGGTGGCAGGGCCAATGCGGCAACAGCGTCTGGCCGAATCAGCCACGTCCCAGAATCCCGCCGGTGCTTCCAGGCCGTGGCAACCGACCAGACGTTACTTTTCTTTGATCCCCACTGGGGATCACTTTCACCACGCTTCCCGGGGAAATGGTGCAGCTAGCCTGGGAAGCGTGGTTGAAATTGACCCCATGTGGGGATTGAGCGTGGCGAACATCTGGCAGCCGCCAAACAGACATGCGAGTCACAGTGACCACAGGTGGGTATTCACCGTGGTTTACTGTGATCTCGTAACATCTGAAAATACCCATTGTTGACTCTCATCAATTCTGTCATCTAACTTTAACCCTCCAGATCATTTTCTGAACTCCTGCTGCCCAGCCAGTCATCTCCTATTTTGTATTTGTACTTTTCATTATTATGTCTATGTTCAATATTTTGCTTTTGATCTTGATATCAGCAGAAGTGAGTGTATTTTTTTCAATAAATTGAGTTATTTTTATCATAAACATACCATATTATTAGCTGCTCCAAGCTACTTCGTCAGGAGCGGCGAGATACAAATTATGTTAAATAAATAAATACATAAATAATTCTGATTTTAAACCACCTTTAAATTTCACCCACCCATAAGTAGTGTCTGCTGGCTGTTATTGCATTGCAAGTTGATGCCACCTTACATTCAACATTGCAGGCTTAATAATTTTCAATAGTCTTGTGATGGGAGACTTTACAATGTTTTAGACATATTGATACATTTGACAGTTAACAACCCTACAATAAACCCTGATAGAGTAAGTAGATTTGAGGGAGAGGGAAGACAAGCTAGCATTTGTAATGCTAAGTAAATAACAAAACAAGGGAGGCCAGTTAAATCTGTCTGACTTATACTCTGTTCTAGAGAGAACATGGAAGACCCACAGAGCCCTCCCTAAGGCATGTAAAAACTCAGAACTACAGTTTTAGGCTTATCATTTTTTACTGTTATGTACCTACTCAGATAATTTTAGCATCTACTACTGGTAAGTCAAGAATATATCTGATGCTTCAGTCCCCACTGTGCAGTTCTAATGTGCTCCAATTGTTTTCTGATTTCTATTACTTCTGTAGTACTAATGATGTTGGAATGGTAAAAACAAGTGCAGTGTCTTGGTACCCAAGACCCCATATAGAAAAGAAAAATGAGCATTGGCAACCAGAAGAGAGATGCAGTTGGCTACTAAACAGTACAGAAAGCATGTTGAATTATTGATAGCTATATTATTGCTCTGCCATCCCAACAGGAGTGAAACCGAGGAGGATAACTCTCCCTCAGTTTCTCCTTCCTTTTGTCTTGACAGTATAGCATAAACACTGGTCTCCTTTGTACTGTGTTTGGCAGTGAGTCTAGCAGACCTGAAGAAAGTGAACAGCCAATTAAGCTCTAGTCTCTTTGGTGGGGAGATAAGTGGGATTTTCTTGGGCTGCTGCTCAACTAAAAAGCTGTTATTCTACTCATACCATTTTTTCCCCATGCAAGATCCCTTCCCTTTTCTTTACCCTTTTTACTTTTGGGGATAACCACACTACATAAGAATATTCATCAAAGTCTAAACATCCCTCTAGAGGATCCTGTGACATGCTTGTACTCTGAATAGAAAAGCTACGAATCCACGTGGTAGCAGAGATCTTTTATCAGGATGTCATCTTCCTTCTGCCAAAGGACAAATTCAACGTTTTCTAGGCAGTTGCCCTTATTTTTGATGTCACTGCTAGAAATAATGAAGGAAAGAGGAGGATTTCAGATCAGCTGACTCAGCAGGACATTGCCAAATTCAGATGGAAATCATCAGTTAATGCAAATTGCCCATCACTATGTACTGGGTTTCTTGCAGAAAAGTTTATTTTTACATCCCTTTTTCAGCCAATCCTAGTCTATATAAAAGTAACACATTCTCCTGTACGACACTCAGCTTCAGCACTTGCTTGTAACACTCTCTTTTTACACCTCTTATTCTAATTCTACATCCCCACAAGTTCTGGCCTGGCCTTTGCCCTCCTCCCCAAGAATAGAACAGCATATTTTAGGATGAGCAAACATTAGCAAGGACGCACTCGCATAGCACATGCCCCCACAATGAAAGCTGCCGCAGGCTCTGCTCTACGTTGGAAGATGTGTGTATGCACCCAAATATGACTGAGAATGAGATGTTGCCGACTACTGTCTCGCTGTGGTTTTCAAACCTTTTCACACCAGAGTCCCACATTCACTTGCTAACAACCATCTGTGCCTTAGAAATGCTTTGGGAATTCTTACCACTTCTTACCAGAATCAGTTCTTGCAACATTTCATATGATTCTTGCTAAGAATGAGTGCATTGGTTTATTAAGTAGCATACAGAGTAGTCGAAGCAGAACAGTTCTTTGCCTGGCTCAGAAAATTAACGTCAAACACTAGACCAGAGACACAGAATTGGACCTGGGAATCTCAGATACCAATCTCTTCCAAAGATGTGAGAAACATATATTGTGCTAGACCAAGACCAGCATTTGGCACCCCAATGTTCTGGTCAGAAAAGGGACTAGGTTAAAACCATGCTATCTGTCCTGATGTAGTCTCAGCTACAGGTAATTTACTGTACTTTACTGATGCAAATATCCATTCACTGCTATTCAGTTTGCAGAGCCAATGAAAGAATGAGTTGGGTTTCATTTTTTTATGTGCTTTAACAAACCTGGCGGTTATATTCTAATTTCAGAATGTTTGATATCAGGGAGGTGGATACAAGATTGAAGACGCAGAGCTGAACACAGATTTTCAGATCCAAGCTTGAATTTGCTGCTATAAAACTGAGTACTTTTTTCCTGTTGAAGTAATTGAAAGACAATGTGGTTACTAATATGGAGCTTAGTAATGAGTCTAATTTGTCTCCCATTTAAAGTCAACTGATGTATTCTAGATGGGATGGAAATTCAACATACTAACACTACTTGTGCATATGTATGTTTTTTGTTGCTTTCTTCGGCACTGAATCAGCTCCAGTATTGTTTTTAAAATTTCTTGTCTTTTTAAAAAAAAATAGCTGTTCTTGTAGGCTTTTCTTTTCTCTACATTTACATAAAGCATTGAAAAAAAATTAAAGTGATGGTCTTAGAGAACTGGTGCTTTCTTAGTGGCCTGTTGCTTCATAACCTACCTCGGCTCTGCTTATTTTATCCTCCTTCATATGTGACACCAAACAGAATAGTGCTCAAAGTTTGCTTGCCCTGATTGTTTCTAGTTTCTAGGATTCTCTCAGCTAATTGATTAGGTACCATTGCTTGTGAGGTCAAATTGCATTTTCTAGCTTAGTTGTCATTGTCAAAAGATTCAGTATCCCAATAGCACTTGACCTGTTCTGATTTTTACTTGTGTTTGGCACAATATACCCTTGTTGCTATTGCATCATTAACCCCCACTTGTCTACCTACCTACCCAATAGCATACACCTACAAGGATGTCCTTTAGAAACAAATATTTATTTCTCAAAACATGATCATACAGGCATAAAGGTTGGGAGCCCCTACTCTAGGGCTTCTCACTTTACTACCTGCCATATTTCCAGTCATGCAAAGGGTTAAACAGGGAATGGATTGCTCTGAAAGACATTTAAATGCCATATTGATAGCACAAGTTGCAGCTTACCTTTTCTGAGGCAGATGATCTTTCATTTTAAGCCCTGCTGTTGCCTTAATCAAATGATCACTTGATGCACACATTGATCAGGAGATCAGAAACAGCATGCATGCGTGTATGCATACTGCTTTTTATAATGGCATCAAAGCGGCAGCAGTTGGGTACCATATGTTGCTGATCTGCTGTGTGGCTACAGTGAATCTGCTCATTAATGTGGTGCATAAATAAAACTGTTTGGTGATTGATGGGCCTGGACATTTTGTTTCAACATAGGACGGTGGATTCCCAGGTATTCAGATTTATTTGATTTTTTTCCAGCTAGGTAAAGAAACTAACTTTTTCTTGATGCAGTCCTTCTTTCTAGAATATAAAATTCTGCAGAAGGTATATGGCCTTATGCAGAGCTCATTCATATCTAGTGTCCTTTGTTGATAAATTACACCATCAGTCAAAAAAAGCACATATTCTTTGGCTTCCTGAAATCTGCCCCCCCCAGCCCCCCCAGTGTTTGGTAGACAGAAGGATGTGTCTTCTAAATAAAACAAAACAAAGGCCTGGAGACTCCTGGCATTTTTTGTAATATTTAGGCAGGTGTTCTGGCCATATTCCAACTTGGCTAATCATTATATTCTAACTCCATAAATAATTCCTTCTGTGTATTCATAGAAGGAAGAAAGACACTCCAGCAGCATTTCTTGTCCTGAGCTATTGTTGTGTTCTGTTTGCTTATGTGGGTTGCACTTGCATTTTGATAGTGATGGAAGTGATTCTTGCAAATGTGAAGCCATGCCCTCTACTTAATCTTGCAGCCCTTTACACCACCACAAACTGAATGCAAGCATATGGAAATATTACTAGCCCTCTTATGGTGGCAACCTATAGAAGATTTATTATTATTTATTATTATGTATTCAATTTAAATGCCACCCCTTCTTGCTATAAGCATCTCGGGGTGGCTAACAACATTTTAAAATACATAATAAAGTAAAATACATGAAAAACAACACTAATAACCCCAAAGTTAAAATAACCCAGTACCAAAACCCCTCTCTAACCCAACCCACCCATCCCATCTCCCTTGGTAAAGGCCCGACAGAGCAGCCAGGTCTTACACTGTCTACGGAAAGAGGGGAGGTCAGCGGCCAGGCAGACGGGAGGGAGTTCCACAGCTATGGTGCAGGCACAGAGAATGCCTTCCTAATGGTCGACACCTGGGAAACACGGAGAACCTCAAGGAGGGCACTCCTGGCTGACTGCAGAGGTCGATCCAGGATCCAGAGGGTGAGGCAGTCCTGCAGGTAGGTGGGTCCCAGGCCGTTTAGGGCTTTAAAGGTCAACACCAACACCTTGAATTGGGACTGGAAGACTATCAGCAGCCAGTGCAGAGAGCGGAGCACTGGAGTAATGTGCTCATGTCGGCACATCCCCTTCAGGAGATGGGCCACCACATTATGCACCACCTGCAGTCTCCAGACCAGCATTAAGGGTATCCCCATGTAGAGTGTATTACAGTAGTCTAATCATGAGATTAAAAAACGCATGAATGATTGTGGCCAGGTCCGAGTCTGAGACATACGGTCTAAGCCAACGTGCGAGATGTATCTGGCAGAAGGCATCCTTCACCACGACTGCCACCTGAACATCCGGGTGGAGCTGCGGATCAAGAAGCACCCCCAGACTATGGACCTGAGATACCAGGGGAGGGAAGACCCCATCAATGATAGGGGCCATCGCTCCCCTGGATTTCCCCACAAACTCTGTCTTGTCAGGTTTTAACTTCAAGCATCTCGCCCTCATCCAATAACCCACAGCTGACAGACACTGGGTAAGCACCGAGACTGCTGGACCTGGGTCAGATGAAAATGAGACATATAGCTAGGTATCATCAGCATATTGATGACACCTTACACCAAACTTCCTAACAACCTCCCCCAAAGGCTGCATATACACGTTGAACAAGAGAGGGGATTAGATGGAACCCTGAAGAACTCCACATGTGAGGCCCCAGGGAGAAGATGAAAAGTCACCCAGCACCACACATTGGGTTCTCCCAGCCAGGAAAGCGCAGAACCAGTCAAGAACAGTCCCACTAATCCCTGCCCAGTGCCGCAGCTGAGTCACCAACAACTCATGATCAACGGTATCAAATGCAGCCAAGAGATCTAACAGAATCAACAGGGTCGAACGACCCTGGTCCAACTCATGTGACAGGTCATTGGCCAAGGCCATGACAAGGGCACTGTTGACATCTGCCCCACTAATGGATCCCTCGCCTCAAGGCTAGTGCTAAATATCATGTCCAGGGTATGTCCTCCAATAAGTGTGGGGCCCACCACTCTCTGAGACAGGCGTATGGTTGCCATGGCAGCCATGAACTCATACTCTGCCCCTCCAAGACTGGTGTCAGCATGAATATTGAAGTCCCCCAGGACTATTGCCCTGGGAGACAGCAAGACCACCTCCGACACCAGTGTGGGCAGGGAAACTGCTGTACAGATGGGTGCTCACTATTTATTTATTATTAAAATTTATATTCTGCCCCTTCCTGCTATAAGCATCTTGGGGAGGCTAACAACATTTTAAAATACATATAACTAAAATACAATTAAAACAACATAAAATCCCCATACCCAAACCCTCCCTAACCCAACCCATCTCCCTTGGTAAAGGCCCTGCAGAAGAACCAGGTCTTACACTGTCTACAGAAAGAGGGGAGGTCAGTGATCAAGTGGACCTCCAATGGGAAGTAGTTCCACAGTACCGGCGCAGCCACAGAATGGAAAATTGGGTACTTACCACTGAATTTTCCTTCTGCGGGGGAACCTCCTGGACGGCCAGTCTAGACAGTAGGGGTGGATCCCGCCGGGAGCCAGTAGGAGGCAGACCTCTAACTTTGAGGAGCCTATTAGAAGGGATCTACCCTCAGCTCCCCAGTCTGGAAAGCTGACCTGGAGAATTAAACCCCCCATATCCTCTAAAAAAAAACATTTTTGAACTACTCCGACTGAACCTGCTCCCCGGGAGAACTAACTCTCCTCCCCAACGGAACTGAGCCTGAGTAAAGCCGTCAAGAAACCCTCTTACGGCTGGGAACAAGAGGCTCCTCCCCTTGTATCACCACAGAGTTGACCTCACTCCGGGTGGGGACTGGCTGGCCAGGAGGATCCCCCGCAGAATGAAAATTCAGTGGTAAGTACCCAATTTTCCTTTCTCCCAGGGGATCCTCCTGGCCATCCAGTCTAGACAGTAGGGACATACCAAAGCAGTACCGTAGCCCCACACAAGGGAGGGAAAACTAACTTATTGAAGGGAGGTCAAGATAGGTGGCGGAGGCCCCCCCCCCAGGCAAACGAGAGTCCGCCCTAGAGGACCACCTGCAGCACCTGCCTCCCAAAAGCTGCATCCGCAGAATCCTGCAAGGGAATCTTATAATGGGAGGTAAAGGAGTGAATGGACGACCACGTCGCT
>QEPC01008359.1:1800368-1889459 GCA_003113815.1 Sphenodon punctatus | reverse complement strand
CCCCCCCCCCGGTCCCTCCAGTCACGGCTGATGCTGAACAGAGTACCCAGCTGGAAGAAGGTCATCCACTATAGGCACCAAATCAGTATCCAGCCAGGTCTCCATAAGACACGCGAGCTCAGCCGGTCTAGGATCATCTCCCAGACCGTGGTTGACTTATTGGCCACCAACCTCGCATTTACCAGCATCAAACCGAGACCAGGGGCCCTCTGATTCCCAATCACCTCACCGCCTGCCTGGGGGTCTTTGAGCAGGACAGTTACAAAATATCTGTCCCATCTCACAGATCTAACTCGCCTCCGAGAAGGATCATAATTCCCCCAGCCCAACATGACCCCTATGGCTGCAGACCCCCTCTCCTGGTCTGTCCCCCAACCCCTCTCCCTGGAGGCTGTCCTGCCAGCCCCCAAGGGAGATACCCACCCACTACACCCCCTATCCTCCTCTGCCAGAGGAGGATAGCCCCCCATCCACTCCCTCCTAAACCATCACCTCCTCCCCAATAGTCCCCTCCCTTCTAACCACCCATTGCCCCCTCACACCAGGCGACACTCCTCCCTCCATATGCCCCCACCTCACACCTGGGTGCATATATTGGGACCTCCCCACCCTCCAACCCAATCCCTACTCCCAACACCCTCCTACCCCACTAAAAACCTTCCACTTCTACTCCAATCTGCTGACTACAGCTCCCACCACTCCAATTGCATTGCAACTAACCCCCAACCCCCTGGGTGTCTCAGCAGTACACCCACTTTCTCTCCGGCCAAGCTTTATGCCTGTAATTTATTCTGCTTAGCAAAGTAGATCAAATTATAATGGCTATCTGCTGATGGTACAACCACAGTTGGGGTCATGACCCACAGTTTGGGAACCTCTGTACCATGCTATACTGTTTATGCCATAAAACCAGAGGTGAGAAACCTTTTTCCTCCCAGGCTCACTTTGAAAATTAATACAAGCTCCAACAACCACATAGAAGTTGGGGACAGAGGTGATTAAAGGTTGCACTCAGGAATATGAGAGTAGATCATTGATCTGTGTCACGGTTATGTCCCCTATGCTTGTGTGCATGCCCTCATCTCTGCTCCCTTACCCTGAGCTCAGTCTTTCAGTGCTTGGGGGTAGGAATTTGATCCAGGGGCCAGATCAAGGAACAGCAAAGTAGCTAAATAAGAACTATCCCTGGACCACATTTGGCCCCCCAAGCCGGAGGTTCCCTCATTCCTGCTATCACTATCTTTCAATTTTTAAAGCCTTTTTTGTAAAAACTTTTTTTGTGTGTAGTACATACCATTGTGGCAATCCTGGCACACTTAGGGTGTCTTTAGACATAACGCTGTTCAGTGTTCTGTAACACAGTGTCCTACCGTTACAGTGTTTAGACATACCATCAACACAGTGTTCATCCCTAACACTGATTAAACTGTCAAGGCCTGACAGCATTCACTACCAGTGTTTGTGTTGAGTGTATGTCTAAACACTGTAACTGTAGGACACTGTGTTACAGAACACTGAACAGCATTATGTCTAAAGACACCCTTAAGGGGGGATGAAGCATTTTTCCAGGTGATTGTGAACAAGATGAACACACTGGCGTCTGGGTTAAAAAAAATATGGCCCAAATTTTGGGTGCCCATGCCCAGTTTGAGACTGATTGGGTCTTATTTTAAAATCTGCTGAGCACTCACTACTTCATCTTGAATCAATGGGTGCATCAGATACCCAGCACTTGTGAAGATTAAGCCTAATGCATATGCCTTTAAAATGGTAGTATGTATCCTTTTGATGACTCAGAACGCCTTAAATTAGGAAAATGTGAAAGCTCACAGATGAGCTAAAGGGTTAACTTCACCTTCCAAAGCATAGGAGTAACTTTCCTTCACACTAATGGGATTGTTGCACATATGTCCACAGGACAGTACACCTCAGCCTGTCAACATGAAAAGCTTCTGAAATGTTCTGCATGCCAGATAAAAGTCAGGTGTCCCTTTCATGCAAATGACTCATAATATCTATTTCTGGGCAAAACTGTGAGGAAGGACTAGTGTAGGCCAAGCTAGCCAGTACCATTTCAGCTCACTTTGATTCTGCTTCATGCTCTTAGCAGAACCTGAAGGAATGAATAAAACAGATTAAAAGGCTATAATCCAGCTGCCTGTTGATTCCACAAACACCTTGAAAAACAACACAAAACCTAAGGGTGTTCTCCAGTACATCTGGCAAAAAATTGCTATATAAATAATATGATAATAAACAGGGCCTTCCAATGCAGGAAACAAAAGTAAGGTTGATTATTGAACATACTACAGAAGTCAAATACTGACAGTGGAACAATAATGAATGGCTCAGCTTTTGCTATTGCTATTTATAATAAAAATAATAATCTGTTATATAGAACTTATAAAAAAAGGTTCTCTTCTTAGACTTTAGCTGCAAACCTTTGCTGTGGCCAAGTACATGCCCTCCAACTGTACCTTTTTTGTCTAGTACATTAACGAGCTTTGTAACGGTTATCCCAGCCATGCAAGGTTTGTACCCGTTTCAGCAGACAGTGGAGATTGGGTGTTAACAAATGAGATGATAGCCTACATCAGGTGGGTGTCCACATACCCATTTATTAGGTATCTGTCCCCACCAGCCATGTGGCCACCAGGCACCGGACATGCAGTCCCCACTTACGGCAGGATCTTGGAGAATGTGGAGCCCACCGTGCAAGCGAATGAGCCCACATGTCTACGTCCTGTCGATTAGGTTGTGTGCAGCACCTCTGTGCATACAGGTCCACCAGCACCATAGATTCATGGTTGAAAATCCTTGAGTGTTCGGGGAGCTTCCTGCACTTCTCTCCGATTTTGCCCTCACTGGCCCTTCTAGTGGAGACTGCCCTCAAGCTCATGAAATACATGCAAGGGGGCTGCTCGTTTATTAGGCTGGGCATGCTAAACATGTGAGACCGCATTCACATCTACAGTGGAGAGACCCACGAGGGAAGACGCGGCCAGCGAGGAGGAGCTGGAGACCAGAAGAGGCGGTGCGAACGGGAATGTCCCACGGCTTCCCTCCAGTGTGAATGGGGATGTCCCACGGCTTCCCTCCAGTGTGAACGGGGATGTGCCACGGTTTCCCTCACACATGTCAGAGTGCAAAATCATGCCTTGACATGCGTGAGGGAAGCCGCAGCACATCCTCATTCGCACCGGCTCTTCTTCTGCTCTCTGGCTCCTCCCCACTGCTGTGTCTTCTCTCACAGGTCTCGCCACCATAGTTGTGAATGTGGCTTGAGTGCGGGATGCACAGACTGAACCTGGACTCCAGTGGGCTATCGTTTTGTTCATTAACACTCATTGTTAGCACCTCATCAATTCAGCTGAAGAAAGAGCTGGCTGGCTCACTGCTCTGGCTGCTGCTACTGTTTTTTTATTGCTGGAGGAAGGGGTGGGGCATCATTTCTCAATTTAACAAGTTTGGGATAAGCACCACTATCAAAGAACAAAGAAAGGTAAAACACCCAGGCCAAAGAAAGGTAACACCCAGGCAGGGGGAGTTGTGTGCCTGGTATCAAGATAAAAAACTAAAAAAAGGTAATATGGATGAGAGTGTGTTTGTGAGAGATGCTTCTTTAGCCTGCTGAAAGAGATTGTCACTACCTCTATCTGTGAGCCTCTGAGTGACTTTAGAACTAAAACTTTAGAGCAAAAGTCATTGCAGACATTTAAGAATTCTGACTTTTTAATAACCGAGTTTGAAGTTGAACCATCAGTCCTGCACATACAAACATATGTATACACAGAGGCTGTTTTTAAAGACCACACTATAAAGTTTTGAAATCGTTCTTACCTGACTTGCAGAATGATGTCATTTTCATACATCATTCCTGTTTCTGTGGCTAGATGACCACAGCTGTGATGTTTTATTAGGATATTCCATTCATGGTTGTCTAAACCATTCCTTCAAGCCGGTCTAGAGTTTAAAGTGAGCGGAGCGTTCCTGTACCTGT
Organism: Sphenodon punctatus; assembly: GCA_003113815.1. Taxonomy (NCBI): domain Eukaryota; kingdom Metazoa; phylum Chordata; class Lepidosauria; order Sphenodontia; family Sphenodontidae; genus Sphenodon; species Sphenodon punctatus. Next base: position 1,885,459 of record QEPC01008359.1, on the reverse strand, counting down.
ACAGATGGGGGAAATACCTGTTACATAACGTTCTTTATTTATAATGTTTTATGAAATCTTGAAAAAGTTGTTTTATAAAAATGTTCTAAACCCCAGAAGCAAACTGGAAGTGTCAAAATTTGTAACATTTTAACAGTATAGACAATCACCTTTATAACATAAAAATCAGTAGAACCACTAAAAACCACCAGAGCCTCTCACACAGACATCCTCTTTTTTTTCCAGCTCAGCCCCAAAGTGGGCAATTACACATTTTCATAAACTCATGCAAATTTATGCAAATTAGGGATATACCAATTTCTCTACGTCAAATATATGAGGCTATACAAGCAGCAAATAGTGCAACTCAGGATGCTGATTCAGTGTCACAGTGCTTCTTGCATGGCTTGTGGTTTGCTCTACATAAGACAGCACTTAGTTCCACAGCACTTAGTGGCTACAGGTAGGTAGGGGGAAGGGATAGCAGGCTCTGCATTGTGCACCCTTCTAGCCTCCCTTCAATTTATTTAATGCAGTTTGCTGATTTCTTGTCCCTAGTCTTTTGTTTATACAACCTGCAAACCACCCCCCTCTACAGTGCCTCTCACTTGAGAGGTGCTACAGGGAGGAGGGGGAGGGGGTAGTCCGGTCTTTGAAATTAACAGGCCCCATCTGGGACTGCTGTGGAGCCAGGCTCCACAACAGTCCCATCTGGGGCTTGTAAGTTTCAAATGCCACTTCCCCCACCCCCCCAGCAGTGCCTTACAGCTTCAGGCACATCTCAATGCTAATGTATTCCTAGATGTCAGTCAGGGTTTCACCTTAGACATGGCATTGAGACTGTGCTTGTGGCCTTGGTTGATGACCCTTGGCAGTCAACAAGATCAGCTGTATCCTGTTGATTTATTTAGATCTAACAGCAGCTTTTGATACAGTTGGTTATGGAGTGGTGTTGGCATGGCTGAATGATCTGCCTGGGGTTCACAGGACTGCTCTTGAGTAGTTCCACTCATTCCTGTCTGGGAGAACCCAAAAGGTGGTTATGGGTGGTGGCTTATTGTCCCTTCAGGAACTCCCTTGTGGGGCTCCACAGGGTTCTATTTTGTTCAATGTGTATCTGAAGCCCCTGGCCAAAGTTGTATGGAGATTTGGAGTGAAATGTAATCAGTCTTCTGATGACACTCAGATCTATCTATCTTTTTCATTGAACCCAGGTCCTGCAGTCTCACTGCTTTCTTATGCCTGACTACTGTTGGGGACTGGATGTGAGCAAAGCTGATCAGTGATTGAAGCTGAATCCTTGGGATGTGCACCAGGCTTATTTATTTATTTATGTCGCCCCCCCCCACCCCACCCCGCCTCAGGCATCTCGGGGTGGCTCACAACATATTAAAAACATTTAAAAACATATTAAAAGAACAGAAATAACTACAATTAAAAACAGTATAACACCCATCCCCCCACCCTAACTCAACCCATCCACCCCATTTCCCTTGAGAAAGGTCTGGAAGAATAGCCAGGTCTTACACTGCCTACAGAAAGAGGGGAGGTCAGCAACTAAGTGGACCTCCAATGGGAGGGAGTTCCACCACCATGGCTCAGTCACAGAGAATGCCCTCCTCATGGTAGACACCCAGGAAACCCAGGGGACCTCAAGGAGGGCGCCCCCGGCCAACCGCAGGGACCGATCCAGGACACAGATAATGAGGAGGTCTTGCAGGTAGGCAGGGCCAAAGACATTTAGGGCTTTAAAGTTCAACACCAACACCTTGAATTGTGATCCAAAAACTACCAGCAGCCAGTGCAGAGAGCGAAGCACTGGTGTAATGTGCTCCAGTTGGCCCGTCCCAGTCAAGAGACGGGCCGCCGCATTCTGCACCAGCTGCAGTTTCCGAACCAGCATCAAGGGTAGTCCCACGCAGAGTATTAGTATTAATTATTATTATTATTATTATTATAAACATTAATATAGCGCCAGCATGTGCCTGGTCCTGTACAGAACATAGAAATAGATGCGGTCCCTGCCTGTGGCTTACAATCTAAAAGACAAGGAGGGGGAGACAGGGAGAGGGGACAGTGGGAGAGACAGGGGAGAAGACAAACAAACATTCAGGCGGATGCGAAGTCTCAGGTGCGTGTGCTTGGCTTGGTTACAATCAGGTTGGTTGCAGCAGTCTGCAGAGGAGGGCAGACAGTAAGTATATGGGGAACGACTAGCAGGCATTGGGAAAGGCGGCGAGGAAAAAGTGGGTCTTGAGGAGGGATTTGAAGGAGCGGAGGGAGGGGGCAAGGCGGATGTGGGCAGGGAGGGAGTTCCAGGCATGGGGGGCAGCGAGGGAGAAGGGTCGAAGGCGGTTAGGTGAGCAGGAGAAACGAGGGAGAGTGAGGGAGGGGACAGAGGAAGAGCGGAGAGCACGTGCAGGAGTGCGTAGGGAGATTAGGTCCGAGAGGTAAGGGGGAGCTTGGTTGTGGAGTGTTTTGAATGTGAATACCAGGAGTTTAAACAGGATACGTTCAGGAAGGGGGAGCCAGTGAAGAGAGAAGAGGAGAGGCTGCACATGGTCGAAGCGATGGGCAGAGTGAATGACCTTGGCAGCAGAGTTTTGGATTGAGATAAGGGGAGACAGGTGAGAGCGAGGGAGACCAGCAAGGAGGACATTGCAGTAATCGAGGAGAGAGATAACCATGGCATGAACAAGGGTTTTGGCCGAGGAGGTAGAGAGAAAGGGGCGGATCTGAGCAACGTTATGGAGGGCGAATTGGCAGGATTTGGCAACAGAGTCAATGTAAGGTTTAAAAGAGAGGTGCGTGTCAAAGATGAAGCCCAAGCTATGGGCTTGAAGAACAGGATGGATGGTGACTCAATCGATGCAGATGGGCAGGTTAGAGGGAGAGGAAGAGGAGGGAGGAAAAATGAGGAGTTCGGCCACGTTAAGCTTTAGTTGATGTCAGGACATCCAGGCGATGATATCAGAGAGGTAGTTGACGAGACTTGAGTGGACAGAAGACAAAAATGTCATTTTCATTATTGTTATTAACAACAATGTCATTATCAGTATCGTTGTCATTATCATTATCGGTATTGTTATCGGTACAGTTTCAAACAAAGATTTTATTTTTGGTATTGGTATTGTTATTGATTCCTGTGCACAACTAATATCTGCCTAAATCTAGGGGAGACAGGAGAAGGGAAAAGGACAACTATCTATTATCTAATCAATTATCTATATAACTATTCTAATCTAAATCTTATCTATATGTCTATAATATATATCTATATCTAATCTATACTACCTATCTTCGTATAATGTACAGAGGGGAGAAGGGCAGGGAAAGGGAAAAGTTAAAATGTAGGGTATGAGGAAGGAAAGGTATTGGTAATACAATGAGGGCTAGGAATGATTTTTGTGTGTAAGCACCAGTTCTGTAAATGCAGCCTGAGAGGCAGAGCTCTCACAGAACAGAGAGAAAAAGCCTGGTCCTCCCATTATAAAGTGTTTCAGTGCCCTCCTCCAGAGCCCCCGTGATTGGTTGTGGGAGGCAGCAGACTTTGAGCAGTCACAGAGTGACATGAGAGTGTTGGGCCTGCTTGCACTGCTCATTGGCCAGCGATACATCCATCACATAATTTTGAGCTACTCGCCCCTCCCAACACAGGCACAGTTCAAGAGTTCAACCCTGTTAAGACTCCAAGATGTCTGCTCCCTCCTCCCCTCGCCACATTTTCCCTCCAAAACTCAACTGCCACATAACTAATAATAACAACAACAATGACACTGTTGTTTTCATTTTCAGTATTGGTATTCTCAGTTGTCATTTTTGTTATTGCAAAAACGAAAACAACAATTTTGGTATTGTTATTGTAATAACGAAAATGACATGCACAACCCAGTGAATCCAGACATGACCAAAGTGAACATGGTTGGCCTGCCATGTGACCTGGGAGACATAGGGATTCCTGTTATTGATGGTTTCCAGTGTCCTTTGGTAAGTCCGGTTCGCAACCTTGCGGCACCTTTGGCTCCATTGCTGCACCTGGATTGTCAGGTTGCAGAGGTGGACAGGAGTGCTTTTTACCAATTACGTCTGGTGAGAAGACTTCAACCTTTTTTGTCAGATTTGGATCTGGTCACTGTCGTCTGTGCCTTCGTAACCTTGAGGCTAGACTACGGCAATGTGCTCTACATGGGGCTGCCCTCGGCCTTTATGGGAAGGGTGGCATATAAATGTAAAGAAAAAATAAATAAATAAATAAATGTTAATGCACCTTAGGTCACCTGGGCTGTGAGTCATAACTGGCATACAGTTTAGTGGTTCCACTTACCCCGTTGTTCCAATAAACGTGGAAGGCAGGTTCCTTAGTCAGGTGTAGCTTAAGGTTTATTTTATCCTTCTACATTGCAAGTGGATTCTTATGATAGTGGAATACAAGGAAAACCAAGGTCAGCCTAATGCTTCACGTGGCCCAAGATACTAGCCATATCAGGAGCAGTAGGGAAGTAACCTCTCAGGCCACTTTCACACCTGCACCCCCCCCCTCATGCATATTCTGGCTGTGGGAGGGAATGCACAAGCTAGGATATGCACGTGGTTTGTCCGGTCTGAACCCCCCCTCCCCCCCATGTGGCTTTGTTGGCAAACACCTGCAGCGATACAGAGCTGGATTTCCTGCTCTGTATTGCTGCAGGTGTTTTCCAGAAATGCCGCGCGCACACGCGCGGGGGGGGGGGATTTGACATCAGCCGAACCATGCACATATCCTGCCATGCGCATTCCTTCCCACAGCCAGAATATGTGCGGGGGGCAGTTCTGAAAGTGGCCTCAGTGTGACTATCTTATTCTGATAAGGCTGCTGTAGTGCTGAAACAAATAAAAGATTTTGTAAATATCATGCACTTCATCGGATACCGCTCCAAATAATATTCACAACCCAAACATGCACATATCCCTTTTGGTTGTTTTTTTTTGTTATTTGGTTCTTCATAGATTTGTTTATCAGTTGTTCACCTACTTCAGTTCAGCTCTTTGCGTATATGCAGTAGATGAAATGAAGTGAACACATAGATAGAAGCACCTGGATAACCAAAAAACCAACCTGAAAATGTGAAAAGGATATCTGACAAAGATGGACCTAAATAGATCTAAATAGCAGTATTCAGTTGAAAAGATAAGGTTGTGAAAGGACATTCCTGAGGGGCTCAGCTCCTTTTCTGTATGCTAGAGGAAAGAACCCACAAGAAACAAGGACAGCTAAGGGTGTGCAGAAGGGACACCATTTGTTTTTGTTTTTAAAAAACCCTTCATTTTTATTTATTTTTTTAAACGTCTCTACCTTTTTTTTTGAGGGAGGTTGTTGTTATTATCTTAAAATCACTGTGCATGTGAAAATGGCTGCTGGCGCCATACTGTGCATGCATGGCCCTTTTCCAAAATGGCGCCGAGGCTGCTGGCACCATTTTGGAAAAGCGTGCACATGCGCAGAATGGTCTGGTGGCCATGTTGCACATGCAACGTGATTTTTAAAAAAGGTTTTATTTTTAATAAATTAAATGGAAAAAACAAAAAAGAGATGAAAGCAAATGACAATTGTTTGCTTATTCATCCATTTTCATAATATTAGTTTCTCGATTAGATAACAGTGTGAAACTTTATATGATAATTGTTTAATTTTGATTTAGTAAAAGAAGTGATAAGGTAGTAACAAATCGGAAATTTTATTTTAATCAGCGTGTATGTTTATTAGATGGGGATAAAAGGGGAATCAAGAGAAATACTCGACGATTTGTATTTGATACAAATTAGTTATGTCCTGTTAGTTATGTCCTCGTGCAGATAAATTTGTATAATATTTTTACTACTATTTTTTATTTTTGATATGAATGTTTTATTTCAATTTTAGTTATCTGCCCAAGGTGAAAACCAGTGCCGAATAAACTATACTATACTATAATATTAGTCACGAAAAACAATGGGCTCCATTCGTTTTTGTGACTAATTAAAATTATATGATTTGCATACCCATGCCTAAGGGTTTTATGCTGCACAGCGCCATCAGGTGCCTCAATCACCCAGCTTCCCTGTACCTTCTGATCTGACTCCTCCAGTGCAAAGGGAAGAAGATGGAAAGAGTAGACTATCCAGATGAGTTGCTGAGATCCCCCAGACCGCAAAGGGTCTCCACCCATTGCAATCCTTCCATCCTATTCTCTCATTGCCATGGAAGTAGTGGGGCAGCCAGTTGGGGTACTCATTCTGCATTCACCCCACCTACCACAATAGATCCAGAATAGAGAGTACGAGTGAAAGAAAGGAGCAAGGTAGTGAAGCAGGCACCTGGGACCCCTGTGCATGTCATTTTCATTATTACAATAACAATAATGAAAATTGTCATTTTCATTATTGTTATTGCAATAACGAAAATGGCAAATAATAATAATAATAATAATGAAAACAGAAATGAAAATGACATTTTGTTTTTGAAATAAAGGGAAAAACTGAAAAATGTATTTCTGGCTATAACCTGTTTGTTTCTTATTCAATTTTGATGAAATGTGGGGGGGTTATACCCCCAATGGAGGGCACTGTGTGTACCATTTTTAAAAGTATTACATAAAAGAAACCAATTTTAGAAGCAATTGGATGTTGCAATTTTAAGAAAAACTCCATACACATTCATGGCTACAACTTCTTTATCTTCCATCCACTTTTCATGAAACCTGTAAATGTTATGTCCCTACACAAGCTTAAAATTCCTGTCAATTGTCATAAAGGGTCCTGATGGTATAAGACATTAACTTGAAGATACATTTACAGCTGTAACATTTGTATATTTCATCTTATTTACAGGACATTTGGCAAGAATGTATCAGATACCTTCCCTGTCATCTGTGCCAAACTACATGACAATTTAATAAAGGGGCCCAATTTTATAAGCAATTGATGTTGTCCCCTTGAAGACCATTATTCAGATAAATAGCAGCACATGCAGTGCCAGTCAGAGGCAGGCACCTGGCATGACAGAGGGAGGGAGGTTGTAGGAGGGAGCATGTGGATACTGTCAGACACATTGACTGGCCAATTACTGCATGCTTCAAGCTTTACAGGACCAATCGGTACTGGTTTTGAGGTGGGAATCGGGGGTGGCCCTCAGGCAGGCATAGAAGAGACATACCTGGGACTTTGGGGATAGCATCTCAGAAATAAGGAAACATAATTTACACATCCCGGCTGGCCAGTTACCATCACAATCACATTCTGCAGCACTGTGACAAAGGGCATAAGAAAATCTCTATTGGCCCTTTCCTAAACAGATGCTTCTGATTTCCCAATAACAAGTGGGGAAGAGATGTTGGGATAGTCACACAGCACAGAATTATTTAGTTGACATTTGTGCTGGCCAATTGGCATCACAACCCGATCTTATGCCACAGTGACACGCAAGAGAATCACTGGCATATGCTCCTTCTCTCCATATGCTGTGCAAGCATATAAAATTGGGACCCTTTATCACATATTTCTGATATTTGTCAGAGATTATCATAAAAGTGTAGTATAAATTTCTGCCAAATATCATGTACACTGGTTGGACTACAAAGATGTTACTGTCAGATACACATTTATATGTTAATTTCTTATACAACAAGGACCCTTTATCCAATCCTTCTGAAAGTTTGCAGAGACAGTTAGTATGGGATGCTGAGTAAAAGTGTCAAGTTTCATCTACATTAAATTTGAGACAAAGAAGTTACAGCTAAGAATGTATATGAAGATTTTTGCAAAACAATATAATTCAACTGCTTATAATATTGGATTTCTTTATCAAATAGTTTTGGAATTTGGTACATGTAATGCCTTCCATTGGAGGTATAATCCCTCCTAGTTTCAGCTAAATATAATTAATTTTTAAAAGGTACAGCCAAAAATGTGTTTTCCATGTTTCAAGTGTTTTCCATGTTTCAATGGAAAACAAAAACAAAAGCAAAAGCAAAAACGAAAATGGAAATTTGATATTTATGAAAATGAAAACGACAGATTTAAATAACAAAAATGAAAATGACATGGGCCGCTGGTGCATACCTCTAACTGCCATGCCTGCCTTGCTTTAAGCTGGCCCTGAGAAAACCCTAGCCAAGACCCTCTTGCTCTGACTACAGTACAAGCTGTACTCCTCTTCCAGCCATTTAAATTGCTCTCAGAGCTAATTCAGCAGTGTAGAGTAGTCAGAACCTGGTAAGAATTAGGGCCTCCCTCCACTCCTTCTGCATGCTGTAGAACAGCTACTCTATTCAATGAAGAACAACTTCTCCAATTAAAAAAATGAATCCATTTCCATTGTTAATACATAGGTGCCCTATCCACACTGGAATTGGTTCATAAAAGAAAGGTTAACATCCACATTCTTGCAAAAGATGTGATAGAATGAGAATCTCTAAAAGATACTTGATGTCAGAACTCTTTGTTTTACAAATACGTTTAAAAAAACAAACAAACAAAAAACCCGAAACGAAAACAACCACCCCCAAAGGATAAATAATATTTTTATTTCAGGAGACATTTGCAGACATAATTAAATATATGACATTGAAGGTGAATTAAATGGCATGTGAGCACTGCAGGAAGACATGCACCGATGGGCTCTAGGTTTTGCATGCCGGGGTGCCAAGTGTATCCAGCTGCAATTAACTGAAAATGAAGGGTACATCTCTAATGTCAGTTCTTGCTGAATTCACTCCAGCAGGGCTGCCTTTTTTGGAAGGACAAATTACACCATGTTTCGCTAACTAGTGATTACCAGTGGTGTATGAAATGATCTAAATTCCCAATATGCAACAAAATACAATATGTCCAGTGTTCATGAACACAGGGAATTTGAAGTTTGATGTTTAGGCCAGATAGCTAGAGACATAAGAATAGGCAGTTGCGAGTCAATTTCCAGAAAATTTCCCCTCCCTTAAAACTGAACATTAGAAAGAGTCCTGTGGACCTGGACGCCTTTCTAAATATCAGTCAAAGGGAATCTTTTCCCCACCATGGGCCACTTTGAAAGTTACTCCAATCTCCTTGGGCCAGATGGGAGTTGTGAAGAAGCTGGGGAGCATTAGAATGGAAGAAGGAAACAGAGAATCCAGATTATGGATCTATATCATGAATGCCTCTCCTTATCATTAAGTGCATGCTCTCATCTCTACTCACTTCCTCCTGAGCACATGCCTTCAGTTCTCAGTTGTAGGAGCTGGATGCACAGGCCAGATGCAGGAACTAAACAGGGACTTAAAAAACCTTGCATAGGCCTTATTTGGCATATGCGCCATAGGTTTGACTACCTCTGCTAAATATTGACATGCATCCTAAGAATTTACAGACTGCCTCTTCTCCGCCCACAATGTACTTGCTCACATGTGTCTCATTAAAATGAAGATTGATATTTGTCTAATGTGCCAGATGTAGCTTCTCATATATCTAGCAAAAACCTTATAATCTATCGTTTTGAAAGCAGGATACTAAATTGCAATACATATACAATATATACTATTTAGAGGAAGACTACTAAATTATAATATATGAATTGCAATATATGCAATTCAGTATTCTGCCTCAGAACAAGAAGCTAGATTACATGACCCTTAAGGTCACTTCCAAAACTACAATTATATACTTGTACACAGAGTTCTATACCAGGTTCCAATTTTGATACTTGTAAAACCCAGATTTTATCACGGTCATTTTTAGTGAATTTCATGACGAAAGCTTGAGAAAACAGGAAAAAGCCACAGAAAAAAATCAACAGATAGAGTAGTTGGAGTCCCACACTGTGGGTTGGGTCACAAGTGGAGTTGTTCCATCTATGAATATGGTAACAATACCACACAATACCTGATATATTTAGCACACCAGCTGTAAGATATTAAAATGTGAATCACCTCACTAACTATAAAATACCAGAAAATGAATTTGAATATACACTGAAGAAGCCATCTATGTGAGCGAAACGTTTGTGGATTACCTATTGTGAGATTACTTATTGTGAGGATTTTTCACTTCTTTTTTACTACGGTGGATCTAACTGTTATAGTATTTTGGCAAATACTTATGTATATCCTGCTTCACCATTATCATTGTATTGTGGCAAATAACTATGTATATTTTGCTTTATTTTCTATTTGTCCCTCTTATTAGTCCCTCGGTGCTATCCCAGTGTCTGGAGGCTGTGGCAGAGTGGATGCGGCAGAGCAGACTGAAGCTCAACCCCGATAAGACGGAGGTGAGGTTGGTGGGGAGAGCGAGGGAGGTGTTGGCCCCCCTGATTGGGGGGGTTCGCCCTCCTATAGCTCAGCAGGTTCGGAGTTTGGGGGTGATATTGGATGCAGATCTCCACCTGGAGTGACAGGTAGAGGTAGTGGCGAAGGCCACTTTCTGCCAGTTATATCTGGTGCGGAGGCTGCGCCTGTATGTCTCCGGCCTGGACCTGGCCTCCCTTGGCCATGCCTTTGTCACCTCAAGGCTGGACTACTGCAATGCGCTCTATGTGGGGCTGCCCTTGTTCCTGGTTCGGAGGCTGCAGCTAGTGCAGAATGCGGCGGCCCGACTCCTTTCGGGGATGGGCTGTCGGGAGCACATAACACCCGTGCTCCGGACTCTGCACTGGCTGCCAATAGCGAGCTGAGCCAGGTTTAAGGTATTGGTATTGATTTATAAGGCCCTTCATGGTCTTGGCCCCTCGTACCTCAGGGACCGCCTTGCCCTCCACGCCCCAGAGAGGCTCCTTCAGCCTGCCGGGGGTGCCTTCTTGGAGATCCCCTGTGTTAAGTGGGGGGCCACAATGGAGAGGGCATTCTCAGTGGCTGGGCCGCACCTTTGGAATTCCCTCCCGGTGGAAGCTCGCCTGACCTCAAGCCTTTTAACATTCTGGGAAATTTGCAAAACCTGGCTGTTTGCCCAGGCCTTGGGGGGGGACGGGGTTTGGGGGGGTTGTTATCCCCGCCACTCTTATTTATTATATTAATTATTTTTATGTTCCCTAGCCGTGTTTTATTGTTGTAATTTTATGAGTATTTTATGAGTATGTTTTATATTTGTATTTTAATTTTTTAAAAATTTGTTACCCGCCCCGAGCTGTTTCAGGAGGGGCGGGATATAAATATGAATAAATAAATAAATAAATTTAGAGTTGTATTGTAAAAGTTTTATCTATCATATTATATATTTTTGAACATATGTTGGTTTCTGAATTTTTCTTTTGAGATACAATTCCTTGTTAGAGCATAACCTCCATCAAGAACAGTTTTTTGTGTGATTTATTAGTTTTGCTATACTGTTACTTGTAATCCCTTTTTTACTTTCAAGTGCATAAAAGGGGAATAGCATGTTCACACATTACAAAACTCTAACATTTATAACACTTATAAGAACCCGTAGTTAGCAGTGTTAATATAGCACCAAAGAGATGTGTGTTAATTTTACTAATTAACAGGCAAAAATGGATACGTGTGTTAAATTAACATAGGCCCTTTTCAAACGGGCCGGCAGTCTGAGGGGGATGGGTGGAGACCATGGTGGGTGGGTGGTGCGTGGGTAGCCCATTACATGGACACCCATCCACCTCCACCCATCTCCACCCATGGAGCATCCACCATTGGCACCCATGCTTGGCCAATGGGTGGAGGTGGGTGGAGTGCAGGAGCATAACACACCCTCACCCAGTCACCATGGCAGTCACACACATGGCCGGGGGGTGGGGGGTGTTCGTGCAAAAAGGACTTTAGAAGCTCAACACAGCCCAAAGGAACAGAAGTCTCAGTTGCAAGAAAGAAACTTGACTGTAGAGAGCCATTTCTTTAAAGTTGGTCCATAAGATACTCTTTTGCTTGTGCTCTGGAAAACCTTGCTGCCCTTAGTTGCTTAAATTCCAGCTTTTGGGAAAAGATTGGGCTAATCTGCTACGATCTCAAAAGAGGCAAACGAAGTGGGTCGAATGATATCTTTCATTGGACCAACTCCTGGTGGTGGAAATAAGCAAGCTTTTGGGGCACACAGGGCCCTTCCTGAGGCATCTAGCATACCAGTCAAAGATTGTGTATTTCTAAAGGGATATATTTTACAGCTTCTCCATGGATATATTTTGTAGACCATTCCCCCCGAACAGTACGGTTTTACCATACAGCAATGATCAAAGGATTGTTTGGAACTACCTTTGTTGACTGACTATCAGTAGATTAAATGAACACCATCAGACTGCATTAGCAAAATTGTTTTTAAAATACATTTCTTCTCTGGGACATGTTGCTTTAATTATCAGATTTTTTAAAAAAATATTATTATACAGCCTGAACATAAAAATTCTATTCAGAGGGAAACATGGAAAATCTTTTATTTCAACTGTCTCAATAAAACTCCAGTAAGTGATCATGAAAAGATAATTGTTCTCTATTTTAATACTTAGGCTTTCCTGTCCCTTGCAAAAAGAGCACAAATTAGAGCAATTAAATATAAATATTTAAGCTTTTGGAGTGTTCAGAGATAAAAAATTATGATGCTTTCCTTTTGATTTTTTTCTTTTTTAATGAAACTCTCTTGGACATTTCCCCCCATATCAAAAAGGTCTGTGAGGATAGGGCTGAAACTTGTTTCTCTGAGTCTTGCGCTTCTCAACAAGAATCAGGGTTTTCAGCTTGTTCTTGCAAACAAGAACAAGGGGAGAATGACCTTGATTCTCACCAAGGAATGGAAAAAATTCACCATCCCCCACACTTTTAAAAAAAAAAACAACAAAAAAACCTTTTATTCACCTGGCTGCCTCTCTCTGAGTGTCGAGCTGCTCTGGGATTCCTCTCTGCTACTCGTGGGGGCAGGCGGGGAGGTGAGTTCACTGAGGAGAAGGTCTCACAGCAACAATTAAAACAAAAAAAAATGTCCACTGTGCACGTGCAAAATTGCTGCTGGGTCTGTTCTGCGCATGTGCAGCCCTTTTCTAACATTTTGGGAAAGGGCAGCTGGTCTGTGCTTGTGCAAATGGCTCAGTGCATGTGCAAAGTGGCTGGCGTTTTCCAAAATGGCGCTGCTGCTGCTGGTGCCATTTTGGGAAAGGACCGCACATGCGCAGAACGACTCAGGTCTCCATTTACAGATGTGCAGAGCATTTTTAAACATTTTCTCAAGATTTTTGTGAGATCTCAAAACATTACCAAGATCTTGTCAAGATCATAGAATGATAGAGTTGGAAGGACCTCAGAGGTCATTTAGTTCAACCCCCTGTTCATTGCAGACAATCCACATCTACAGCATCCCTGATGGATGATTGTCTATCCTGTTTGAAAACTGCCAGCAAAGGAAAGCTCACCACCTCCCTAGGCAAATTTATTCCACTGTCAGACAGCACTTGCCGTTAGGCAGTTCTTTCCAATGTATAACCAAAATCTGTTTTCTTGTCATTTGAGCCCATTATTTCTAGCCTTGTCTTCAGGGGCAAGAGAGAACAAGTCTTTGCCATCCTCTTTGTCACAGACCTTCAGGTAGTGGAGGACCTCTATTATCATGTCTTCTTTTATTTAGGCTCGATCAGTCTTTCCTCATAGGACTTGGTTTCCAGACCCCTGACCATCTTTGTGGCCCTTCTCTGAACCCGTTCTCTGAATCCATTCCAATTTGTTGATGTCATTCTTAAAGTGTGGTGCCCAGAACTGGACACTGTACTCCAGATGAGGTCTGAACAGCACAGAATAGAGTGGAACTATTACTTCTCGTGACTTGGATATTGATGCTTTTGCTAATGTAGTCTAAAATTGCATTAGGTTTTTTTTGTGACTGCTGATTCATGTTCAGTTTGTGATCAACTACAATCCAATTCCCCAGATCCTTTTCACATGTACTGCTGCCAAGCCAGATATCCTCCTATTTGTGCATTTGATTTTTCTTACCTAAATGCAGAACTTTACACTTATCTCTGTTTAACTTTATTTTGTTAGTTTTATCCCAGTTTTTCATCTTTTCAAGATGATTTTGAATTTTATTTCTGTCTTCTACTTTTGTGTTATCTTCAAATTTAATAAACATTCCGTCTACTCCCTCATCCAAGTCATTAATAAAGATGTTGAACGGTACCTGGCCCAGGACAGAGACCTGTGGCACCCTACTCGATATCCTACTCCAGATCTCGTTAATGTTTCTCAATTCTTGTGAGACTCTGGTGAGAACTGAAACTATTCTCATTTTAGCCCTAGCCTAAACCCTTTGCAAGCCTGGAATACAGTTTTCTGAGCATCTCCCACCCCCACCCCCTTGCTATTATCCTTAACCCCTAATTCTTTTTAAAGAAGGCATGATTCTTTATTATCAATTGCATCCAAGTTGTGCCAGAAGTTGTGGTCCAAGGATGGAAGAGTCCATTGTATTAGACTTTTTATATAAAGACAGTCCCTGCTCCATAGAGCCCACAAATAAAAGGATAAGACACAGATGTATAAAAAGGCAATAGGGTGAGGTTGCAGTAAAACAAGCATGCTTCCTAAGCAGCCTCATTTTACCACCTACCAAGAAATGTATGCCTCTAGGGTTGAGGAGAGCCAAGAGCCTGGGAACTGCTTCCTGAATAAAGTATAGCGATGACCTTGTTTGTTATCAAGAGAAATGCAGAGCTGTGAACTTAGGACTTGGGCCTAATCTTTATTTCCAATTTGAACAAGGTAGTTAACTATTACTTTCTTCCATGTAAGGCAGTGATTCCTGTCTGTGTGTCATTGTATCCAGGATACAGGCATTCACTCTCTTTGTGTCCCTTCCATCTGTTCAAAATCCAGGCTTCAGGTCGGGTGGGGGACTTCTGGTCCATGGGTCAAATCTGGCCTGCAGCTGTAGTTTATTTGGCCCATTTCCAGTTCCTGGATCTGGCCTACGGAGCCAGACCCTACTTTCAAAGAGTAGTTCAGGGGAAAGGAGGAGAGCTAAGGACATGCAGTTAAGGATAGGGGTTGGACCTATGGCATAGATTCATGGTCTAAACCATCCCTTTATCCTGATCACACCCTTAAGCACTGCTGTTCCCAACTTCTATCTGTCCCATCAGAGCACCCTGGACCCTACTGCCACAGATATCACCACTGCTGCAAATGCCGACTGCTGATCCATGCCGTGGCACCGCTGCTGCCATAACTCCCCTGCCTATGCATGCAATAATCACACTTTAGGTGATCTGCATGATGTACTATGCTATTAGGGAAGCACATGTGCAGTTTGCAAGAATAATGCTATTGCTTTGCACGTGTGCACAGAACACCAGTTTGTTTGCAGTAGCGATGGGCAGCATTGGAGACAGGCTCATAGGCTAAAGCACATTCACAGGCATGTTGTTGGAGGGAGTGGAGAGTGAAGAGAACTCCGTCTGCACATGTGCTTTGGGCAATCCAACTTTCATCCAAAAACTGCAGGCATAGTGGAGGCTAGGGGCAGGGATAAAGGTGGGGCCAGAACTCCCCAGAATTGATTCCAACAGAGGAATCTAACCAATAATGGCATTTCTAGGGTGCTGGGACCCGTCTCCCTAACCAATCTGTGGAGCAAAAAAGGGGCAATGGGAGGGGACTTAGGAAGGAGGGAGCCAAAGCTTACTTAACATCTTTTGGAAAGCATATTCATGCTTTCCACACCACAATAGGGATGGGCGAACGCAGTTTGGAAGTTCAGAGTTCAGCCCGAACTTGGCCTGTTCGGATGACCGAACCAAACTTCCGAACTGAACGCTTGAATTTCCAAACAGTTTAGAAAAGTTCGGATGAGTTCGGATTAGTTCAGATGAGTTCGGCGGCAGGAAAAATGTGACTTTGGGCAGGAAATAAATGACTGGAAGGGGGAGGGAGCTGAGGAGCAGACTTCCTGACACCAGGGGTGGTTTCAGGGCCAAAAATACTGATACAGAAAAAAATTCAGTTTCGGTACCGATAGCACTTTTTTTTAATGTTTGGCCAAGTTCGGCCAAACCGAACGGCCGAACCTGAACTCGGGTTTCAAACCGAATGACCGAACATCCGAACATCTGAACGGTGTTCTGTTCACTCATCCCTACACCACAGTGTTGCAGGTTAGCACACCAAATCAGATTTTGCCTCGGGATTCCCCCCCACCCCCCAGTGGTTTGGTTTGCCCCTGATGCTGCTCTGTATTCTGGTAGAAGCTGTTTTATCACTTGCTTGTTCTGTTTTATTTTATTTTATTGTTTGGGGCCATATTAGATCATCAATATGCCTTACCAGTGTTGTTTGAATTGGCTCATTATGTAAACGGGTTTATTTTTATTTTTTGCAGTATTTCTATGAGCCAGGTATCAATTGGCTTTTGGCATGTAATCTGATGCATAAAACGGTTTGGATATGTTTTGGAGTGGTCGAGTACACAGAAAAAAAAACACAGATAAAATTTAAAGTTTTCCCAAAGACTTTACTTTCAGTTTTCTTTTATTTTGCAGCAGTGTATTTACTTTAAAAAGTCCCCTCCGCGATTAAAGTGGCGGGGGTTTGGCGGCGCCCCCTTTCCTCCCTCCGGCCAAAGGAGGCGAGGAAGGAGCGGCCGCGGCAGGGAAGCGGGAGGCAGAGCAGGCCTGGTTGCCACGGCAACCTTTTGAGGAGCGCTCCCGGGACTCTCGCGAGAGCGGAAGTCCCGGGCGCCATTTTAGAGCTCCCCGCTCAACCGCCTCACTCGGCCAGGTGGGAGCGGGGAGAAGGACGTGCACCCACCCACCCATCCCTCTCAAGGACAGCACTCCGAGTAAATACTGGTTGCGAGTTAGGACCGGAAAGGAATTTTCCCTGAACCAAATTGGCTTAAAGGCGAGGGGTTTTTCGCCTTTCCCGGAGTGAAATACCTAATGTAAGAGAAGATGAGGAGGCAAATTTGCCGGTGCTAGGCGAAATGTCGCACTCTTGGCGGTAGGCTGAGTTCAGGCCAACGGTTAAAAGTTGAAACGGTTAGGATAGCATAGGGTAGCAACATCTCCTTAAGAGATGGGTATTGGCCAGACATAGCCGCTCAGTGCGGCCCACTGCATGGCCAGCCCAAGGGTGAGAGACGAGCGGCCGAGCCTGCTGGGCGGACCATGCACCAAACAGGAGGTTACGGTGTCCTCATCCTTGTTGTTTAAACCCCCCGCCTCGGTGGGCGAGGGGATAGGTGCGAACAACCCGCCCTGGCCCGGTTAAACCGGTAGTAGGGGTAGGGTGTAAGTTGGAAAAGTTGGTTAAGATAGGGCACAGGAGGATTCCCCTCGGGCTTAACCCGAAGACGGTAGAGGATGGCACCAGGCAAACAGGACAACGCCTGGCACAATAGGGGAACCTCCTGTTGGGAAGGTTAACAGTTAGGGATAAGAGATTGATAGGACCCCAGTTCAAAGGGGGAAGTGGGAGGGTTACCTCTTCCCCCTTTTGGCTAAATAATAAAGAGTGCGGCCGTTCAAACCCATATACTGTGTCCTCGTCTTCTTTGGGGGGAGGGGGTGCGTCGACAATACTTGCTTTTTCATGAAAACTTGTATAATTTTATATTGTTTCTCAAACAGTATGTTTTAATAGCTTTTTTCTTGTGGTAGCTCCTTCAAATTGTGTCCCTTCTTCCTGTGATCATCTGATGCTTGAGAAACTTTTTGTTGTACATTAATACCATGATCCAGCTAAAGCCTTATGCCAGGGCAAGGAGCCTTGCACCGGCATAGGGCCAAAGACCCGCAAGCGGCCAGAGGGGTGGGTGTGCGGGTGCCGACGGAAACAATGCTCCTCTGGCCTGATGACCACGCCCCCTCTGAAAAGTGGTGGCCATGCCCCCTCTGCCAGCATTGCAGTGGGGTGCATAGCCCATGGAGGGGGTGTCCAGTCAACTTGGCAAGCCCCACTGCCACAGTCGGTACCCCACCAGGGTACCCCACCATGGGACTGATGACCAGCCCCCTCCCTATCAACTGGCTAGCAAAAGTATGGCAGGTGCAGCCATAGGGAAATAGACGGGGATTGCCTGGAGTCCCTGGAGATACTGTACACCTGGCTGGTCAACTCCCAAACCTCTCAGCACACACCCAGGGTGTGAGAGTCCTGGCCAGCCATTGGTGAAGCCCTGCTCCTCCCCCACCTCACTGTGTGCCATGGTGATGATCAAAGCTGTGCCACACATAGACCTAGCCAGGGCTCTCACACTATGTGGGGGTTGTGTGTGTGCGCTCTGGGGTTTGGGGGCTTGCTGGGTGAGGCAACAGTTCCAGGCAATCCATCTGGCCCCCTTCCTGCTGCTGTGCACTGGTGCTCCACCTTCCCCTTCCATCAGGGAGTGGATCTGGATCTGGCACTGCAACCGCCGGGGCCCCAGCGCCCTCCACCGGAGCTGTTTCCTGCAGCGCTGGCTCATAGCTGGATTACACTATCACAGTCAATAGGTTTAATTTGGCTGGGATGTTTTGTTGGCTCATGCAGTGGAAAAATACAGGCAGACGTTTTGTGGGTGGTTGTTGTTGTTGCTGTCTTGTTATGTTCAGTCTTTCTGCTGAAGTGTGAAAACTTCAGAAATACTTGAAAATGGTGGCAGCCGCTTTGAATTTTGTCCCCCATGGCCCGAGTGATCTGATATTTCTAGGAATATCAGGATGTTAAGGATTTGTCCACATTTCCCCTCACCCCCCCTTGTTCTGGGAGCTTGTAGGAAGAACACTGGAAGTGCTGTATAAATGCTTAATAATAATGATTGTAACTTCTCCTTGCCTGTTGTTTCCAGATCCAAAATATCTTCTTGAATTGTATCTTGACTAAAATACTCTCCTTCATTTGGTGTTCTGATGGCTTTGGGGACTGGTTTTGAGGACTGGGTGCACCCAAGGCCTTTTCTTCAGCCTGCTGCAGAGTTGTCAGTCAGCCCTGACCTTGCAGACAAGCAGCTCCTGGGTTAAACCTTTACGTGTCACTTTAGAACAGGGTGTGTAAAGGGAGGCTGAAGCAAGGGAATGACCTTTCTTCATAGGGAAAAAGGTATAAGGGAAGGAGAGTAGGGATGGGGGGAACTGGTCTGGGGTGAGGAATTAGAAACGCAGCACTGTCAGTGTGGGTCAGTAGCTAAGCTTTCAGTCTGTTATACTGTTGCCTAAAGCATTCTGTCTCATGCCTACTCTGAAGTGAATTCTATCATTAGAATGGCCTCCTCTCTCCCAGCTGCAGTGCAAGTCTCTGCAGGGAAATTTATGCAGAGAATTCATTTGCGTCATGCCTTACAAGTTGATCTAATTCCCATAAACTTGAATGGAAACAGAAGGTGTACAGCATCTCCCAGTATTAGGCTATATATCTAAATCCATTGGTTCGCTTTTTCATTCTTAAGCAGTTTCCACTCTACCTCCAACTTTTCAATTTCAGAGGGAGTTGTTTTGGGTTTTTTTAAGAAAAGAAAAGCACAAATGAAAATTCAAAAATCTTACTATCCCCACTTCTAGGCTCTGGTGCAATCATTTTACTTGGTGATGCATTCATGAGTTCTTTAGCTGTTCTAAAAGGGCTTTCTTTTCTGATTAAAGAAGGGTTACTTGGTCAAAGGTCAAGGTAATGAAGGGTGATGGGCACAATTAGCTTGTTGATGTTTAATGAGGTCTGGTAGAGAAGGGAGGCGACTTTGACCAGGGGGATGCTCTTTGCTTTTTTCTCCTTTTATATTTTAACTTAATGGCCTGACATTCTATCACAATTATCATTATTTCTGTCCATTTTTTCTCTCTGAAGTAGTTTTGACACAGATCAATGCGTCTCAGTGTATTTTTTTTAAACGGAGCAGCAACAGTATATACTGACAGTTGGAAATCTTAATTTGGTTCGATGACAGAAAATGTAATGACTTTTCACAGAGTCACTTATTCTCTCTGACCTTGGATTTAAATCAAAGGTTAAACATTCATTTTGATGGGGAACATCAAGATGTTGGGAGATAGGGGTGGGATAACCATTATTGTGATTCTGGTAAATGACAAATTTGTATGTCAGTGGCTACCTCTAAGGACCTTCATGATGATCAGTTGTCAAGTTGTCTTCTAAGGCTAGGTCTGGCTTTCCTCTGAGAAAAGGTCTGGTTGTTATGTGAATACCTGCTCTTACTTAAACTTGTTTGAAATTAGAACCAGATCAACATTTTTGTCACAAGAAAATTTAGATAAAACAATTGTTTGAGTCACAAAATTGTCTCTTTTTTTTTTTGCATTCTTACATATTAACATTGTTGAAATTTAGTTCCATCTGTTTGCATTTTTGATATTACATTTTGGCATCATTGACAGTGTTCACAATATCAAAATCAAACTCTGATTTTGTCATCAACATGAAACATTACCCTTTTCAATGAGCTCAAAATAAATTACCAACTGACTTCAAGAAAATCAGCATATAGTAGATATTGCTACTGACTCTGCGTTACTCCCATTTGGAATTTTATTATAATTTGTGCAATACTTGATTTTTGTATTATAACCCCAGCTCCTGGGGTCATGGGATTATATGGAAGAATCTGTGCTTTATTATAATTTGTTGTACATTTTTAACTCTCATCGTTATAAAGAAAAGCTTGAAATTGTAAACAAGAAAACTAAAAAAATAGGATTTTTGTTTGTTCTTTATTTATTTTATCAATTATGTATTTTTATTTAATTATTGTTTTTTTGATATTTTTTAAACCCCTCTAAATCAGAGGTGTTCAAATTGTAGGTTGAGAATCCAAGTGAGGTTACACCATCCACACATGGGGCCACAGTTCTAATTCATATGCAATATACTTTGCATGTCTTTCGGTGTTAACAAATGTGATGGTGGCCTGCTGTGGATCACTTGTAACCACTTTGGTCCACAAGCCACCATTGTGTTTGCTACAGGCCATCCAGATGTTTGACCTGGAGTTTCCTCAGGCATGTTGGCAGTTAACCTGGGCTGTGACCCTGGAGACCTCTGGAATTGCAGCCCGGGTTAGCTTCCAAATGCCCAAGGAACAGTCTGCCTGACCAGGGTATCATGTGTGGTAGCCCGCTGTTACTGGCCCCATCTGGAGTGGCCACCATGATGGGTGGCCATGGAAGCTGCCATTGACTGCCATGACTGCCCGTCATGGGAGGGGTGGGCATGCTACATGCAGCATGGGGGCGGGGCCAACCGTCCACACGTTCATACAGCCCCCTCTCCCTCCTGCCACATGAACGTTTGTTCTACAGCCCAACCCAATCCTAACTGGGAAGCAAGTGGCTTCGTCCAGATTAATTTGTGATAGTGGTGCTCCACCATAACGTATGTTTATATCCTTTGTTGGTGGCTGCAGTCATGGGATTATATTTATGTCTCAAAATTGGATCTCTCAGACAAAAATAGAATTGGTCACCTACCTTAGTGAATTCTCTTTCTATCCTGGATCATTGACAGTCCTCCTTTGGGTCATTCTCCCATTCAACCAGCAGGAGTCAGAAATAAGATTTTCTGGAGCTTGCGCAGTGGAGACAATCCTCCCTGCCTTCTCCAGTAAATTCAAGAGCTGAGTGTCCACTATAGAACACCCTTCTCGATTGTAGATATCAATATTGAAATTAAAAGTTAACAACTCAGAAAATGAGAAAACCAACACCCGAGACAACCAGGTCACAGCCTCTGGTAAGCAGTCAAACTCAAAACTTTCAGAAAATGCTGGTAAAAGTTCCCGTTTTTTGTTGTTGTTGATACAGTCCACATGATCCTCCACCTAATCTAAATTCTGTTTGCTAGCAGGGAGGACCGGAGGACTGTCTGTGATCCAGGATAGAAAGAGAATTCACTAAGGTAGGTGGTCAATTCTCTTTTCTTCCCCTAGATCACTGACAGTCGTCCTTTGGGGATGTACCAAAGCAGTATCCACACCTCATGAACTGAGAGGGTGCAAACAGCATTTATTCCAATACCATCTGAAGCACTCTTCTTCAAAATGCAGCGTCCACTGACTGGAAGGTGTGTAACTTGGAATGACAGATGAAAGTGTGCAGGGAGGCCCAAGTGGCTGCTCTGCACACCTCCTTGTAAGAAACCCTGGCTCTAAATACGTCCATAGTTGCTGTGCCCCACACAGAATGGGGCCATATGTTCACCAGAGGACTCTTGCCCTTTACTATGTAGGCCTCCATAATGCACTCAGTTACCCACCTAGAAATAACTACCTTAGAGTCCTTGAGTCGATTGTACTCTGCTCTAATATATACAAAAAGGATGGAAGACTGCCAAAAGGAGGCAGTTCTCTTCATGTACACTTTCAACGCTCTCCTAACATCCAGGAAGTGCCATTGAACCTCCCTTGGATGGTAAGATTGTGGGCAAAAGGAAGGCAAGATTAATTCTTGAGATAGGTGAAAAAATGAGTTCACCTTGGGGATGAACACCTGGTCTAATCTAAGGACAACTGTTTCACTCTGAAAAATACAAAAATTAGGTTCCTCTGACAGGGCCCCCAATTCTGGCATTCTCCTGGCTGAAGTGACTGCCACTAAGAATGCCACTTTTAAGGATAAAAAGTACAAAGAAGTCCTTTTGATGAGTTCAAAATGGGGTTGGATAGAGCTCCCAGGCCCAAATTAAGGTTTCACAAAGGGTTCCTGTGTACCACTGGCGGAGACAGGGTTTTAGCTGCTTTAAGGAAGCGACAGATGTGTGGGTGACTAGAAACTTTGACTCCCCTGGAAGCCAGAATAACAGGGTTGAGAGCTGCTACCTGCCTGGCTTGTGTGTTAGGTTTAAGCCCCTTGTCAAAACCTGTCTGCAAAAATTCTGGGATCTCTGGAATCCCTGCCTCGCCTGGATCCCCTGGTTTAGCTATATGCCAGGCTCTAAAGAGACTCTCCTGGTGGACTGATAAAGCCTACAAGTAGATGCCCTCTAAGAGACCATGAGGGTCTTGAGGACTGCATCAGAATGGCCCATCTTTTTCAGGGCTTGGAGCTCAATTTTCAAACAGTCAATTTGAGGCGGTCCAGCTTTTCGTGTTGAATTGTGCCTTGACTGAACAAATTTGGAAGTGTTGGCAATCTCAGAGGATCTGTGATGCTCAGTTCTATCAGGTCAGAGAACCACCGTTTCTGAGGCCAGAAGGGGAACTACTATTGTCGTGGCCTGTTCCCTGAGAAGTTTTGCCAGAGTTTTCCCTATGAGGGGGGATGCGTACAGCAGAGCTTTCAGCCAGCTTTGATTGAGGGTGTCTGTGGCCATTGCGTTCCTGTGTCTGGTTCTCGACATGAACTGGGGTACCTGCTCATTTCATGGAGCTGCAAAGAGATCTACTTGTGGCATGCTGAAGATTTGGGTTATGAGATGGAAAGCTTCCTTGCTCAGTGTCCATTCCCTCAGGTCTAAGTGGCATCTGCTGAGCCAGTCTGCTGTGATGTTTTCTGTCCCTTTTAATGTGAAGTGTTTTCAAAGACTGTACATGCAGTTCTGCCCACTTGATTAGTCTCGATGCTTCTGTGTGAAGCCTGTGACACCTGGACACCCCCACCCCCTTGGTTATTCACATAGGCTTTCACCGTTGTGTTTTCTGTGTAGAGCAGCACATGTTTCCCTTGTAGTTGTCATGAGAAAAGTTGCCGAGCTAATCTCACTGTTTTCAGCTCGAGATAATTTATGCTCTGCTGACTGTCCCATTCAGACCATTGCCCCTGGGCAGTGTCTGAATCCAGGTGTGCCCCCAATCCTGTGAGGCTCAAATCTGTCACTACAGTGATTCACTTGGGGTCTCTCAGATGGGTTCCTCATATGAACCTCTGCTGTTGTAACCACCAGGACATTGCACGTTTTACCTTTAGCGAGCTCGGGACCCACGGGTTCAGACTAATCGTCAGCTCTCTTTCCAAGGGTCTCAACAGCTGCTGCAGTGGTCGGAGTTGGAATTGAGCCCACTGAACCTGTTGGAAGAAGGATACCAGGAGCTCCAGCACACTGGCCAGAGTTTTCAGTCTCATTCTGTGACTGCTTTACAGGGTCGTCACTAGGGCTCGGATCTTTTCTTGCCTGTTGGGAGGAATAAAGATGGTGTCTGAGAAAGTATCTATGATGACTCCCAGGTGTTCCAGTCTCTAAACTGGGGTCATCTGGCTTTTCTGAAAGTTTATCACAAAGCCATGGTACTGTAGATACTCCACAGTCCTTTTCAAGTCCCTCAGGGTCTTTTCTTTTAAAGGGGACCTGATTAGGAGGTTGTCCAGATAGGGGTGGACATGAATCCCTTCCAGCCTCAGGTTAGCTATCAGGGGTATCAGTACTTTCGTAAAATGTCCAAGGGGAGGATGCCAGCCCGAAGGGAAGGGCTCAATTTTGCCAATGCTTTTTGGCATATTTGAAACTGAGCCACTTTCTGTGAGCAGGCCATATTGGGACATGCAGGTATGCGTCTTTGAGGTCCAATGAGATTAGCCAGTCTCCCTGGAAGATGACCTGACATATGGATTTTAGGGTTTCCATATGGAATTTATGTGTTCACAACCACCTGTTGAGACGCTTCAGGTCTAGTACTATCCTCAATTCTTCTGTCTTTTTTGCAACTAGGAAGAAAATGGAGTACAGCCCTTTTTCCTGTTCTTCTGTAAGAACTGGGTCTATTGCTCCTATGTCGTGGAGTCTGGATATTTCTTGCAGCATGGCCTGATGTTTGTTCTGCTTTGTGGAACAAGGAGAGGTGATGAAAAAGGTTGGGGGTTGTTTGTGGAGTTCTATGGAATACCCATATTGTATGACCTCTAAGACCTAGGCATTCTGAGATAGAGTCTTCCAATGCCTGAAAGAAGCCTTGAAGCCTGCCCCATATTCCTGACAGATTTGACTTGTAGTCAGGAGTCCTGTTCAGGCTGACCTGTCCCGCTGGCCTTTGCCTTGTTGGTATTGACAAATTTTCTATTCCGGTTTCATTTTTGTTTTGATTTATTACTCTCCCTGGTTTCAGATTGGTTATACCCCCTTCTGAAGGCTGCTGAGTTCCCTGAATATCTGTAGGGGGGCTGATGGCTTTTCCTTTTGGTTCCAAACTGCTGTAGAGTTTGTCTTTGGGATTTATCTGTGGCATCTGGCAGAACCTTATTGAGGCATGTGCCAAAGAGTTTGGATCTCTGGTAGGGGTCTGCAATTATTTAATTTAATTTAATTTAATTTAATTTAATTTAATTTAATTTAATTTAATTTAATTTAATTTAATTTAATTTAATTAATTAATTAATTAATTAATTAATTAATTCTATCCCACTCCCTCCAGCCTTATGGCAGCTCACAAAATATTTAAAAACAATATATTAAAAATACATGGAAGAGTTTCTAAAACAATAAAAACAACAGCAAAAAGAGGTAAAACCACTGACAAAACCCCCACCCTCCCCCTCTTCCCCAAAGGCCCAGATGAACAGCCAGGTCTTACAGGTCTGACAAAAGGGCAACGGGCTGGGACCCAGATGAGCTTCCTCTGGGAAGGAGTTCCACAGCCGTGGTATGGTCACCGAGAACGTCCTCTCCATCGTGGCCCCCCTGTTCACCCGGGGGACCTCGAAGAAGGCACCCCCGGTAGACTGCAGAGGTCACTCCATGGCAAGCACCCTGAATCAGGCCTGGAAAGCTATATGCAGCCAGTACAGAGCCCTAAGCACTGGTGTAATGTGCTCCTGTGGTCCATCCCCATCAGGAGATGGGCCGCCACATTCTACACCAGCTGCAGCCTCCAAATCATTACCAAGGGCAGCCCCATGTAGAACGCGTTGCAGTAATCCAGCCTAGAGGTGATGAATGCATGGAGGAGGGTGGCCAGGTCAGAGCTTGAAACATATGGCTGGATCCTCTGCACAAGATGTAATTGGCGGAAGGCTCCCTTTGTCACCGCATCCACCTGACAATCCAGGCAGAGGTCAAGGCCCAACAGAACCCCCAAACTCCACACCTGTGGGGCCAGTAGGGGGTGTATCCCCTCCACAATGGGAGTTATCACCTTCGCTGCCCTACCCACCAACATCACCTCTGTCTTATCAGGATGCAGCTTCACTTTACTCCGCCTCATCCAGTCACTCACTGCTAGTAAGCACTGGGAAAGTACCAAGATTGCAGGACCTGGGTTCGTCAAAAAAGAGAGGTAAAGCTCAGTGTCATCAGTGTACTGATTAGTAGGTTCTTGGCCACAGAGTTGCTGTTCTAAGACCTGAGCCACACTCAGCATCTAGCAGCTACGCTAGCTGCCACAGCTCTAGCAGCCCAAGAGAGAGAATCGGTGGAGGCATCTGCCATAAAGGTGATTGCTAAGTATACGTGATGTCATCACCTTAGATGTTTTATCTGAGATATTTGGATCCTGAATTTCCTGGAACCAGCTAATGAGAGCCCTAGTCACTAAGAGGTGACAGTGGCTATGCATAGAACAGGGGCTGATACCTCAAAGTCTCTCCTGAGAGCTGATTCAATGGCTTTGTCTGTGGCATTCTTTGGGTAGCAATCTCCCTCGGTAGGGAAGACTGTCTGGCTTAGGATGCTGCAGCTGTATCTACCTTAGGGGTCTGAAAAATGCCTCTTTGTATCTGAAGAATGTATATAGAGCATCTTGTGTTTTATTCATTCTGAGGGACCTCCTTGGCTGCTTCCACTCTGAGATAATTAGCTTTTCAAATGCCTTATCTAGAGGTACTCTCTTCTCTAGCTCGCACCTGGGGGGGTATGTGCTTTATGCTCATCCTCCTCAGAATCAGAGGAGTCCTGATCCTCCTTGTTTACTTTTTCTTTGATTTGTAGCGTTCTAATAACTTGTCTCATGAGATCCTCTCTATATTGTATTCCCACTCTTGGTCATTCGAAAGGGAGAAGGACTGAGCCTCAGGGATCTGGCCTTCCTCTAAGGATGAGCAAGCTTCTCCATCCCCAGATTCCCCTTCAGTAAATTCTCCCACTGTCTCCTCCTCAGGAGGAGACTCTCATAAGGTGGTGTTTCATTTTATAGGTCTTTTGGGACCTGGGATTATCCCTTTTAGGGGAGGAAGCTCTCTCCCCAACTGTCCCTTCTTCTTCTCCTCTGTGTTCAGAGGCATTCTCCTCCTCAGAGTGAGAGGCCTCCTCTGGGGACTCTAGCAGCCAAGAGTGATGGGTTTTCACTGGTTGCTTGCCTTTTCTCACCTTTTTTGGGTTCAATTTGCTCGCTGCTTTGCCTGAAGAATTAGATGAGGCCCTCTTTCTTTTTTCCCCTGGGTACCCCCTGACCTCCTCACACAGCTCATTTATTGATGACATAATCCTCTCAAAAGTCTTGTGTAGGCCCTGAATGGTGGCTTGGGGAAAGACTACCTGCTCCTCAGACCGGGAGTGCTCCTTCTGGTCTGGGGGCTGTTCAGTGGTCACCTGGGACTGACCCGACACCATTGTTGTCCCCTAGGAGCCCCGGGCCATAGGATTCAGGGAATTTGGCTGTGTGCTTTCAAACCCCCGGGCCTCAGTGTGGGGGGGAGAGGGGCGAAGCTGGAACTGTGGGACAGGCAGTTGGCCCAGGTTGCAGCATGAGCCCTGCTAGCTCCTGGAATGGAGGGGGTGGGGAGGGGAAGAGACCCGCGGCTTGCCTGCTTCCTGGCGAGACTCCTGGTGTGGCACCTACCATGGTGTTGTTACTGCCGCCTGTTTCCTGAGGCCAGTCGGCCCTTTTTAAAAGTGTTTCCCTACAAAACCGCACTCCACTTGGGGAGCGCTCCAAACTGCTCCTGCCGGCATGGAGGCAGAAACAAAACTGGTGAAGGCAGGGAGGATCATCTACACTGCACGTGCTCCAGAAAATCTGATTTCTACCTCATGCTTATTGAATGGGAGAGCGACCCAAAGGAGGACTGGCAGTGATCCATGCGAAGAAAAGTTAGACAAAGTGTGATCATTCAGACAAAAAGATCACTCAATTCAGTTCAATTGTATTATTATAAACCGGACGTAGCCATTTGGCCATAGCCCAATTTTTTCCCCAATAATTACAGTATATAATATGGGATGAGATATAATACAATACAATATTGTATGCAGTACAATTAAAGTATGAGTAAAATTAAAATGTAGCTATACAACTTATTTTAAAATGATTACATAATCAAAACAATGGGCTAACTAAATCAAATCTTAACAACAGAATAGTCCAAGCTCATATAAAGAAGTCCAATTCAGGAACAACCCAAGTTTAAGGACTAAATAAGTTAAAATTCAAGAAACGTTCCCTAACTATAAATGCCTTCCATAGAAATTTTGCAACTGCCTGAGTAACTTCTGGCAGTTGATCAGTTAATAGAATTCTAGCCAGTTCAGAAATTTCTCTTCCTGGATATTTAACTAAAATTGGGTCCAGGTATTGAGTTCTGATGTTGTGGTATAATTGACACTCAGTTAGTATGTGGTTCGCAGTTTCAACCTGCACATGGTCAAAAGGACAAAGCCGATCTATATAACGTACTGCAGTACAATGACCATCCATAACCTTCGTGGGGAGGGCGTTTAAGCGAGCCAACAAAAATATTCTGCCCAAGCCTGGAGATAACTTATCCTGGTAATATCTAGCCAGATACCAGGGCTTAGGAATGAGATCATAATACCTCTCCAAGGAAGATGAAGTCTTAATTACCGCAATATCTTCTTGATAAGCATTGTCGTCAATTCGTTTATAAATTTCTGATTTGGCCACCAAAAGATTGTTACCTTAAAAATATGGTACAGAGAATCCCAATTTCACAATTCTCTTGTTCATCATGTCAAGCCATGAAGATTTAAAAGAATCCTTGGCAAGAAATGAAAACAATCCTGTCTGACGAGGCAACATGATATGCAAACAGAGAAACAGGGCGTTCTTTAATACTCGCATGTTCCACTTTAATTGCCCTAATTCCAACCTTATGACAGCTGAAGCTATACCTATAGGTAAGTGAAGTAATTTCCTCGAGAATATCGATTGCACTCTGTCCAAATTAAATGGGCATCTGACTGCCCACACTTATGAACCATATGACCTACTGCTGCTGCTGGACCTGGGACCAGAGCCCCGGCACCACCAGGTAGGTCAGGCTCCAGGTCTGGTAGTGGTGGCAGCAGCGGCAGTGGGTCTGGTGGTCCAGCAGTGGCAGCGGTGCTCCAAAGCGCTTTAGGACACTACTAGACCTTCTGGTTTTACCCAGAAGGCCTAGTAGTGGCGTGAAGCACACCAGAGCGCCGCCACCACTGGACCCGCTGCTGCCAGACCTGGGGCAATACCTGGGATGGGGGGGTTATTATGTTTTTTATGAGACTGGGCGGGGGGGAGGTGTTCCCCGGCGCCCCTTCCACCTGCATAGCCTGGAGGGGGGAGGAGGGAGGGAAAACCACCCCCCGCCCAAATGGATTCGGCCCCCCCAAACCCGTTCGGGCCAAAAACCCGAACGGGCTGAACCCCAAACCCCCTGGTGATCGCACATCCCTATTAAAGACCTTTAGGGTCATAGTCTCTCTTTGTATTCCCTTCTTTGAAAAGAATCTCAAGATAACAATACCCATGCCAAGATCACTCTGAAAACAGCCACTGCTGTAAGTTTATTATGTTTAAAGTAGCATGATTTTAATGTCCATTTCATGGTTTTGGAAGAGTATAGCCCATGATTTGTGAATAGTTGTGACTGACAGCTCTGCTGACTTGTTTTGGATTCAGCACAGTGCTTTAGAGGTGAAAATATCAATAACTCACTTCAAGCCCTATGACCCATCGAATCTTCATCACTTTCAATTAAAAAAAGTAAGTATGTAAGTCTTGACATTCCAGATCAAACTATTGGTCTACAGACAAATTCCCTACATCCACCAATGCCCAGTACTATTCCTGCTTCCACAAATGGATAAAATGTCACCTCCTAATTCAAATTATTGCTCTACAGGAAAGGGAAATGTCATATGACTCCCGTGATGGTTCTGAAACATGAGTTATTCTCATTAGTTATTGGCTCACGTGTCTACAGATATAAGAATAGTCTTATAATTAACCATTATAAAATCTTGAGTGGTGTAGAACAAGTAGATAGGGAACGGTTATTTACCCTCTCAAATAATAAAAAAAAATAGTACTAGAACTAGGGGACACTCCATGAAACTATCTGCCGGCAGATTTAAAACAAATAAAAGGAAGTACTTTTTCACTCAACACATAATTAACTTATGGAATTTGTTGCCAGAGCCTAGGACATAGTCAAGGCCAGTAGTATAGCTGGGTTTAAAAAAGGTCTTAATAAGTTCTTGGAGAGTTGGTCCGTTAATGGCTATTAACCAAGTAGCTTACGGGATGAACTTCTTACTGTCGGGAGCTGGGAGTGAACAATGGGGAATGGATTGCCCATTGTGACGATTGGTTCTTCTCCCATGTGATCGAGATTGGCCACTGTCAGAGGACAGGATGCTGGCCTTGATGGACCATTGGTCTGTCTTATGTTCTTATTCTTTTTTTTAAAACATTTTTAAAAGTTTTGAAGATCTCATTCACAGGAGTGTGTACATGCTGTGTAAAGCGTTTCCTTTTTTGTGATATTATATTTCCCACATGTGCAATGAAATTAAGCATAAACAAAACCAAACAAAAACATGAACTGACTACTTGGGATTATATTGCCAACATTAAGTCGGCATCCAAGGTGCCAGTGCTGCTAACCCACAAAAGTGTTTTAAAAGAGTTCTTATGGAGAGCAGTTTAGAGGTATTCTGTTGGCATGAAGGAGATTATTGTGTGCATTAATAAAAGTCTGTGTGAAATAATGTAGATAGATGTGTATACAGTAAGTGCACTGTTGGCTTTCATTTTACCCTTTACTCCTTCTCTGGGTGAAAGATCCTATCTTACCACTCATCAGTATTCAGACGTATCTTACCACTCACTAATGTAGATAGATGTGTATACAGTAAGTGCACTGTTGGTTTCATCTTACCCTTTACTCCTTCTCTGGGTGAAAGATCCTATCTTACCACTCATCAGTATTCAGATCCTATCTTACCACTCATTCAGTATTCATCTCTTGACCCTTCTGTGTCAACTAGGGCTGGTTTTATTAGCAAAAGATACACAAACCTTGTTCTGGGTAGAAATATTCACAGCTGTCTGTTCTTGCATTTCTGCCAAGGGAAAGTCAGAGAGAGGGGAGAGTTCAATGAGTCAACCATATTAACATGAAATATCCAAGTGTTACATAAGAACATAAGAAGTGTCATACTCGGTTGGATCAGCAGTCCATCTAGCTTAGCAATCTGTCTCCAACTGTGGCCAGGTAGGTACAGTAGCTCAAGAGAAGTACAAGTATAGGTTATAGAGGAATGACCCATTTCCTGCTAACCACTCTCAACTACTGGTAGCCATGGCTCTGTCCTCTCAGAATTTCTCTAATTTCCGTGTGAAGCTAGTTATGCTGCTGACTTTCAAAGCCGACTCTGTCAATGAGTTCCACAACTGTATTGTCTGCTTTGTGGAAAAAGTACTTTGCTTTGTTTGTTTTAAATCTACTGCCATTTAACTTCACACAGTGTCCCCTTGCTTTCTTATTGTGGGAAAGGGCAAACAAAAGTTCCTTGATTATTTTCTTCATGCCACTCATGCTTTTCTAAATGTCTATCTTATACCCCATTAAATGTCGCTTTCCCAAGCCAAGCAGCCCCAACCTCACATCGAATTTGACCCATCCCTTGTTTTAACATCCATGTTGCTCTTGTCTGAATCTTTTCCAGTTCTATTGTATCTTTCTTGAGATGGGGCGACCAGAACAGTATACAATATTCAAGGTGTGGTTGTACCAAAGATTTATACAGTGGCATTATTTTCTATTCCTTTTGCAATAGTGCCTAGCATTCAGTTTGTCTTTTTGACTGCTGCCACATGCTGAGCTGATGTCTTCAAGGAACTATCCACAATGACTTCAAGCTGCTTCTCTTGAGTGGAAAGTTGGAGTGTTATTTTGTTGCAAGGACTGGAAGGAACCTGTGGTCAGTATGAGCAAAAATCCAGATTGTGAATATATAGGGTTACTGTGGAAAGGAGTTCCATGGTGTTAACATTTTACAATCTTCAGCATCATTTTGAAGTTCAATATTCCTTGTGCTGCTTTAACCCAAATGAATAATCAATTGTTTGAAATCTGTATTTCTTACAGACTTGTAAACTTTAACTCTAAGCTGTATTATCCAGGCAATATTTCTTTTTGCTTTCACAAACTAAACTGTCATAACTCTGGTCAGTGCTTTGACAGGACACCTCCAGGAAATCCCTAGCTCACTGGAAACAGTGATAGTGATACAACAGGTGTGGCATTTTTTCCTCTAAGTTGGCATGAACCAGTCCACCATCATATTAGTCGAGGTTACTGTGTTGCTGTCAGAGTACTTGCGGGAGGCCTTGTGGTCTCACTTGTTGTGTTGAAAATCTACAGGAACCTTCTGTCAAAATCAGGGCATAAACCAGAGTACTGATGTTGCTCGTCACAAAATCGTCACTGATGTTGCTCGTCACATTAAGGAAACAAATAAAAAATCATCTTCCTATAGCGAGAGAAGGCGGCTAATATGCAGCACAGGACTCCCCTGAGGATTGGCTGATTGGCTTTATTGACTGAATGCATCGGAGCTCTCCATTCTTAGACAACATATCCACGTAGAGTCAGTGCATGGTCATACAATCTTTTCTAACTTTGTACATGTTGAAAGGGAAGAGAATACAGGAAGGCCTTTCCTCTTACAATCCCAATGCAAGGATTAGTCAAAATTGTAAGAAGTCAAAAGATCTTCAGGATTAAAGCCACTTCTGGAAGGGTAGGGAATGCAGGCGCTCTGTGTCCACTGGAGCTAAAAGTCATCCCACTGACCCTGTGAGAGTTACCCTTTCTTTTGCCGAATAGGACAGTTAGCCCTAAAGAGTTGTTAGGGAACATTGGGTGTTGTCCCTGGCATTCCCTCATATATTTCCACATGGAGAATGTCTCAGAATTTCTATGACTTAGATTGGAGGTTCCCAAACTGTGGGTCAGGAAACTCAGTAGGACTGTGCTATCTGTAGATGAGATCGTGACCCACAATTGTTATATGATGTACTTTTCAGGTCTTATTGTTGTCTAGGGTCATAGGATTATGTTCATGGGGGTACAACCAGGTGCCCCGTTGCAGCTCTAGCTCTGAGGGCTCTGTAGGAAGTACTAGGGATGGGCAAACAGATTGCGGTTCGGGTTCGGCCATTCTGTTCGGCTGCGTTCGTTTCGTCCGTTCAGTTCGCACGTTCGGTTCTGCTGCATTCGGTTTGTCAGTTTGGATATTTGGCCGATCGGTTGTTTGGGTCAAATGTTGAGTTCAGACTCGGTATTTAGTTCGGTCGGGATCGGTTCGGTCTTTAGTTTGGTGTAATCAGGAACTGAAAATGACATTTGGTTTTTAAAATAAAAGGACAAAACTAAAAAGCATATTTCTGGCTATAACATTTTTGTTTCTTATTACTTTTTGACGAAATTTAGAGATATTGTATCCCCAATGGAGGGCACCAGGTGTACCAAAAGTCGGAACTATTAGATAAAAGAAACCGATTTCAGAAGCAATTGAATGTTGTGATTTTAAGAAAAGCTCCATACACATGCATGGCTACAACTTCTTTATCTTGCATCAAATGTTCATGAAACTTGTGCATATTATGTCCCTCCATACACTGAATATTTCTGCTAATTTTAGGAGAGAGTGGGTAAAGGGTCCCAAGGGTATAAGACATTAACCTGAAAATATATTTCCAGCTGTAACATTTTGATATTCCATTCTGTTTACAGGATATTTGACAAGAATGTATCAAATACCTTTTCTGACATTTCAGAGAAAGTAAAGGAGATTTTGATAAAGGGACCCAATTATATAAGCAATTGATGTTGTCCCTGTGAAGATCATTATTCAGATGAAGACAGACACATTCAATGGCCAAACACATTACTGCAAGCTTCTAGCTTTACAGGACCAATTGGTAGTGGTTTCGAGGTGGTCATAGGGGACGGCCGTATGGCGGGCATAAGCAACATAACTGGGACTTCTGAGATAGCATCCCAGCAGTCAGGAGACATAGTTTAAACACATCCAGGCTGGCCAACTATCAATCACATCCTGCAGCACTGAGACAGAGGACATAAGAGAATTTCTATTGACTCTTTCCTAAACAGATTCTTCTGACTTCCCAGAAACAAGTGGGGGAGATATGTTGGGATGGTCCCAGCACAGAATGAGGATATTTGGTTGACATTTCTGTTGGCCAATTTGCATCACAAACCGATCTTATACCACAGTGACATAAGAGAATTCCAGGCATAGGCCCCTTCTCTACATATGTTGTACAGGCATATAAAATTGGGACCCTTTATAATATCTTTCTGATATTTGCATAAATGATCATGAAAGTGAAATATATAGTCCTGCCAAATTTCATATACACTGGTTTGACTACAAAGATGTTATAGTCAGACATACATTTATAGGTTAATTGCTTATACCACCAAGACCCTTTTTTCAATCCTTCTGAAATTTGGCAAAGTTAGTTAATATGGGAAGGGGTATAAGCTGAACAAGTTTCACCTACATTAGATGTGAGGCAAAGAAGTTACAGATAAGAAAGTATATGTAGAATATTGCCAAATACAATATTTCAACTGCTTCTAAAATCGGATTTCTTCATCTAATTGTTTTGAAATTTGGTGCACATAATGCGTTCTATTGGAGGTAGAGGCAACCCAAATTCCAGCCACATATCATAAACCCCCCAAAAGTTACAGCCAATAATGTGTTTTCCATTGAAACCAGTGGAAATTCAATTCCGAACTGACCGAACGCATCCGAACTGAACGTTCGAATTCGAGTTCAGTTCAAACGTTCGGTTTGGTCAACCAAACTATTCGAGTTCAGTCCGAATTCCGAACTTCCGAATTCGAGTTCGGTTCGAACGCTCGGTTCGGTCGACCGAACTATTCGAGTTCGGTCTGAACTCCGAGCTTCCGAACCGCGATCGCCCATCCCTAGGAAGCACTTGCCAAGGAGGGGGGATTTTGGCCAGCGGAGCGGAGATAGTGTGGTCCAACACACACCCCAGCCAGGAGGGAACAGAGGGTCTCATTTTAGGACAAGCCTTGGGCAGGCCAAGCTGCTTCCCTGGACCCTGCAGAAATTCCCAGATCCTGAAGCTTCGCTGGGCCCAGCCCTTCCCACAGGACTCTACTTGCTAGCTGTGTGATGGGAAAGGCCCTACAGAGGACCTACTGGAGGCTAGGGAGAGACTGAGAACTCCAGTGCCAGGATAGAGCCCTGATGAAGCAGCTGAGGCTGTGCTGGGGTAGATGGAGCCTAGGAGCTACAGCAGAAGCTGTGGAAGTGCTCCTTCCCTCCTGCAAGTGCCAGTCACATGAGGAACTAGACAAGTGGCATGTGGCTGAAGGACCCTATGCAGGTGTGTATGTGTGTTGGGCCACATTGCCTCTGCTGCTCTGGAAAACATCACCCCTCCTTTGCAGGTGCTTTCCCAACTGCCCAGGGTGACTCAGCTCACCACCGGGCTGCTGCTCCTCCAGTCCATTAATTACTTCCTGTCCTTGCTCCTCTTGACCCACGTGCTGCTCAGCCGAGCTAGGGACTTGACTGCTTCAATTTTTCTGAGCAGGGAGGGGAAGAGCAAGAAGGCCTCTTCCCACCTGCCTGCATCCCCCTAATGTTAACGGGGACCTGAAATGGGGGTGCGCACAGGACCTATGTGCTTCCCTGATAAGGGTCCCCCTGAGAACAGGGGACCCGTTAGGGGGGTGAATGCAGGTGGAAAAGGGCCTCTTAACTCCTTCCCCCCATTCAGAATAAGACGAGTTGGGAAGTCCCCAGCTCAGTTGAGAAGCAGGCAGGCCAGGGAAGAGCAGCAATCAGGACCACAGGGGCAGGAGCCCTGCAGTGAAGCAAGTAAGCCTGGGGAGCTATGGATGCTGGGAGCACTGCGCTACCTGCATTTTCAAGCGCCGGGCACCTGATGGAGGGGGTACCCTGTCAGGTGCCCTCTGGGTATGCCTGAAAATATTACCCATGGTATTATCCATGGGTAGCAAATGTCCTACCCGCTGCATCCCTTCTCAGGGCAGACCTATCTGGTTTGTGTTTTCCTGCTGCCTGAGAGAGGGAAAATTGCCCACACCAGACAGGGCCAAAGTGGGCCACAGTGGGGTATTGCATCTATTCTCTTCCCAGGCTGGCAGACCCTGAGTCGGGGCTGCCATGGTTGCCCATCATGACGGGGGGGGGGGGAAGGAGGAAGGGGCTCTGGGGACAGTGCGGCTTTTGGCATGCTCCCCACCTGCCCTGGCCATAGGTATGTGTGTACAACACCGTGAACAGATCTGGATCGTGTCTGCCACTGCTTCCCAGCCCAGGTCAGGTCCCCGCTGCACTGGCTGCACATCTATTTTTGCCCATTGATTAAATGGGACCCAGGCCGTATAGGGCTTTAGTTGTTACATCTTCATTTCACCTGTTATAAACGCTGCTGGCTGTGAAACAAAATTTGTCCCATGCTTTGAAAAGTTTAGAAAGCAAGGAACTATCTACTTGTAAGAGATCATTAATGCTAAGTATGTCAGCTTATTTTCCTATGCAGATGCATTTCTTTGTTTTATGTTTGCTCTTGGAAAACCTGAACAAAACATGTTTGAGAAAATCCAAGGGAGTTGCTAGTATTCAAGGGGAGCAGAGAGGAGACCCTTTTACTGCCCTCTTATTTCAGAAATTCATCACTACCATGTAGTGGGGTGGACCAAGCTGTACATTTAATTAATACTGGTTTTTTGTACCTCTCAGCTTCTAAAATGAATGCTTCTTCTGTTTTATAGGGCTTTATTTTATTAGCCACACATAGTGAAATAATGGTTCATTTAACTATGTCAAAACCAATCTTAGTCCTCTGCTATTTACTTTCCTTTGTATAAATTTTTAATGCATTTTTAATTCCACCCCACTGGTTGGTAAACCAACCATTGAAGTTATTGCTGCCCCATAATGTATTTCAGTCATTTCTAATAAACCTGGACTTTAAGATGATTTATTATTATCTCTGTAAGCTATGAAAACGTATTTGCTGCCTGGACTGAGATGTGAGCCCTTTCTTTACTGAGGGTGGATTTAGAAAACACAGAACAAACTAAAAAAAGCAGCCGCTTACGGCAGGCAGACTCAAATTTAGCAATCTACTGCGAGGTGTGATCACATTTGGAAGTGAATATTCAATACCTACTTTGTGGATTTTTAGCTTCAAATAGCTTAATTCCAAAAGACTGGTTTAATTCAACTAACAATAAAAGGCACCGAATGCCAGGGAGACTCATAACCTAACATAGGGGCTTTACTTATTATAATGTTTAAAATGTATATAATTATATTTAATTTAATCAAAAACATGTTTTCTTATTTGAACTTAACTCCCTGTCCCAAATTTGTAAACATTTAACGCTACCTCTGGGTTTTTTTCTAGTTGCAAATAAAACCAAAGCTCCACAAAGAATACTTTTCCTAAATTTGATCAAGTAATTCCAGTGTTAATTCAGGTGCTTCCAGTGTCATCTCCCTTGGACGACACTTAACCCTAAGTGGGGTTGCACTATCTGGATGAGGTCATGGTGCTGATTTATATTTGATATACTGTTGCTGTCTGGGTTCATAGAATTGCATTTAATTCTCAAAATGAGATGTCACAGGCAAAAGTTTACACAGTATCAAACATTCATGAAATTATTGGATTAATCCACACTAAAAAAATTCTCAGCTTTTTGAGAAATTTCCCTAAACAGTCCAGTTGTGTCTACAGTCTCCTAATTCCTGAATCTAGCAACCCCTTTTTGGCTTCAAATATCCAGTGCTCTTACATCATCTATTTGCAAATGATTTGGCGATAAATCTGCTTTTTCCATTTGTGCTAAATTGTTTTCACTCTCAAATTGTTCAGGTGTGTTGACAAGGCAATGTGTACAAGTTTTGCCTGGTACCTGTTCCTTCTCTATGTCTACAACACTTGATTTTTTATTTTTATTTTTTGTGTCTGATAACTCTGCACTCATGTAAAAAGATCAGGTTCAGAAAAACTAAGGTCTTTGTATATTCATGTCATTAAAGGGGTGAGCTATTAGTATAAGAGAGAGATTTTTGTGAAATTTCTTTTAAATCCATTTGTCTACTAGTCTAGCCTAAACATTTGTGAGTATGTTTAGCATTGCAGCCACCTCAGTCTTTATATTTATTTATTTATTTATTTATTTCTGTAGATTTCTGGGCCGCCCTTCTCACAGAGGCTCAGGGTGGCTTACAATCATAGAAAAAGAATTTTAAAAAGCCAAAAAAAAACAGGATACCTCACCCAACCCACCCCTACACCTCCCACACAATCCCATCTCCATCTCACCTCACCTATCCCTGCTTGCCAAATGCCTGACCAAAATAAAAGGTCTTACATAATTCCCATAAGATGAACAGGCTTGGACTTACGCAGACCCTCAAGGGGAGGGGGTTCCATAATTGTGGGTCAACTACTGAGAATGCCTCCCTGCACGCTCCAAGTCATAAAAACTTCACAGAAAGATGGCCCTCAGGGGTCACAAAGGGCCATAAGGGAGGAGGTGGTCTTTCAAGATACCTGGGTGCCAACTCGTTTAGGGCTTTATAGGTTTAAACCAGCACCTTGAATTGTTCCCAGAAAGCTATTGGCAGCCGGTGCAGACTCTGGAGCACCGGTGTAATGTGCTTCCAGTGACCTACCCCCAAAAGAAGACAGGCTGCCGCATTCTGCACCAAATGCAGTTTCTGAATAGTCTTCAAGGGCAGCCCCATGTACAGCACATTGCAGTACTTGTGCCTTGAGGTTACGAAGGCATGGATGACGGTGGCCAAATCTGAATCTGATAGAATCACTCACAGCCTATGTAATTGGTTAAAGGCACTTCCGGCCATCACCACAACTTGACAATACAGGTGCAGCAGCAATCCAAGAGCACCCCATGGCTGCAAACCTGAATGACCAAAGGAGGCTGGACCCCATCAATAACAGGGGTCACTATGTCTCCCAGGTCACACGGCCAGCCAATCATCATCACCTCCGTTATGTCTGGATTCAGCTTCAATTGGCTCACCCACATCCAGTCCCCAGTGGCAGCCAGGCAGTGGGTAAGCACTGAAACTGCAAGACCTGAGTCAGATGAAAAGGAGAGCTAGAGCTGAGTGTCATCAGCATATTGATGGCACCTCACTCCAGATCTCTGAATGATCTCATCCAGGGGTCTCAGATACACATGGAACAAGAGTGAAAACAATATGGAACCCTGCAGGACCATGGGAGCACCTGAGGGGTTAATGAACCACCACCCATCACCACCCTCTGGATTCTCCCAAGCAGGAATGAGGAACCACTCAAGAGCAGTCCTGCGCACCCTAGCCATATCAACAACACCCATGATCAATGTATCAAAGGCAGCCTACAGATCTAACAAAATTAACAGGGTGCAATTTCCCCTGTCAATTTCAAAGTGGAGATTGTCAACCAAGGCCACAAACACAGTCTCGGTACCATGTCCAGAACAAAACCCCGACTGACATGGGTCCAGGAATCCAGTAGCATCAAGATGCACCTGAATCTGTGAGGCAACCACCCCTTCAATAACCTTTCCTAAAAAGGGGAGGTTAGAGACTGGGTGATAGCTGGCAGGGGAGTCAACATCCAGAGATGGTTTCCTCAGCAGGGGATGGACGACTGTGGCTTTAAGGCCATCAGGCACCCTGCTCTCCCAAAGGGAGGTACTGACAACACTGGCCAGCAATGCCTCCAATGTCTCCTGGCTGGCTTTTGCCAGCCAGAACAGGCATGGATCTAGTTCTCAGCTTGTCAGCTGCACCCCCCCAAGCACATTCTCTGCATCGGTGGGCAATATTGATAGAAGATGATTCAAGTAACCCGGACAAGACCAAGCCTCCTCAATATCAAACTCTGACTGTGCACTCACAGTAGTAGCCCCCAATTTGAGCCAAATACAAGCAACTTTATCTGCAATGTAGGTGGCAAACTCGTCACAGCAGGAACTCTGGGCAAAGACAGCCAGGATTTAATAAGCTGTTCATCACTGGGAAGAGCTCCACCAGACAGCATTTTGAAGATGCTATGGCAGCTGTAAAAAAAAAAGCTTTCTTCACTGCTGCCACAGACACAGCACAGTCCCTTAAAAACAGTCTATGCTGCAGTCAGTTGACTTTGGCGCAAGTCAAGTGCCACCTATGCTCCAACCACCTACCATATCTTTAGCAGCCTCAGGTTCTCTGTATATCATCGAGATCTGTGTTGCTGCCAAGGAGGAAGTAAACACCTGGGTGCCACCGTGTCAATAGCCTACGTCAAAATGACATGCCAAGGCATCAACAGGGAGGCCGTTCAGGTCAGTGAGTAATTCCCCATGAGAGTTCTGGAATCCTATTGGATCCACTAGTCTCTGGAGGAAGACCATCTGAACTGGTCCATCACCCTGATGAGGGGCATGGGAGGGCAGGGATCTTGCTCTTCAGAAGCCAATGGTCCAACTTTGACAATGGTTTCATAATGACACCCTTGTTAACCAGAACACCTGTGTCCAGGTCAGTGCAGAACATAAGGTGCAGAACACATCAGCTTATGCTGATCATCTCATTACACTCGAATTCCTTGCTTAGAGTCAAAATGGACCGGCAGGGGCATCTGACAGTGCCTATTGAGGTTCGAGCTGGAGTGCATCAAGGATGTGTCCTAGCTCCGATTTTATTCAATATTTTTATTAACGACATCATACCAGTTATGGCTGAGAGTAGATTTCCCCCCCCCAAGGTTAGCATGAAGGGCGATAGGGGTGCTTCTTTATGCGGATGATGTGGCATTATTGTCACAAACCCACATTGGATTAATATGGCAGATGAATACTTTCAGTGCATTCTGCACTAGCAATAAAATGGCTATCAACTTTGACAAGTCAAAGATTATGGTCTTCTCCTCACGGAGATTGCAGTACAGATGGGCTGTGGAGGGGCAGACGGTACAGCAGATAGACTCTTTTAAATAGCTTGGATTAACCTTTCATAAATCTGGTACCTGGAGGGAACACATCTCTAGGACAGAGGCTGTGGCTAAAGCCTCCTCACTGGAGATAGGGAAAGTATTTGTTAAATTGGGAAGATGCGCAGTAAAATCTGCGGTAG
Organism: Sphenodon punctatus; assembly: GCA_003113815.1. Taxonomy (NCBI): domain Eukaryota; kingdom Metazoa; phylum Chordata; class Lepidosauria; order Sphenodontia; family Sphenodontidae; genus Sphenodon; species Sphenodon punctatus. The sequence continues at coordinate 1,844,258 of QEPC01008359.1, read as the reverse complement.
GGGCATTTAATAGTAAAGTCAGGGCACAATGCCTATATGGGGCAGAAATTTGGGCACCCTTTTGTGCTCAGAGAATAAATGTAACTCAAACCAGGTTTCTGCAATCTATCCTGGCAAGCCCAAGAGGCACACCTTTTGCTGCACTAAAGCTAGAATTTGGACAAATTAGCTGGTATCAGTACGCTGTTATCAGGGCCCTGAAGTTTTGGTGCAAAATTAGATTTGACTATGGTTCACCACTACTATGTGCTATTAAGGAGGACTCTCATACAAATCCCTGGCAAGTGTGGATCGGGAAAAGTCTGGCCAAAATGGGTTTATCTCTGAAATATCTGGAGGTCAAACCATAGGTTTTGCTCTGGAAGGAAGTACTGACAAGGATCACAGATGTGGGAAGACAGGAGGAGCTGGCTAAGATTAATCAGTCACCCCACATGCATCCATACTCACCTGGACTCTGGATAACGCTGCTATGGCTTATTATTTAGATGCCCAGGTGGCAATTAGAGACAAACAACTCATCTTTATGACTCGCGTGAATGCTCTTCCCAATGCTGGTATATGAGGGAAGGTTGGAGGGAATTTCTCTTCTGGATAGACTTTCTCCTTATGATATGCAAGCCGTGGAGACAGTAGTCCATGTTATGTTATCATATCACTTGTATGATAACTTGAGGGGGAAAATTTTGGCCCCGATCCTTAATGAACGGTCAGGGTGGGCTGAGGGGGATCGTCTTAGGTTTTTACTTAATAACCCCAGGGCCCAGATAATCAAGGAGGTGGGTGGCTTTCTGAAGCAGGCCATGTGGAGGAGAAAGAATTTTTTGGACTTTAAGCCCATTAGTGATCCTATGGATAGTGGTCCCCCCTATATTAACTGGTACCTGTTTAGGTCTGTGATGGGGTAGAGGAATCCTATATGTTTGCTAACTGATTTGTACAGAGTTTACTTGATGTGTATATGTGTGTATGTTTATTTTTGTGGCTTTGCTGGCAATAACGTTTGTTACGGCTAATAAATTTATTTATTTATAATAAAGATTAATTACAGTTCACACAGAAGTGATGTTATGATTTGCTCAAGTGACGGCTTCTCTCACTGTACAGTATCCCATGGCTGTTAGTCAGTATATTGGGATCTTGAGATGCTGGATCACAAATACACTGGAAAGAACCTAACATGAGTTGTATTGATGGATATCTATTATACTCAAGGTGAAAAGTAAACTTTTTTTTTTTTTAAAGAAAAAATCACTGGCTTTTTTATTTTCTTTTGCAACTGCAAGAATGAATATTGATTATTTTTTGCTCAGCTTTGATTCTGATCTCTAGCTGTATTCCTAATATAACATTGTACATAATATCAGGTGTTAGTTTTCACTATCTGATTACAGCCATGATGGAAAATCGGCATTTCTGCAATCTCTTGCTTCCCAGATTTGTTCCCTAAGATTTGTGACATGTTCTTCCTTACGCTGAGCTTGTTGAGTGTCAGACCTGTGAAACTCAGAGGTAGCGAAGAGAAAGATAATAAAAAAATATATATTTGTGGTGCAGGTAAATAAACAAGAACGATGGCTGAAGAGATTTGAAATATTAGCAAACAGCAAAAGAGTTAAATATGAATTGTATAGCTTAGCTACCTTTTATAAACTGAGTAGGAAAGGGAAGTAGAGAAAAGATAGACAATCATGCCTGTATCTTTGAAGCAGGGGTGTAACTAGGTGAGAATGGGCCCAGGTGCAGAAGATGGAATGGCCCCACACGTACGGCACTCAACTCAGGTGTGCATATGTATGTGGGGCCCTGAGTCTTGTGGGTCATTGGTGTAACTGCACCTATTACAACTATGCCCCTGATTTGAAGGGGGATGAATTGGGTCAGTTAGACAAGGGTTGCCAGATCAAATTTTCAAAAATAAGGAACACTATTAAGCAATGAGGTTCTCTTCTGTCGAAATCTATAGAGCTGCTGCATTCTCACAAATGATGTTCAGTAACCTTGCACTGGAGATGACGAGCCTTACATTGGAGATGATCTTGAGAAGGGAGCAGTGCAGCATTTAATTATTCCCCACACTAAATGAGAGATTGTACACTATCCCCACCCCCTTGCTTCATTCTGAACAACTTGCAAGAACTAGATAAGAAGGGGGAAGGGCCTGACTTTTTTTCTTTCTGGCTTCCAGGTAGGGTGGCCACTGATGCATCCCCAGAATACAGGACATGGAGGAGAAAGAGCACAGCTGGTTCAGGGCTGGGGTGAGGAAGGGGATGCAACAGTACCTGCAAAATCCTGGCCATGGGTGCATATTTAAAAAATCCACCCAGATGGGGTTGGGTGGATCAAAAAAATGGTCATGTCTTGGAAATTCCGGATGCTATAATAAAACTCTTGTGCTGCCCTGACTCCGGACCGTTGGCTCACCTCTGAGTCCACATGCTGCCGACTTCTCTGTTCCCACATGGAAGACTTGAGATGATGACTTTGGGGGAGTGGGAGGGTGAAAGTGAAAGCATTTTCCAGCAGCATGTGGAAAATACAGAACAAAAACATGTAAATAAAGGACAATGAATAAACCCTTAAAAAAACAGGACTGTCCTGTATAAAACAGGACCAATGGCCATCCTGTCTCTAGTTAGGATGATTTTCACCCCTGGGTCAAACAGAGATAGTAGTTCCTACATTTCTAAGAATAAAGTAACTGATCTAACACCTTTGCAGGACATCTAGTAGGCAGGGAGAGATTTATTTATTTTTTCTCCGTGTCTTCCCCATTTCATCCCTGGTAACTTTTGTTGTCCCTATTGTACTTGCCATTATCGTCATCCTCCACCATTCCTCTCTCTTGCGTGTCCCAATTTAATGATGAGCAACAATTTGGCCCAATTAGCCACAGGAGAGGGGGATCCCACCAGGGAGATCCTATAGCCTACAAAGGGGAGTGGGACAGCAAACACTGCAAAATACATGGCATGGAGTATTTTGAATGGAGCAGTTACTTAACAATGGGAGCATGGAATGAATTAATGATTTGGAGCGTGATCCAGCTCCATACAAGTCAATGGGAATTTAGCCATTGACTTCAATGGGAGCTGGAACGTGCTTTTGGTCTTTTCAAAAGAAGGAGATAGTTTCCTGGATCTGAACTCTTCCAAGTTTTTGTTTATTTATTTATTTATTTTATCATTTTAGAACTCACCCCTCCTGCCAAGGCAGCTCGGGGGGCAGGGGGGCCTGCAATATCTAAAACAAAAAATATAAATATACTATAATATAAATATCAGTAGAAAAACACAGACATATGATACATTATAGAAGCAGTAATATAGCCAAAGGGGGATGACAGAAAAATATATAAATATAAATAAAAATAAATCAAAACCCTCCCACCCTAACCCTAACCCCTCCACCCTACCTGTCGCCCTCACCTGGGTCAGATAAAAAGGAGAGGAAGTGTTGGGTTTCATCAACATATTGATGACACCGAACACCAAAACATCTCATGATCTCACCCAGTGGCTGCATATACACATTGAACAGGAGAGGGGACAGAATTGAACCTTGCGGGACTCCACACAGGAAGTCCCAGGTGATGGAAAATAATCCCTGAGCACTACTTGCTGAGTTCTCCCAGCCAGGAAGGAGCGGAACCATTCAAGAACAGTTCCACCCACCCCACCTCAGTCCCACAAGCAAGTCATCAAAATCTCACGGTCAACGGTATCATTCAGAAGCAGCCAACGGATCTAACAGAATCAGCAGGGTTCAGAGACCCTGATCCAATTCACAGCAGAGGTTGTCAACCAAGCCACAAGTTCAGTCTCAGTGCCATAACCTGAATGAAAGCTGGACTGTGAGGGATCTAGAAACCCAATGCAGTCAAGGTGCCCCTAAAGCTGCCAGGCCATTACCTATTCAATAACCTTCCCTAAAAAGGGAAGATTAGAGACAGACCAATAGCTGGCAAAGGAGTCAATGTCAAGCAATGATTTTTTGAGCAAAGGCCGCACCACTGCCTCTTTGAGGCAACTTGGCACTCTGCCCTCCTGAAGGGAGGCATTGACCACCCCCATCAACAACAGCTCCGACATCTCCTGGCTAGGCTTAACCAGCCAGGATGAGCACGGGTCCAGTTCACAAGAGGTGGCTCTGACAGCCCCAAGGACATCTTCCACATCAGTGGACGACATGCACTAAAACTGATCCCACAGAACCAGACAAGGTGGGGCTTCCATTACCTCTGGTTCTCCGATTGTAATAAGCATGGCATCGAAAATGTGGTAAATACAAGCAATTTGATCTGTGAGTTAACCAACAAACATGTCATAGTGGACACTGGAAGATTCCAGTTCCAGGCAGAGATAGGCCAGACCGACCACCCTCCTTAGCACCTGGAAAAGCTCGCTGGACAAGATTTTGCAGATTCTATGAGGGCATCGAAGAACTCTTTATTCACTGCCCGCACAGTCATGGAATAGACTAATAAACTAGCTCTATGTCGCAATCTTTCGGCTTCAGCAGGAGAGCGATGCCACCGTCACTCCACCTGCCACCCTTCCTGCATCAGCTGCCACAGATCCCCAGTAAACCAAGGAGGCCTGTAGTGTTGACGCTCGGGGAGAGAATGCCTAGGAGCCATCCAGCCGATGGCCTCGGTCAGCAAGGTATTTCACAATGCCACGAGTTCACTGAGTGAGCGGTCATCAAGATCAGAGGATACCTCCCCCAGACCATTCAGGAGCTGCTTTGTTTCCATCACTCTCCGGGGGCGAACCAACCAAACTGGTTCCACACCTCTAGGAAGTTCTAGGAAATTAGAGCCCAAAGTTGGATCCAGACTTTGTGTGCTGGGCATGTGATTGTAATGAACAGGAACACCAGTTAAAAATCCAATGAAAACTGATCTGGAATTCTGAGCTCATGTTCTTTTACTGGTGTCTGTGATCATGTGAGTATATTATTTGCCATTCCTATGACACCATTCTTCTAAACATCTGAAAGAATTTTGCCTCTCAGTGAATTATGTAGTTCGTCCATATGAACTAAAGTATTTATTTATTTATTTATTTTCTAGATTTCTATACCGCCCCATCCTGCCATGCAGCTCGGGGCGGTTAACAACAATAAAAACAATTTCAAAACATTTAAAATACAAATATAAAATATATCAATAATACTCTTATTCTAAATTTTACTAACATATGGCCATTTTCATACCTTGAGCATACTAACAAACCAATTCACTAGCACAACTGGGAGTAATCCATTATTCTTGATTCTTATCCTCACTTCTCTAACCATTCATGTGAAGTGCAGAACTTCCCTTCCTACTATATCTTCTAGAAAAATATCTCTAAAGACCGTTCAAGGGACATTGTTCCTTTTTCTATTGGCCCATGTTTTTCTACCTCTGGAAACTGGCTCACCTAATTAAGTGCTGATTATGAAATTGCATCATACTTTGCAGAGATCTAAATTAAATTTCTACTTTTCACCGTGATGCATTGGCTAAAGGAAGTTTGGTGCATCATTGCCTGAAAGCAGGTTCTTTTAATGGTGCTTGGTGTGAGTTGCAGGTTTTCACTGTTTATGTTTTGCTTCCCTGCAATTCAGGCATAATTGCTTCAGAAATTAATTGAACAATCCCCTCCTTAGAGTTCCTGCAGAGCCGAAGCTATAAGCTTAGGTTTTGCAACCACCAGTGTTTATATTTTGTTTGAGTAATAAGCTAATCTTTTACATTAATGGGTTCTTTATACTGACTGAGCTTGCTTGTTGGGCTTGTTTAAATAGCTTGCATGTATTTCAAGGTTAAATACCAAAAGTACTACTCAGTTGTTAATTCTCTCTTTTTTTGTTTGAATGATATAGATAGTTTGAGTTGGTACTTGAGATGAAATTAATTCCTGCCACTGCCCAGCCTCCCCCCCACCCCCTCCCCGCTGCCGTTTTGTAATAAATCTATGGCATTTGTGCTCATTTTGATGGGAGATGAAGAAAACTCATAAAAATGAACGACCAGTCCTCATTAAATTGATGAGTTGTGGAGGCCTCCTTTGATCCAGTGCATTGAAATATTACATTCCTGAAGAATGAGTTTAGCTATAAGAAACCCAGAAATGAATGCAGTGAACTTAAATCAATCAAAGGAACTTAAATATCTCAAGGGCAAGTGAAAATGAAAATGGATAGGCTTTTTCCAAATGCTGACAAACAGGAAAATCAATATGACAGGCTAGGGGTTTACCGACACTGTAAGCCCCACTCGTATCTTGGGTAGCACACGTCTTGATCAATTACTGTATTTTACGATTTTGAGTTTTGCAAAATATAGAGAGTTGAGGTCATGCAGATTCCTTCTAGGATATGTCTCTTTACAAGTTACTTTGGTTGGATTTTTGTTCTTGTTCCTTTTAGTTTAGGCAGAAATTCACATTGAAACCAGTTTCTTCTAGCATCAGACAAGGCTAACTGACAAAGTCTATCTCTGTCTCCAGAGTGGATGTTTCTATTTTGAAGGTATCTATATCAAAGTTATACACAAATCATTAAAGCATATAAAAACTCAGGTGGCAGGTGGGATAAATAATCCATTGCAAACAAGCAGCAAGGGAATACATTTATCCTACATCCATCATCTTCAGTGTGGCTCTTATTACACACAGACACACAAACACAAACTTTGTCTGGAGAGAGAGAAACTAATATTGATCACTTTCATCTGTCTAGGGATATGAGTCCAACATTTCTCAATTATCATATTTCATGTCTTGTTGCCAAAAACATCAGCACAACATTAGTAGATTAACTAACTCAACATAGCTAGCTCATAAGTATTGTATGGTTCCTATCAAACTCAAAGAAAAAATGTCAGGAGGTGAGAAATACTTTAAAAATAAATAGATCTGAGAGCCACATTGGAATTTAAAAGTGGGCCAGTGAGCCACAGGAAAATATACAAGGACATATTGATGTCACCCCAAATTTTCAGATTTCATATTCATGCATCTGTATTGGATTTGGTGCTGTTTAATGCACTCATTAACGATTTGGAAAAGGGTGTTAAGAGAGTGAGGTGATCAAATTTGCAGACAACACCAAGTTATTCAAGGTAGTTAAGACATGAGCAGACTGTGAGAAAATGCAACAGGATCTTACGACATTGGGCGCCTGGGCATTTAAATGGCAACTGAGATTTAATGTGGACAAGTGCAAAGTCATGCACGTAGGGGAAAATAATCCAAACTATGCGTACACAATGCTGGGTACTAAGCTAACTGAAGATGTCATAATGCCTATATACAAATCAATGGTGCGACCACACCTCAAATATTGTGTGCGGTTCTGTTTGTCTCATCTCAAAAAAGACATAGCTGAACTAGAAAAGGTACAGAGAAGGACAACAAAAATGATCAAGAGCATGGAAGGGCTCCCGTATGAGAAGAGGCTTGGTAGTTTGGGGCTGTTCAATTTGGAGAAGAGACGACTGAGAGGACATATGATAGAGGTCTATAAAATCATGAGTGGTGTGGAACTAATAAGCAAGGAGCAGTTATTTACCCTCTCAGCTAGTACTAGAACTAGGGGACACTCCATGAAATTCATGGGTGGCAAGTTTAAAACAAAGAAAAGAAAATATTTTTTTCACTCAGTGTATGATTGAGTTGTGGAATCTTCTGCCAGAGGCTGTGGTAAGGGCCTGTACTATAGCCGAGTTTAAAAGAGGTTTGGACAATTTTATGGAAGATTAGTAGCAATTAGTCAGACAGGATTAGGGAACATGATGGGAGCTGGGGGAAAACAACAGGGAATGGACCCCCCATTGTGATCTGTTGGGTGCTTCTCCCAAGCCACCGTGATTGGCCACTGTCGGAGACAGGATTCTGGGCTAGATGGACAATTGGTCTGACCCAGTATGGCATTTCTTATGTTCTTATGTTAATGATGGGGCCATCACTCCCCCAACTTTCCCACAACCATCACCTCCATCTTTTTAGGATTTACCTTCAAGCGGTTTGCCCTCATCCAGTCCCCCGCAGCTGACAAACACCTGGTAAGCACGGAGACTGCTGGACCTGGGTCTGATGAAAACGACAGATATAGTTGGATGTCATCAGCATATTGATGGCACCTTACACCAAACTCTCTAACAACCTCCTCCAAAGGCTGCATATACACATTGAACAAGAGAGGGGACAAGATGGAGTCCTGAGGGACTTCACACATGAGGCCCCAGGGAGAAGATGAATAATTACCAGCACCACACATTGAGTTCTCCTGGCCAGGAAAGAGCGGAACCATTCAAGAACAGTCCCACTCATTCCTGTCCGGTCCCGCAGCTGAGTCACCAACAACTCGTAATCAATTATATTGAATGCAGCCAAGCAATCTGACAAAATCAACAGGGTCAATTATGACCCTGGTCCAACTCTCTCGAGAGTTCATCGACCAAGGCCACAAGAGCAGTCTCCATGCCATAACCTGGACAGAAGCCAGACTGCGAGGAATCAAGGAAGTTGACCTGGTCCAAATACTCCTGAAGCTGTTGAGCCACCACTCGTTCAATAACCTTCCCTAAAAAGTTACGGTTAGAGACCGGCCTATAGCTGGCTAGGGCATCAACATCCAATGATGGCTTCTTGAGCAGGGGCCACACCACTGCCTCCTTGAGGTGATCCAGCACATTGCCCTTTCTAAGGGAGACATTGACTATCCCAGCCAGCAACAGTCCACCATCTCCCGGCTGGCCTTAACCAGTCAGGATGGGCATGGATCTAATTCACAATAGGTGACTCAAACAGTCCCAAGAGCATCACCCACATCTGTGGGCAACACATCTTGAAATTCATCCCATAAAACGGGACAAGATGGGACTTCAACTGCCTCTGGCTCACCCACTGTTAAAAGTGCTGCGTCAAAGCCATGGTGGATTTGAGCGATTTTATCCACACAAAAAATCCACAAATAAGTCACAGTGAGCATTCAATAACTCTGAATCTAGGAAGAGGGAGGCTGGACTGACTAGCCCCCTCACCACCCGGAACAGCTCAGCCAGATTTAATGAGGGCAGCAAAGAAAACCTTTGCTGCCCTCATTGGTTGGTTCATTTGCTGTGGTTAATTTTGGAGGATGGGACATTGCTTCATAGGCAACATCCTTAAAGTATCTTAAATTATTGATCATACTGAGCCTAATTTTGAGAAACATCAGAAACTCAAGATTGTAGACAGTGAAATGCACTAATGCATATTTTTGCATGTAGTACTGAGATTCTGTCCTCTTCTAAATCTGACCTCCACAATTAACTAGAGAAGTTTAGTAGCACTGATCTAGTAGAAGACATAAACATTTGCTTACCTTTTTAAGCACATGAATAATTTAGGGCCGAAACGAGATTTTGCAAAAACTTAAATTCTGGCTGAAATCCCAGTTCGTGATACAGTCTTGATTGACATTCCTTTACAAGTTATCGACTTTCCACTTACTGATTACTGCATGCCATTACTGCATGCCATTAATTTGCCACTTACCACATTGCCATTTTACTTACCATTTTACTTCTGAGTTTCCGACTGTTCATTGTACATAATTTCTGAGCCAATCACTGTGTAAATAGCCCACTTCTTAACCTTCTCTCATGTCCCTTAACCATCACTCTATGGCCTCCTATCAGAGTTTTATGTTTTATGTTGTTTCCTTTGCTTTGACCAATCTGCAACTGGATTGCGGATTAGTAAATGAATCTGTGTACCAACCAATAAGTGATAAGGAAGTACAAGGGAAAATGGGAGTGCAAGAAATGCATTGTTGCATCATTATTACCTCTCAGAATTTGAAATGGATGGTAAAGCAGTCAATAGTAAAGTGGTAAACAAGATCCCGGTAAACAGGAAGTTGGTAAATCAGATACAAAATGTCAGTTGAGACATTACCAAGTACAAAGAAGTTCTTGATTTGACCAAGATGGTATTGGGAACAAGCAGCCTACTGATGTCAATGAGAGTTCCTATTTTTGAAAAATCTCATTTCAGCCCTAGTCCATATTCTAATTCACAATGAGAAGCATTGCTGTTCAGCATAAGCACAATCAGTAGGCTGCTATCTGAAATGTGGAAGCATAGGAGACATATTTGTATCTGGTCTATATTTATTAACGGTCAGACCACACTTAAGTGCTGAGGGGGAGGGGCTGTGCTTGGCTCCAGAGGGTAATTGTGTGCACAAGTGAGAGTTGGTGATGGACAACGATGCCTCTCACTGAATGACCATTTGGCACCCCACCCACATAAATCCAGCACAGCACTTTGGCATGCACCTTACATGTGCATTACCTGGATGAATGAGGACTGCTCCTTCAGTCAGAACTGTTGAAATTTATCTGGTTTTGTGCAGAACTATATATTGGGTTCAGCTTCACCTGAACAAAGATTGGTTTCCACTCCTAAGGGGCTGGCCTGGGTTTCAGATATGCAAAGAAATATGAAGTCCAGGGTAGTTTCACATTAATGCATAATGAAAGCTTCCATGGCAACCCCCATTCATTCCCCACTCACAGGTTTAGCCCAACAAACCTAATATACAGGCAGGTGTTCTTCCCCACCACGCTGCCCCCCGCACCCCTGTATCCCACCTCCTATCATGACTCATAACGTGACAAACAATGGGAATAAGCCACTGCATCAGCTGTTTCTTCAAAGGTATCGCTCACGGAGATATTCCAGGCCCTGCTATCCCCGCTCACCCACATAGGTGCATAACTATATTTACACCTGCCAGCACTTGGAGACTGGAACTAACTTTTTGCTAATGTACAGAATGCTGAGTTTATTGAGCAAATTGCATACTTTATTCAGGGTGTATAGTGAATATTAAAAGTGAAATTAAAAATTAAAACCAAAGCAATCAGTCCAAGCAGTCAGTCTTTGCATAAACTCCCATCCACTGCTCAAATCACTTGCAAGTTCACATAAAACACCCAGTCAAACATGTGCCTCTTGTAACTGAAGCACCCATAACTTGGCCTGCCATTTACAGATTGTTTCAGTTTCATATTTTTCCCCATTGAAGTCAATGGGAAATCTTTCAACTGAAGTCAGTGGGAAGGGAAACGGTTCTGTAAACCCACTCCCCACCCACCCCCATGGGCCTTATTTCCCCCTTATCACCACCCCCGGGGCCCTGGGGTGTACTTAATGACCTTGGAGGGCTTGATTGAAGTCCTTAACTGCCCTTAACCAAAATGTTGACTGTGCACATGCACTGTGGAACAGGGACTTCAGCAGATCCTAACAGCTGTTACCCCGAGAATCTCCCAGGAATCAGCTCCACCATGGTGTCAGGGATCCCCACAGGAAAGCTTAAGTTTCCTCACCAAAAAGTCACAATAGATTATTATTATGACTAAAATACTGCAATTTATTGCCCTGCCAAACTAGCTTACACACTAGTATAAAAGCACTACAGAAGCATGCAAAAAAAGGTTATTGATTACAAAATATATATTCTTGGATAATATATCTCACCAAACAGATATCACAGGTCCCATAAAAGTTGCTCAGGGTCTGTATGGTCCTGCTGAGGAAGATAAGATGTTAACTTGCTGCTATGCTGGAGACTTGGTAAGAATTAAAGTAAAAATAGTAAAAATAAAAGACAAAAAAGATAAAGGAAAATATAAAACACAATTTGTCCGGAGGTTGAGGAATAGCCCTTCAACAGGCAAGGAGAATGAAAGCTCCAAAAAGAGAGGAGAAAGACAGTTAAGCACTTGGAGAACTCTGCCCACAAGGCTGAGTAAAAGAATTGAAAGGAAACAGTCCCATCTGAGACTAATACAGTGCTTCTCTAAAGAAAAGTAAAGTTGGCAAGTAGGAGCAAAAATTAGAGAAAAGTAGGAATTGCCCTATTTTTGGAAAAAGATTAGAAAATCCCAACTGGGAATTAAAATAACTTTAAAAAGAATAAAGAAAACAAAACAAAAGAAAAGAGAAATTAAAACAAAAATGGCTTGGAAAAAGTGAAAAATGAGAAAATGAAATAAAAGAAATAAAATTAAAATTAAATAAAAGAGAAAAGTAAAAGTTTAAGAAGCTTAAAAATAACTTTAAAAATGGAAAAGAAAAGACTTAAGAAAAGACTTAGGAAAAAGACATAAAAAGTAAAGAATTAAAGCAAAGAAAAAAAACTAAGTCCCTTCAGGCCTATTTAGGCCTTTGCCTTTCAGCAAGTCTCCATAGCAAGGAAGATCTTCCCTTCTTGTTAACAATATCTTGCCAGTTTTATATGATTTCTGAAAGTATTGTAAGATGGCTGCCGTGTGTTCCTCCAATCAGTGGCAAACAGGCTAGGGGTCCTCCAATAAAAATGAAGTTTGCTTCTTGCCAAGAGATGAGGCTAAAGAAAATGGTTTTTGTTTTTTGTGTCTCCACTCTTCTTGATTATTTTGACTTCACACCTTCTTACTTCTATGAACCAAGACCATGGTAACCTTTTACCAGTTTTGATTTTTGTCCCACTTCAACATAGTCTTTTGGTTTCACTGGAGCTTTATGAAACCCAATGGAGTCTATTAGCCTCACTGAAGTTTTATTAATTTTTATTAATTCTACATAATTTCATATATAGATTTTTTTTAGAAAGTTGTTGAAAAACAGAGGTTAGATCTGCCTTGGTTCTACCTAATTTAGAAAGGAAGTTTTAGATCAACATTGATTTATAAGAGTATGAGTTATTAGGACACAATTCAAAAGAACAATTACTTATTTATCTGAAGGGGGCATTAAGGTATAATTTGAAGCCAAACTTTAGGTTGAAATAAACTTTAGCTTACTAATTAAATCCGTCTCTCCATGTCTATAGTCTCCCTTACTTAGCTTTTTCCTTAGGATGGTTCTACTATCAATATTACTGCTTAATTATAAGCTGAAAACATGTTATGAGTAATGTAACTGTTTTGACCCAACTTACAAAAAGACCTTGGGTCCCAAACAAACATGTTATCAGTGTCTCTTCAAATTTCTTTGTGCCAATTATCCTGAAAGTCAGATTAAAAAGCAAACTGCTTTCTAGGTCAAATTAAATCCCTATAGTCCTTGTCTCCCCAAGAAAACCAGACCTCAACTTAAAGACTGCTATTGCTTATTTTGATACTCCCACCTAATATTAATGGAAACCGATTGCAGTTAAAATGTAGACAATTCAAAGTTATATTATTAACAAAAAGTTAACAGTTAAAATACAATGTCAATGGATGGTGAACAGATCAAAAGCCTATGCTGTAGAGAGAGATGAAGAAACTAACATAAGCAAGTAAATAACAACAAATTATAATCAAATGGCAAATAAGTTATTAAACAGCAGGTACATATTATGTTCAAACAGGTGAACAGAGTCATTTTAGAAAACAGTGTTTATGCTGTGACATACTGCTAGGGGACCCCATTGTGATATTATAATTAGAATTAACTTCTAATTAACATCTTTTAACAACTATATTGTTTACTGCGTTCCAGACCTCCTAATATAATCAAAACAACCTAGCTGGAGCAAGGTCTTTCATATAACCATAACAAGATAGCCAGTGTTTACTGTAGTTGTACAATGTGCCATAGGTCACAAGAAAGGAAAAGAACAGAAAGGAAAATGGATTTCATGGCCTATTATGAAACATTAACACTTTAAATCTATGATGGATTTTATTCATAGTTAGGATGGAAAAGTAAATCTTAGACATGAGTAGACTCTATAAGGAATCCCTCTTTCTCAGCTGGGCACTTCCTGGGCACTCCATTTGATCCAGTATTGCTTTCAGCAAACACAGCACACAATATGTCTAAAAGATGTCACCTGGTTTTAAGGCTATGACTTCTTTTGCCATACAATTTTGTTACCATTTAACAAAACACTCACTATCTGGGGTCCAAAAACCCACATACATATATCCTAAAGGTGAATGGGTTAAAAGCATTGATAGATTTTAACATAGGAACCAAGAAAACAGGGTTTTCCAGGCCTACAGCCAACAAATAGATAAGAAAGAACATGTTTAATAAACATCTTTCAGCACAGAACCAAAAACTGACAATTTTAAACTGACCTGTCTTTTAGCAGTTCAAAGGCTTAAATGGGCCTACTTTTTAGAATTTTTCAGTCCTAAATTTCCTAGCTACATGGCAGTGCTGGGAAATCCCCACAGAAGCGATGGGACAGTGGCACTTCAATCAAACCCCTCCCCACCACCCGAGACTAGTAAGTATATCCCAGGGCCTGGGGGAATGTAGGGGTGGGAATAGGGCCCCAAGGGTTTGAAGTGGGGGGGGGGGAATGTTTTAAAGGTCTTCACTGATATAAATACAAATCAAAACAAACTAATAAACAAAACTTTACTTAAATCTGTAAAAACCTTTAATCTGAAACTGAAAAAAATTGAACCTGTAATTTGGGCCAGTGCCCCACTCCGACTATCTAGGCAGCCACCCAGGTGTGTAAACTGTTGAAAACAATTGACTCATGATCTGTCGAATTCTTAGGTGTCTGTAACAGCCATGGGTCCCAAGAACTTAATGGATCTGCTATTCCCACCTGGGGGAGCGGGGTGGGAAAGCTACCCTAGGTGCCCCCACCCCGAACCAACCATGGAGCTTTGCGGCTGGATTGAGGGTGGAGCCTGGGAGAGTGCTTTCTTGAACTTGTCATCCTAAGTGTCTTCGTTCCTGATCCAGCCTCAGAGCTTGGCGGCAGTGGCGGAGATGGGGCCGCCTTCAGTGGTTCTCCCTTCCATCTCTGACGTAGCTGCCTCTGCCAAGCTCTGCGACTGGATAGGGCACGGGTAGCACTGCCCATGGCTTCCTAAAGCAGCAAAAATGCTTGTGCAATCTCTGTCTGTGCCCTGGACTTATTTGCCCGAAGAAATTAACCACCATCGCATGTGTTCCCCACAATATGTGCAACTGGAGGTGCTACATTGGAGGCCCTCCCCGAGTAAGCTCTGGAAATCTAGGGCTCACTACGGACAAGCTGAACAGAGCACAACAGCATATAGCACAGTGGAAGTGCATAGCTAATGGACTCTGTTACCTGAGGTCTGTGTACTCATATCCTCACCACACAAACCACCCAGTGATCATTCTCGATGTAGCCAAGCTAAGCACGTGCACCTAAGACCTTGCATCTTTGTGACTGTTACACCCCTTGTCTCTCCCTCTGTTCCCCTTCTCCCCCCTTTCCCCCCCACCCCGTTTCTCAGATTGTAAGCCCTAGGGCAGGGGCCATGTCTATTCCATTACTTTGTAAAGTGCCAGGTACATTACTGGTGCTATATAAATGCTTACTACTACTACTACTACTAATAGTAATAATAATAATAATAATAATTATAATTTTATAATTATAACCAATGAACTCCCCACCCCCATTTTTGGTGCATCTACCACCCCCTCCCCACCTCTCAACCTTCAAAGCAGCTTATTGCTGTGCCATAATGCCATGTTGTCCCAACTTCCCCCAAATCCCCACCTTTCACATAATAAACACAGCGACCATGGATTGAGAATACTATATAGACTTTATTCAACAATAAAAACATTAAATACGTATTTATTTACTATTTACAATTATAAATATTTAATTCTTTACATATGTTTTAATATTTCTTTGAGCAACTTTTCATTTTCCATTTCTTTAATTTTTATGTCATTTTACTTGGGTGTGTGTGTGGAATTGTAGATGGCTCTTCTTGTTTTCAATGAACTGAATTGTTTCCACTATAATTTGGAGTTCCCCTAATGAATTATAGCACAAGGTTTTAATTTGGGTTTACAGTTTGTCACCAGATTACTTTTCAATCTCTGTCTGGCCCTTCATAGTTCTATCCCTCCCCTCAAACCAAGTCAGCCAGTGGCTCTGTTCTGTAAGAACAACTTACAGAAATAAAACACCACCATCCTCACCCCACCCCCACCACAGTCTCTCCATGGTTCCTATCCCTCTCCTCCACCCCAGCAGAGTCATCAATTGACTCTTTAGATGACATAACCACATACAGAAATAAATCACCGCTATTCACGTCCTCCCCCACATGTCTGCCCTAGTTCATATCCCTCCCCGCCTGGTGGACTACCATGGTTCCTTTCTCTCTGTTTCATCAGCTGACTCAGCCAGTGGCAGACACTGGCATTCTACTACTGCACGAGGACTGCAATCTGATCCTCTCTGCATGGAATGATCCAGGCAGGCCTTGGCATGGTGAGACAAGATCCCTGAATGTCACATGTCCTGGTTGCACTCGGCATTTATTGCTGGGGGATCGGTCCACACCCATTGCAGTGGTAGTCCTGTAGCAAGACAAAAGGGAAAGCCATGTGTTCACACTGCCACCCTCCCACCTTCCTGTCCCACTGTTTCAGCCACCACCTGCCCTTCCTGCCCAATCTAACAGCTGCCCTTCCCACTGAAATGGAAGTGGGAATGTGCACCTGGTCTAGGTTGCTGCTAGGCAGTTTCTGGGTCAGGATCACTGGGGCACACAGTTCTCCTGCGATAACTGCCCACCATGGTTCCTTTCCCTCTCCCCATCCTGTCCTGCCACCATGGTGCCTCTCCCCACCCTGAAGGACTTTCCTGCCCAATCTAATAGCCACTCTTGTCACCCAAAAGTTGCTGCTGGGCGATTACTGCAGCGAGATACCCAGGGCACACAGTTCTTCTCTCATGATCACCACCCACCATGGTTCCTCCTCCCCCCCGCCCTCAATGTCCCAGTGATTATCCTGTTCCTCCCCAGTGCTCTCCTGGCCATCTTTCAACAGAGTCAAAAAAATCCCACTTAATTAGACAGCAATAAATAGAAGCCTTCATCATGCTGTTGTGTAAATGTAGCTCCCCTCCCCCCAGGTGCATTAACTTAACATTAACTGTGGAAGTTGCTCTGGAAAAGGCAATGGGTTCTGAAGAGCGAATGTTGGGCACACACTGCAAACCAGGAGAAGTTGGGACATCACATGTCTGGATTTTGGTGCACATTGGTCTTTTTAAGGCATTAGTAAGAGCAGAGAGAAGGGCAGGAAACAGTCACTTCTGAGAATGCTGTAGGTTTTTTACCCATGACTCTATGGTGTTGGTAGATCTGTATGTGTGCAAGGTTCCATGCAACCTAATTGATGGAATGCGGACACGTGGGTACACATTTGCCCACACGGCAGACTCCGCATGTCCCAAGACCCTGCCATGAATGGGGGCTGTGTGTCCAGTGGGTGGCAGCCCTGTGTCCGGTGAGGGCAGACACCTAATAGGTGGGCAGTAGGGATGAGTGAACAAGACCAAGTTCAGAAATTCAGTTCAGTTCAGAAATTCAGTTCAGTTCGGAAGTTCGGTTCGGTCGACCGAACTGGTCGAGTTCAGTCCAAACGCCGAACCTCCGAACAAAGTTTGGAAATTCAAACCCCATTGAAATAAATGGAATATTATATTTTAGGGATGGGCGAACAGAGCCGAGTTTGGAAATTTGCTTCAGTTCGGTTCGAAAATCGAGTTCGGTTCGGAAGTTCGGTTCGGTTGACCGAACTGGTCGAGTTCGGTCCGAACTTCTGAACCGCGTTTGCAGATCCCTAGTGGGCAGGTGGACACCCACCTGGTGTGGGCTACTGTGGGCTAACATTGCATTTGTTAACACCCTATTTGTTTGACTTACTACATTGAATAATACATTCCCAGACTTTAGATCATGATAAATGACCTTCCCCTGTCTATGCATTAAGTGGAAATGATGTTTCTCAAAGTGTCTGATCATCTTTTCATCTTTCCAGAGGCAAAGTAAGACCTATTTATTTGGCTAGAACATTAGCAGGCAGGGATAGTTTGGGGGGACTGGCTTTAATTGGGGAATTTGACACCGTTGTATATTTTTCTAGGTTTTTACTCTCTGGTATTTTATACAGTAGTGCGTGTGTATGTGTGTGTGTGTGTATATATACAGAGAGACAGAGAGACACCCAGGTTTACTGCATTTACCCATTGGCAGCAATGGGGGAAATGCTGCAGTGAGGTAAACTGCCCGGGGCCTTTGGAGAAAGGTGGACTAAAAATCAAAATAAATAAATAAATAAATATAATTTACACAATACAAGCAATGTGTCTGATGCTGAACACTTATGACTAGAGATGGGTCTCTGCCCCGGGGGTTTTACAATATAGTGTCAACAAGGGAGGGGAGACAAGGGGGAGGCAAACATTGGGAGAGACAGGGGGTGTTTTTAAATGAACAAGGTTTGTGGGGGCTCAGTGTCAGCTGTGGAGCACTCACTCAGGTGGAGTGAGTGGGAAGGAATTCTAAAGGGTGGCTCCCAGTGTGGCTACCATGGCAGCCACCTTGCACTCCTCTTGCCACGGACCATGGGGGAGGAGGAGTGTGCTGGGCTGGCCTTTGAAATTGACATTCATCACCTCAGTCCTGGGCATGAGCACTGAGGGATCCGGTTCCCCAGTGCTTGTGGTCAGTTCCTGTGACGTGGAAAGCCCGTGTCCCTTTGTGCCTCTGTGTGTGGGCCCTGTCTGCTGGTGTGGGCAGCAGCCTGGGTTCATATGGTCAGAGAGTATGTGGGGACTCCAGATGTCGGCAGCACCCCATGAGTGGGTGCTGAGTGGCTAATGGACTCACGCATCCACCTGCACCACCTTCAGATGGGTGGTTCGATGAGTAGTTCCTGGGTGGCCACGCATGGTAGCATCTTGTTTGAAAACATCCAGGGATACATTCATGAAGTTGAGAAGTCTTTGGTGCATGTGATTAGCTTAGTTACAAGAGAAGGAGGGACATCCTGACTCCTGAATGATAAGACAGTAGAGAAATATCAGTAAGCAATCTATGGGGGATGTGGAGATAGGGAAAGCTTACTGAAAGAGGTAGGTTTTGAGGAAATATTGAAGGTTGGCTGAGCCAAGGAAGTGCCCAGCTGAGAAAGAGGGATTCCTTATAGAGCGTATGTGTTCTTGAATGGAACTGTGAGAGACCTGCCATTGCTGAATATAGCATTTTTAAGCACTGTCCCTCCCAGCAACAGGCATCTATCTCAGAATGATCATAAAGAAGATGTCTGGTCTTTGCCTTTTCTTTATGGAACTGATTTTGCTAAGACTGAAGCATTCAAAGTGCTGAATGAACATGCCCATTTAATCAACAGTCTCTGGGATTGAATCCATATCAGACTGAGTTAAGCATCTACAAAAAAACACGCTCTGTAGGGGCAGATTTTGTCAAATGAAACACCATGCCAATGTTCTTTGTTGGAAGAATAATCCTTCATATAAATAATTGGAGCAATTCATTGCTCTGCATTTAGTTAGCCTATTATTCAATTTATTAGGGATGGAAGCACAACAGCTAACGATAATAAATCCCTGGAGGAGAGGAAGGAGTAGGCAACTCTGGGAATATATAAATTATCTTTTGGCTCTCAATCCATACTTCCCAACATGTGTTCAGTTCTGTTTAATGACAATGTTCATTTCTCTCCCAACATTAATGGTGTTGCATTTCATTGCTTTGCAAGAAGGCCAATCAATGTCTCTCCTCACACAGAAGGGTTTGAACGAAACATAATGTTCTTTAAGGCATTAATGTGGGGGTGGAGGAGGGGAAAGACAGATATAACTGAAATTTCTAGTGTTGAAAATATTGGTTCGTGTAACTCTCTTGATGCAATATCGCTGAAGGCTTCAGGAATGTACAAGGATCTTGTCAAAATCTGGGTATCATCCATGTCATATAGCAGCCAGGATTGCATCAGTAAAACTGATGTAGTTTAAGGAGAGGAGGGAGGAAGATTAATTTAATCTTATTCATCTGAAACTGTGGGGAGAATTTCAAGAGGCCAGATATAATTATCAGAGTTGGAATTAGGTTAGGACATTCTCTGTTCCAATGAGAAATACATAGGATCTTTAATGAGCACAGGCAGTCAGGAATTCAGATTCATTCTTCTGTGAAAGATGAGAGGCCCAGCAGCACAGCTTTCTCCCTAGCACTGTGCCAAGGCTTTGGTTCCTTAAAGATACAGCAAGAAGACAGCTACATACTGTAGCTGATTCTTACTGAAAAAACTCCAGATTTTACAAAAACTGTTGCTTTATTGATTTTTACTCAAATTTTGTATCACTCAAGTACATAAAAATTAGATTATTTTATTAGTAAAACAAAATACGTTGCATTAGATGTGTGTTATGTTAATAATGAAACTAGACTACATATATATGCAAAGATGCCTGTTGAAGTAAGAGAATGGCTAAATCTAACCACCTCTATTCCATTCTTGTCCTCCTTGACCTCTCTTCTGCCTTTGATACAGTTAACCACTCACTCTTGCTGGATTCACTTCAGTCCCTTGGCTTCCATGGCTCCATCCTTGACTGGTTCTCCTCCTACCTCTCTGACCGCTCCTTCAATGTGTCTCTTGCCAACTCCACCTCCTCCTCCCTTCCACTCTTGGTTGGTGTTCCTCAAGGCTCTGTCCTTGGCCGTCTCCTCTTCTCTATCTATATCCTGTCGCTAGGCAAATGCATTGTCTCCCATGGCTTCCAATATCACCTCTAAGCTGATGACACTCAGCTCTATCTCGCTACTCCCTCTCTTTCTCCATCTATTCAAGCTCGCCTCACCAGCTGTCTCTCTGACATCTCTAACTGGATGTCTCAATGTCAACTCAAACTCAACATGGCTAAAACTGAACTTCTTATCTCCCCCCTCATCATTCCTCTCCCTCTTCCCTGTCAATCCTCATTGATGGGGTCACCATTCTTCCCATCCCCCAAGCCCATAGCTTAGGCTTCATCTTTGACTCACCCTTTTCTTTTAAACCCTAGATCGACTCTGTTGCCAAATCCTGTCGCTTCTCCCTCCATAACATTGCTAAGCTTCGCCCTTTTCTCTCTGTCTCCTCTGGAAAAACCTTTGTTTATGCCCTGGTCATCTCTCACCTCGATTACTGTAACCTCCTTCTCACTGGCCTCCCCCGCTCTCACCTTTCTCCCCTTATCTCCATCCAAAACTCTGCTGCCAGGGTCATCCACCTCGCCCATTGCTTCGACCACATGCAGCCCCTCCTCTCCTCTCTTCACTGGCTCCCCCTAACTGAATGAATCCTGCACAAGCTCCTAGTCTTCACCTATAAAGCTCTTCACAACCTTTCTCCCCCTACCTCTGTGTTCTAATTTCCCTTCATACTCAAGTCCATGAACTCCGGTCCTCCTCTGTCCCCTCTCTCGCCCTCCCTCGCCTCCCCATCTCCCCTAACCACCTTTGTCCCTTCTCCATAGCTGCCCCCCACACCTTCCCACATACACAGCACCCCCTCCCTTTGTACCTTCAAATCCTTCCTCAAGACCCACCTCTTCCGCTCTGCCCTCCCTGACTCCTTGCTCCCCTCACCTAACTCCTACTGATACCCTCCATCCAGTCCAATCTGTTACCTAAGGTCTGTCTACTCATATCCTCACCACATGGACCAACCAGCCATCATTCTTGATGTAACCAAGCCAAGTGCGTGCACCTGGGACCTTGCATCCTCGTGAATGTTACACTCCTTGTCTCTCCCTCTGTTCCCCTTCCTTCATCTCCCCCACCCACCCACCTCAGTCTCTCAGATTGTAAGCCCTAGGGCAGGGACCGTGTCTATTCAATTCCTTTGTAAAGTGCCAGGTACATTGCTGTCACTATATAAATGTTTGATAATAATAATAGTGGAAGATATACACATACAATACATGCATGCATGCTCAGAGGTATGTGCACATCTGTACGTACTGATGAATCTCAAGAGTAGATTGCCTATTCAAAGGAAAAGTTGTCATTGGAGGATATATATATATATATTCTCTTAAACTCAGAGGTGGCATACAGTGTTTTGATCCTTGAGTTCTATTTCAGTTCCAAAACAAACCATATTAAATTCCATTTATCAAAACATTAATCTACTTAATACTTTTTTTTTTGTCCTTCTGTCCACCAAAATAAACCCTGATATTTACTCAGAAAAAATAGTAATTTTTGGCACCAATTTTCATCCATTTGTTGTTGTTGTTGTTGTTGTTGTTGATGTAATAAACACTGATAAATTCCCCAGAAAAATAAAAGACGATAAACTGAAAATGAAGGCCCCTATATATCACTGTTAAGACTTGAAACAAAGGCCACTTTTACACATGACAAAAATGGGTTCTTATAAGTGCTCGACATAATACCAGGTGTCATAAATGCTGGAGTTTTGTAATGTGCGAACGCTATATTCCACTTTTATGCAGCGAGATCCCACAGCCTTGCAACAGTGGGTATTACAAGGCTCCGAGATCTTGCTGTATAAAAGGGGAATAGTGTGTTCACACATTACAAAACTCCAGCATTTATAACACCTGGTATTATCTCGATATTTTTCAGGTCTGGCTGCTGCTCCTGCCACCATTGTTCGCTGTTCTCCAGGACCAGGTAAATGTGTAGCACTAAGGGCAAACAAGGAGAGTATGGTGGCACCATACTTTCCCTGCTTGTTCCTGTCTCTACACCATGACAGCTATGTGCCGCTGTATGCTCTGCATGGTTGGCCCCAATGTTTCACTGAGTGAGTAGCTGACACAAAACTGCAGAATTAGGGTTTAAAATGCACATTATACTAAGTGTGTGTTTTATGTAGGAAGATTAATTCATGCAGGAAAATTATGTAGTAAACATGCACTTAACATACCATGCAGTAACACCCATTGAGTCAGACAAGTGGTCCATCCACCCCTATGTCCTATTTCAAATAGTGGCCAACTTGAGTTGCAGAACTAGTATTAATGGAGTGATCTGTTTCCTACTGTTTACTTGTAGCCTTTGCCAGTTGGAGATTTAATTCTCTGACCAATTTGAATAATAGCTATTTATTTATTTATTTATTTTGCAACATTTATATCCCGCCTCTCCTGCCTAAGCAGCTCAAGGCGGCTTACAAAAATTAAAATATTTTAAAATATACATAAAATATATAAAATAAATAAAAGGGAGGCATAAAAGAAATAAAAAACCCTCCTCCCACCCTTCACCCCCTTCCCTCACCAAAGACTTGGTAGAACAGCCAGGTCTTGCACTGTCGCTGAAATAAGGAAAGGTCCGGGGCCACCTGGGCCTCCACCGGAAGGGAGTTCCACAGCCTGGGTGCTGCCACAGAGAACGCCCTCTCCATTGTAGCCCCCTGCGCCACCTGGAGGACACCAAGAAGGTCGCCCCCAGCGGACTGCAGGGGTCGATCTAGGGCACGGAGAGTGAGGCGGTCTCACAGATAGGATAGGCCCAGACCGTGTAGAGCTTTGTAGGCAAGCACCAACACTTTGAATCAGGCTCGGAAGACTATCGGCAACCAATGCAGAGCTGGGAGCAACTGGTGTAGTACCCTGGGTTTGACCGGCCTGTTCCGCTGGCAGCACTCTGTAATGTTCTGGAGCACTGTGGGTGGGGCTGCCCCAGCACATCTGCCTGCACATCTGACTGAGCATTTTTAAATGGACCAGTTAGCCTGGGGGTGAAGTGGGCTGGTGTGGGTGGAACCGAATCTGCCGTTCATCTAAAAGCACCCAGTGAGTTCCACAGCTTAATGTCACATTGAGTAAAAAAGCACTTCCTTTTGTTTGTTTTTAAATCTGCTGATAGTGTTGAGCATCCCCTACTTTTAGTATTTTGAGAAAGGGTAAACAACAGATCTCCATTTACTCATGAAGTACCTTAATGTTTGCAAAATACAATATATATCATTAACCAACACTCATCCCTGTATATTAGTGATTTGCATAATACCTCTGTGTTTACAAGACTTGAATCCTAAAGGAATAACCTGCAACCTTATCTCATCGCATCCTCTTATCTTGTTATGTTACTAAAGAGATATTGGGAAGCAGTGACTTGACCCTATCAAGGCTGAAAGCTATCAGGTTAGCTAGAATGGGCTACCTGTCTTCCTTCAAATTTTAGCTGAATATTTTTGATAGTTTCATTTCTATTTCATTACCGTACAAACAAAATGAATTGACAAAGAAAGCAAGCAACTTACAATGCACCCACTGGAATGTCTAATGTAAAATGTTGGCTGCTTTTGTAAACATTGCCAATTATCAGAGGTACTCAAAAGGGAAGTGATAGCCTTTTGCAAAATAAGCACTGTGGACCACATCCCACATACCTATTACTGTGGGTAGAGAGGGCATAGATTGCTGGAATATCTGATCAATCATTCTCTTAGAACAGATTAATCAGTCATTCATACCACAAAATATCTGCCTGAATACACCCTGCAGGACAACTTGCAATACTTAAGACTAAAGTTTAATGAATTATATGTTTATTATATGTGTATTTCTCCCTATACACCCTTTCTCTCAATCCCAATTCCTCATTCAGTCACTCCACTCTCTGTTGAGGCATATGGTAGTTCTACTTGTATTTGGGCTTGCTGATGTGTTTGGCATAAAAGTGAGAAAGCAAGTCCAGAGGTGAATGAAGAAAATAGCATGAAAGTTCAAGACTGTATGAACAGATAATAAACAAACATAACTTAACTGAAGATACTTCAGAAACACAGTGTCTTCTGCAAGATACCTAGGGATAGTTTTCATTAATCCTAAGGAAATGCCTTCCCACCAAAAGGTACTCAGCAGCATATGAAATTACAAGTATTCCCCTTAGTTGGTTGTACCCCATGGAATGTGTCACATGTAACTTGGGAGTCTCTTGCAAATCAACCCTTTCCTATGTATGTGAATCAGAGGTGTCCATAACACATCAGGTCACATGTCACAGAAGGATGGAGAGCTTAGTAAATCTGGAAAAATTGGCGATGGGCAGGAAGTGTTGGTCATATGCAACGTGACATCACATTCATGTGTTTTCTTCTCCAGAAGAATAATTTAATACATGGTCACTAGCGAGTACATACCCTTCCTCTCTCTTGCTTCTCCTTTTCCTCGTACCTCCTATCCATATCACATCCCAGTTGCCTCCATCTGCACCCAATCTGTATCCCCATGTTCCCTTCCTTGCTATCTCCATGTCCTGTTGGTTTGTCTGATTCAGCTCGCAGGCTCCACCTTCTCCCACAACTTTGTTTGCATATGATGCAGCTCTCTTGCTCTCCTGCCAACCCTACCACAGTTGTTCTCCAAGGAAATACAAGTTATGAAAAGTGAAAAAAACCCTTAAAACTATTATTTGCTTTTCAATATCTGTTTGACAACTGCAAAGTTATTCTTTACATGTAGTTATGTTAAATGTTGTATGTACTAATGGCCCTTTTCACACAGGCCGTGGTGGGTAGTGGGTGGGGGAATGGGTGAGTTCCGCAGTGGTTGGACGGTGCATGGGAGTGGGTTTCCCATGGACCTCCCCCCACCCCCACCCATCTCCACCAATGGAGCATCGGGCATTGGCGCCTGTTGCTCCATGCTTGGGTAATGGGTGGAGGTGGGTGGAGTGAGGGAGCGCGCATGCACCCACACCCACTGCCTGTGGTGTTCCCACAGGCACCAACCCATCCCCCGCACTCACTGTGGCATTCCCACAGGCACACACACACACACACCACCCGCTCACATGTGCGAGGAGGGGGGGGCATGTGAAAAGGACCAATGTGTGCTTGTAAGTATATGGTTCACATGACATATTTTGTTAAGGAATGGTGGTCTGTGCTAATGTGACAAACTGTGACGGAGGAGATGGCTGATGGACCAGACAGCTTCTAGCTGAAAGAGCTGAATGTCCTGATGTAGCAAACTATCTCCTGAAAAGGGGGAACATCATAATTTGGAGACCAAATCCTCAGTCCCTGTTTTCTATTAATTGTATAGACATTAAAGTTAATGCCATAATAACTAGTCTAGCTTAGTGGTAAGGTGTTAGACTTAGAAATGTGAAACCAGGATTTAAATCCTGTCTTAACCATGAATTCACTGGCTGGCCTTGGGCAACTCACTATCTCTGAATCTCGGTTCCACATTTGTAAAATGAGAATAATAATAATAACCTACCGCACGGGACTGTTGTGAGCTAGATAAGGACTGTGTAAAGCATTTCAAACACCGGAAGTGATGTATAGATAATACATAATTTCTCTTTTCCTCTGTTTGTTACTCTGAAAAATGTTAGAGGCACTAGAGGCAAAATAATGTTGATTTTCATGGTCTTAATGGAAGCTACATAAAATGGAGGCTACTGCTGTATCTCAAAATCTCCTAAATATTCAGACTCTCTTCCAGGGCATTGCTTTTACCATGTCAGTCACACTTTTAAAAATGTTTTTAGTGACTATTGGATGGTTCCATAGTTTTTAGCTTCCCTTTTGAGGCATGTCTAGTTTTAACTTCTTTTTTTTAGCCTCGCCATGAGTTTTACCTTTTTTTTACACCTGTGTTCCTCACTTTTGGTTTGGTGCAGTATGTCCTAATGGCCACTGTGCCATGAAAACCTAATCACTCACTCACTTACTCACTCACTCAACTTAAGTATTCAGAAATATATCCTCCTAACTTCCTTTAGATGAATATATTATTAGTATTACTATTAGACCCATTTTAGAAAAGGGAATTTAGGCTTAGAGAAACTGAACAATGTAATTCACGGTTGGGAAATTAACTCTGTTTGTCTATTATCAAAACTGGTTTATTAATCAAAACTGTGCCAACTGTCTCTAGTGTACAGGAGATTTCTCTGCAGCAAGGGACTCCTTTCAGGTTTTGTGAAACCCTGTCAGAAATCAAGAAAACCAGTGGCTCAACAGTTCATTTCCCCAAGCTCAGGGTATTTTGGTATTGTTATAAAAATACCTTGTAGAAAGAAATTGGTGCTAACTGGACAATCCGAGGGTGATTCCACCTCCTCCCTGCTCCAGATTTCCACACTAGCAGAGACTCTTTCTCTCACTTTTGGGACTTCTCCCTTCCTGTGCTCCCCTGTCCTAGATCTAACTGCACTCGGGAATTCCAAAATGGAAGCAGCTGTACAGTCTTCCAGTACTAGGAATTCGGGGGGGGGGGGGACTAAGAGAGACTCATTCATTTATGTGGGTACTGTATGGGAGGAGGCAACAGGGGGTGTTCAAGGAAGTGATAGAAGGCTGAGGAATGTGGGGCTATGGAGGAATTACTGGGGGAAATGGGGGCCAGCAAGAGAGCAAACATCTTTCCTCAGAGCCCTGGGTACACCTTTGCTGTCGGGTTCTCCCATCTGTATCAGAGGTAGGATATAACTGTCTTGGAGAGTCTGTAACTAACTGTTCAAAAGCTTTATAGTTAAAAATGATTCACCACATTCAAAAATAGGGAGATTTTCTTTTTTCAGTTGGGAAAGATGATTTGCCTCTGAAACAGAACAGGAAAAAATTTCTTTCCTACTGCCAGGTATCTCAGGCCATGGGGTGGACAGCATCTGTTGCTTTGTTGCTACTGGCAGCCTCTCTGCTGTTCAGCACAGTATCAAGTAGTGGTATTTACATAGGCTGCCGTTTCTGTCCACTCGCTGCAGTCAGGGTTAATGCAGATGTCTGGTATCTTGATTTGTAATGACAGATGGAAAATAATCATGTTGAATAGCCCATCCGTATCACTGGTATCCCTCTTAACTTTAAAAGCTGCTCCATGCCAAATTATTTACTGTATTATGAATAGGCTATGTTTACATTGTATAAAGAGTCTTTATACTTTCATCCTACAGTGTCTCAAAGACCTTTGTATGCATATAGGTCAGAGATGTATTTGACCAGAACCTTAAATAACAACCATTTGGATTGCCAAAGGATATAAAATCATAGCCCTGGATTTGAAGTTGCCCTTTTTGTTTCATTTCATCTACATCCAATATCAGAAGAGAGTCATTTCCCAATTGGCTTGAACCAAGGAACCACAAGTACCAGTACCAGTGGAGCTAATCCCCCATCTGTAGTCCAACTTTGCTTTCTCAGCCTATAAATAATTACACTGAAGAATCATTTCACCCAGCCCTGAAATACTGCCACCTCTCTCTTGAAACATAGGGTGTCATGAGACAGAATGCTAATCATAGGATATTCCATCCTGTGATTGGTATTCTGTAGCTGGCATACCCTTGTACACGTGTACTTGCTGTTGGGTAGCAGCTTGAGCAGCTAACTGACAGATGGTAATGATGAAGACGGGAGGGAAGAGGCTAGCTGCAGCAGCCGCGATCCTAGGAGATATGGTCATAGGACCTGTTCCTACCTCCACTGCTCTTGGGGAGTTCTTTAACCCACTGCAGGCCACTTCACCCATCAGAGCCTGTGGGCTCTGGTGAAGTGAATAATGGTTCTGTTGGGGCCCTTGCAGGCCTGAAGGGCCCCAACAGAGCCATTATTCACTTCACCAGAGCCCACAGGGCAATGGTTTTTGCAGGCTTCTAGAGACTTCTAGAGGCAAGAGTCCTGCTTCACTGGTGTACATGAGAATCCAGTGTATCAGGTTGTTTGCAGACATACTGACTTGTTTGTGTTTAATACCTGAACCAGTGGCAAGCATTATGTTGTATGACACCCATTACGACTCAGTGTCACAGAGGCACGCCACTGTAGAAGGGCTTAGGACAAGAAACAAGCCCTTGTTAAATTAGTGTGTATCCAGAACACTAGAACTGAACTTTACTACTTTCAAAAGATCTATGCCATCTTTAATGTTTACAAGCAATCTAGACCTTGACTTTTGCATCTCACAGGTAATGCACCTGTAGAGCAGAGAGGCCAATACTAAGTTGAGTGTTGAGTCAGAGAGGAAATCATGCCTACTGTCGGATCACTGGCATCACATCCTACAAAATGTTTGAAAAGTCTCTCATCCAAGAATTAGTCAAGCCTAACCTGGCTTAGCTCGTTAGATATGATGAAATTAGAGCCCAAGGTAGTATCAGTGCAGTGTCCTTAATGGTTTGACAGCATGTGGTCTGTGATGAAAACAGTTTAATATATTCATGGGCTTACTCAGATCCCAGGTCACAGACCAAACCAAAGATGTTATTTTGGCATATCTAATTCTCTGTCCTTATTTCTTCCTCCTTCTATTTGTGACACATTAAGTTGGCTCACTTCCCCTGAATACCAGCTACATTTTCAGGGCTGAATGCAGAGTTTCCAGGATATGTTGCCTAGCGAATTTGCTTAAATTACAATGTTTCTCATATTAATTTTTGGCACCATGGGTTTTATCCTTCTCTCCAATTCCCATGCTTGAGCAAACACAGTAGCAGATTTTATGAGGCATGGACACCCCCACATGTTAACGGGCAGCATCGGGCACTTTAGGATTTGGAAACTGTTTCTATAGCTGCCACCTCATGTTATTTAAAATGGAAATTACTTTATTAAAAATAACTTGGTTTGCTTCACTACATCTGTTTCTATGCAACTGCAAAGGCACCTGCATCCTATTAATACTTGCATTATGCAACACATTTGGAACTGTTATAACTCAGGTGGGACACTCTCTTGGGAACCACATGTATCATTCTTGCTTCAGCTTTTGCTCTCTGTGTATGTCAGGTTGTTAAATGATCTTCAAGTTACCCCAACAAGTTTGCATTTGGAATCCTTAAATAAGGGGGATTATGCAAGCAGGTAACAAAGAAAATGTTTCTCCCGCGGTTGAAACAAGTCCGTATTTAGTCTTGTTTTCTTCCTCTTTCCTCTCTCTTCAGAACTGAGCCATTCTTTTGTAATTATTTAAAAGATAGGAAGAGAATAATACACAGCCAGTACATTTCCTACATCTGCTCATCACCAGCTTGCTCTTCTGTCCATCTATAAATAACAGTAGCTATGGGGCTTTTTATGGACTGGATTAATTTTAAAAAAATTATTTTTAAAATCATAAAGTGAAAAACTGTGGTGGGACTACAAAAAAAAAAAAAGACATCTCTAAATAATTTTGTGATCATAACAACATTACTACTTCTAGTATTTCAGTCAATATAGGGCAATCAAATCTAAAGCTTTAGACCGTTTTCACACGGACCCCCCCCCAACATACATGTGCAGGGGTGTGTGCCTGTGCGAATGCCGTAGCGGGTGTGGGGGAGGGATGGGTGGGCGCTCATGGGAATACCGTAGGCGGTCCCACGCGCCACCCACCACCCTGGACAGAGCAATGGGTGTCAATGCCGTATGCTCTGTGCGTGGAGGTGGTTGGAGGTGGGTGGGGGTCCATGGGAATGCACCCCCATGCACCACCCACACAGCATAGCACCCATACACACACACCACTGGCCTGATAGAAAAGGACCATAGTTGGTTGATGTGAAATTCATGAAGTGATTTTTTTCACTAGCATACCTAGGGCCTCCTTCTGTAAAGTTAATTGTGTACTTCTCAGTGACTTCACTGGTGCAGGGTCAAACCTATAGAGCATGCATAACTTGCTGAAAGCTGTGTGCAAAGTTGTGTACTACCTCTTCCATATTGGCCAATGCCAAGGATAGAATACTGGATGTGGCACTGGCCAGTTGTCCAATGAGTCTTGAGATATTGTTTTACTGCAACTCTACTAGCAGTTCTTCCTGATCCCATAGATTTTAAATTATTAGGTTTGGCTATACCATGTGCTGATCATGCCTGCACAAGAGGTGTGGCTTGCATCCTTGCTGACACTATGGTCACCTCAGGGGTGGGAAAGGAGGGTTACATGTAGAAACCCTCCCTCTTCCTGGATAGAACAAAACCCACTTTGCTATAAACACAGTTGGTTCCACAGATCAGCTGCTGTGTCTGACTAATTGTTAGAGAACTGCTGCCCTACACTACAGTAAGTAAGAACTCCTATAACATAGCTAACATTGGGTTGTGTTTCCAGTTCTTACTAGGCATGGGCGAACAGATCGCGGTTCGTGTTTGGCCGTTCGGTTCGGCCGCGATCGGTTCGTGTGTTCGCGTTCGGCCGTTCGGTTCGGCCGCGTTCGGTTCGTGTGTTCGTGTTCAGTCGTTCGGTCGTACCTCGCGTTCGTGTTCGCCCGTTCAGTTCGGCCGTTCGTGTGTCGGCCGTTTGTGTTCAGTTGTTCGGGCAGGTCGTACGTTTGTGTACGGCCGTTCAGTTCGTTCGCCATCGGGTTGTGCATTCGTGTTCAGTCGTTCGGTGTTCAGGTGGTTCGCGCGTTCGCGTTCGGCCGTTCGGCCCGAAAAAAACAATGTTTTTTAATATATAATTTTTTTTAATTTTTTAATTGAATTTTTTAATCAAATATTTATATCTCTATATCTACACTAATAACTAACTAACTACCTACCTATCCTAACTAATAAATGTATTCTAAATGCTATGAATAACTCCAACAAACCCTAAAGCTGAGAAAACAATAAACTCACTCTATCAGTAAACTTAAACTAAACTACTCAAAAAAAAATGTATCGGCCTAATCCTATCTATCTACCTATGAATTGAATATATGGGATGGGGGTTAGGGGGGCAATCACAAACAAGACAAGGAGGGGTACAAAACTGAAATGAAACCTAAATCAATCTATAAATTAATAATATATACTACTACTCTAATGAATCAAAAAAACAGGGGAAGGGAATGGGGAGGGAATATTCAATGGAGGGGGGAGGGAAGGAGGAAGATTGAAGATTGAACACAGGGAGGGATAAAAACAAAAAATAACAACTAAATCTATCAAAGCTAATGTAAATAAATGAGAATATGGGGGTAGATGGGTTGGATGGGTGAAATAGGAGGAGGATGGCAATGGATTGGGGAGCTGGAAAATGCTGGGTGAGGGAGCCTTCTGAAACGCCTGCTGCTCAGGAACAGTGACTAGCTCAGAAGGTATTGGGAAGGGGGGAGGCAGACAGTTTTGTTTCTTGCTGCGCCCGCCTCAAATCAGCCCCATTGGCTCCGTGCAGCCTAGCCCGTGGCCAATCATAGACTGCCAAGCCAGTGGTCTGAGGCGAAAAGAGATGGTGATTCATCAGGCTGGCTGCTACTCCAAGCCACTCTCCACCCTCCACCCCTGGTGCCTGGAAGTCTGCTCCTAGCTGAGTCAAATGACTTCCCCCTCCCTGCTACATTTGGCCTTCCAGTGACCTGACAGAAGACCATGTTTTAGCCACCCGAACACAACCGAACGCGATTCGAATTGAACGAACTGTTCGGCCATTTCGTAGTTCGGTGTTCGGTTCCGTTCGGTGTGTTCGGCCATTTCGTAGTTCGGTGTTCGGTTCGGTTCGGTGTGTTCGCCATTTCGGTGTTCGGTGTTCGGTGTTCGGTCCGTTCGGTGCGTTCGTGTTCGTGTTCGTGTTCGGTTGTCCGAACAGGCCGAGTTCGGGCCGAACACCAAACTACCGAACCGCGTTCGCCCATCCCTAGTTCTTACTACATCAGCTCTCACATACATCAGTATGGGTAGGTGATTGTAGGAAAGTCAACTGGACGAGAGGGCCCTTTTAAGGGCCATAATAGCTGCATCTGCTCAAGGCTTGTGTTCCTTAAATGGAGACTTAATAGGTAAGTGGCTTCATTAGGAACTAATAAGTGTGGCTGAGCTATACAGAACCATAACAACTAATGTAGATTAGAGAAATCTAATTAGCATTTAAGGTGGAATTTTCAAGATATAAAATTGCTTTCATAAACCTTCGACATCAAGGTTTTATGAAACAGGTTTCACAAACTTGTGGATTAAAATGTGTTTTTAATGTTTAAAGACTTATTGTGGATTTAAATAGTGCTTTAATCTGCATTTCTGCTTGTGAAGATATTAAAAGTGGTTTACTTTAAATGCAGATTAATTCTAAATCTGCAATAACACACACGTCTAAACATTAAATCTGGATTAAAATAAGAATGGTTTCAATGTGCAATAAGTACTAATCCACAATATTTGGTGCATGTTTAAAAATGTCCTCAGTCCAACAGAGAGCTCATTCACACATCTTCCTCCTCCCCCCCTTGTAAACTCATTACTTTTGCCTTAACCTGTATTTGTCTTGTCCGGTAACACTACATTCACACAAGAACTGCTGACTTCTCTACACCTCAGTGGTCTGTCCATTGCCTCAGGTAGAATAAGGGATAACCAGTGAGCAGTGGGAGAGGTAATAACGTCACACAACCCTCAAAATGTGCAGTTGGACAACTACCCTCTCTAGAAGAATGTTATGTGAATGAGCCCACCCTGAAGGAGAATTCAACATAACTTGGAGACAGCATAGCTAGAGAGGGTTTGTACTGAGGCAGGAAGGAGAGTGAGCAATCTAGGCTGAATAACCCTGAGGACTGAATAGTATTTCCCCCCTACAGAAGGCCTGTGGAAAGTGGAGGCTGAAGTCCATTCACTGCAGGATAGGTCTGCGAAACCTTGGGCTCCCTGGGCAGGATGAGGCTAAGGCACAAGAAAGCCCAGCACTATTTATGCAACTGTGCCTCTTAAGGGCAGATAGGAAATGAACTTGAAGGAGTCTGATGCTTCTTGTTGTAGTTGGTATAACATAGCTCAGGCAGGAGACTTGAGGGAAGTATGGGTGCTGCTAACTCCAGGGCTAGGATACTTTGAATTAATCAATGAGTTATTTTTAGGATACTCTTGAGGTCCTAACTTCTAGGATATTCGATAGTGGTTGTATCAAAATAGTGCAGAGTTTCACAAACAAGTTTTTTATATATCACAGGATAGCTTAGGGTGGCAACTTACACATCACGCATCCCCAGAATACAGGATATGGGGGGAGAGAATACAGGATGTGGGGAGGAAGAGTTCACCTGGAGCAGGGTTCCTTCCCCCAGCCAGGGCTGAGCAACAAGCGCTGGGCAAGGGGTGGGGACGAAGATGCAACAGTACTGTCAAAATTTGCTATTTATTTTATCATATTTCTGTGCTGCCTCCTCCTGCTCACGCATCTCAGGGAGGCTCACAACATCATACAAATCATTAATAAAATAGTTAAAACCATAAAACATTAAAAACCCTGGCAGAAGAAAAACACAAACCCCCTACCTCACCCCCACCCAACCCCTCTCCCTAGCCAAAAGTCTGACAGAACAGGGAACAGCCAGGTCTTACAACCCCAGTGAAAGGAAGCTAAGGAAGATGACACTCAGATCCCCATTGAGAGGGTATTCCACAGCCTAGGGTTGACCACCGAAAAAGCTCCATAGTTGGTGGCCACCCAACATGCCCAGGGTATCTCCAACCCTCTCCGTAGGGGTCAGTTCAAGACCTGGGGGTTAGGTGGTCTCGTAGATAAATGGGGCCCAGGCCATATAAGGCTTTATAGGTCAATACCAGCACCAGCCTGGTAGACTATAGGCAGCCAGTGCAGCACCCAGAGCACTGGTGTAATGTACTCATGTCAGCTCACTCACCTAAGCAAGCGGGTCGCTGCATTCTGCACCAGCTCCAGTCTCCAGTCTGTCATTCTGGGCAGCCCCACACAGAGCGCGTTGTAAAAATCTAGCCTAGAGGTAATGAAGGCATGAATGAGGGTGGCAAGGTCAGAACTATGGTAACCCACAACCTCCCTCCCCTCCCCGCTGGGATTGCTGGCTCACCTCTGAATCCACATACTGCCAATGTCGCTGTTCCTGCCCGGAGGTTACAAGATCATGACTTCTGGAGGGGTGGGGTGTGAAAGTGGTAGCGCTGGCAGCGTGTGAAAAATACAGGACAAAAACATGTAAACAAAGGACAGACCCTTCAAAAAACAGGACCAGTGGCCACCCCAGGATAGCCTGAAGGGCTGATAATGACAGATTCTTCCACTCTGCCACAGCCAATCTAGATGGCTCAGTATCATGGCTATCAACTTGACAGTCCATAGCATTGAGATATGTTATGGATTGGTTAATCTGTGCTTATGAAATCAGGACAGCACCAATAACAGAATATGTCTTTATTGGACGCTTGGTACACAGCTCTGCTTAATCCTTCCTGCTTCGTCTGTGTGAAAGCCTTCCACTAGAAGGCTTCCTTTTGTACATGCTTGTTTTTTGCTAGGCGTGGGACTCTGGGCAAAGTTTCGGTTTTGTTTACCTTTGGTTTTGGGTCTCATGTATTTCAATTCTTGTATCTATATCAGTTGAATCGGATCTTTTGCACTGATTTTTACATTGGATTTTTGGGCAATGGCGAAAGCTAGCTGCCTTGAATAAACCAAACCAATATTGGATTTTTAACGTTGTGGTTTTCCCATTGAAGCCAATGGGGACAAACTGCAGTGTTAAAAATCTGATATAAAAATCATTGCAAAAGATCCGATAGAACTGATACTGAATAAGAACCGAAAGTTCTGATTAATCCAAAATGACCAGTATCAGGTACTTTTGGTGTTTCCAAAACCGAAAGTCCCATCCCTAGTTCTTTCTTTGGGCTTCCTTAACTCTCTGATTTCAGTTCCACGCCTGGCCCCAAGAACATGAGCACACAGCAGAGATAGGGCACAAGACCAGTGTCTGGGACTCGGGAACAAGAAGGAAAGCAAGGTTGGAGTGTGGTCTGGTGGAGGGAAGGAACAGGGAAACCAAACAAGGCCAAGATTAAGGCTGGGACTGGAGTTAGGGGGCAAGGCTGAGAGGGAGCAAAAGAAAGAAAAAGAGAAAAAGCAAGACCATAGCATAGACAGGAGTGGGGCCAAGAACAAGGAACCCCGACAGGTAAAGGGGGAAGCATGAACTAGAGCAGAGATATGTAATCAAAAACAAAGATAAGTATTGGGCCAGCAGGGAGGGAGGGTGTTGTTCTGCCCAGCTTCCCGGTGCTACTAACAAGCCTTTTATGCTCACTGGCAGTCAACCAGAAAGCTAGGTGGTGGTGCAAGGACTGGGACAAAAAGGAGGTGGGCACTGGGCAGGCTAGGGCAGCCTCTTGTGGGGAGTGGTTGGGCCTTCATCAGGCAGAGACAGACTGGCTGCTGCTCCAGGCCAGGTCCTGCCAACCTCATTATTTTTGATATAGTGCTATAGAATGAATGGCACTTTACAAACATGTTAAGAGAAGGAGGCTGTATTGAGCTTACAATATAGGAATATAAATGTACGGGAAGGTGAGCTCTCTTCAGAGCTTAACAGATAGAAAACCCTTCACGGTTGTTCCAAATGAGCACCTTTGCTGACAAAATTACCAGAATTTACTGAAAGCACCTTCCCTTCATGCCTTGAGATGCGGTGCCTCCAGAGCACCATCAGCGTACATTAAGGGGGAGAGGGCGGGATTCATCTTCCGGCCCCAATTCAAGGTGCTGGTTCTATAAAGTCATAAATGGTCTGGACCCCACTTACCTGAGGGTACACCTCACTTCCTGGGCCGCTTCTGCGGTCGTCTGGAACTGCCCTCCTGGAGGTTTCCTGCTAGAGAGGGGTGGGGACCGACAGGTGTTCATTCTCGGTGGCTGGTCTGGTGTTGTACAATTCTCTTCCAACAAAGGTCCGCCTTAGCCTGAGCCTCCTTATATTCCACTGTCCATGTAAGACATGGCTCTTCTGCCAGGCGTTTGGTTGAGGGGAGGGTTACGGGTGCATTGGGAGGGTTTTTGTTGATCTATACCATTTGTATATGTATTGGAAATTTTAATATTTTAGTTTGATTATATATAGTTGTATATTATTGTTGTTTGTATTTTATTGTATTTTTATATGTTGTGCGCCACCTTGAGCTGCCTGAGGCAGGAGGGGCAGCATATACATTTATAAAATAAATAAAAATAAATAATAAATTTGTGGGACACTTGTCCTGCTACTCTAATGGTACTTGTTTAGTATATAAAGAAACAGTCTCAGTCTCCAGTGCTGTCAGTTAGCCAGCATTAAATGCACTGATAAATGTTTGTTTGTTTTCTAGAGTAAAAGATTATGTGAAATGCATTTCTTATATTAAAAAGAAAAATATATCTTGACTCTTGACCCATACACCTTGGTCCGCTATTTGAAATGCAAACTAATATTATCTCCCTGATGCAGATTTCTTTATTTCTCAGGGTTATGCTTGATTTGAGATCCAGATGTCAAGTGCTTGCATGGAGCCAATGACTCAGTTTTGTTTCCATGTGCTTTTCCATAAGAGCCCCTAATCAAAGCCTGATGCTTTGCCCTGTGCTAGAAAACTGCAGATTTTGGTGACAGGAGTTACAGCCCTGATCCTATGCGAATCCAACTGTTTATGACAGCTACCGTGTATGTTTCATTGAAAGGCCATGTTATGCTGTCAAATTAATAATTGTATCATAGCCGCTTCCGTTATTTGATGATATTTTTCCTACCCCTGGCAACCTTTCTATTCTACCACTATAGTGATATAGCTTTAATAGTCAAAAGTCCTCAAACTAACAAGGTCATCATATCTCTTTAGAAATGGAAGTAAAAGATAATATCCAGTAAAGAATTTTTTTTAAAGGGCTCAGGTGTTGTCTATATAAGAAGTAAATGGGAAATTAATTATGTATAGAGTTTGTAATAGACTGGGACAATAATATTCCGTCCATTGGTAGAATCATATTAAGGTTGTCTTTTTTAAAAATCTCAGTCTCTCTTAGTATTCACTGAAGAAACCTTGCATTTCTGTGCCCTCATCTATATGTGCAGAAGGAGAAGCATGGTGAATGGACCCCCCTGGTAGGTCTGTGGCATGGAAAATTAATTAACAAGGTTGGCAACAATTCATGCAATTCACATGTTAGACGTAGCCTGATATTTGCAGCTTTCCCCTACAGCCTGTCCTCAAATTCCCAAGCCACAATTGGAGTAATTTTTTATTAGTTTAAACAGAGAGAGCCAAAGAATATGGTGGTTTTTTGAGACAATCACACTTGCAAATTTTTACTTACTTTGGGACCACTCTAATAAGGTACTAATTATTGACTGTGACTTCAATGAACTGGGCAATGAAGGTCTTTAATACACAGCACCCTCACTACACACCCCATGTTATGATTGACACACACACACCCAACAATTTCCTCCCTTTGTTATCTAAAGAAGTGGTGTGTTTTTTTAGTGGTTGTGTTAGGGAAAGAAAGATCCAGTTTGAAAGTTCATATCCATTTTTTTACTACAAGGGCATTTTTTTTTTTCCTGTGGCCAACTTATATCCAGACAAACTAGAGATACACAACAGAAATGCCTCTCGATGGTAAAGTTAGATTAAGAATTCTTTGGGGCTTGGGCCAAAGTAGCACCAGTCTGAAACCCAGGACCCCTTGCATACCAGCTAGAAAGCTTAGCTATCCAGTTCCACTGCTACTGCTGCTGTGACAGACTGCCTTACAAACAACTTTCTATGCAGAGTCCTTCACCCGATGGCTGATTAAACGAATCTCCTTTCTGTAGCTCTGCTACAGCAGCACAGCTATCACAGCGGGGAAGGCATTTAGCTACACTCAGGCTTGATACACCTGGCGGCAAGAGTCCTTGCATGCAGCTGCATCCCTGCTCTGGGCAACCACATCCCCTCCTTGCCTGCTGGGACAGTGGACTTGATCAGATGTGCTGCTACCAGCAGTGCAGGAGCTGGGCTGGTGAGTACTGTCTCCGTAGCCTATGCTCCAGGACTCCTAGCTTCTCCCTGTATCCTCTTCCCTAGTTTCCACCGACACTTCCACCTGTTCCCAGACTTGGGCAGAGCGATATCCCAGGAACCTGGGTTGGATAGAAGTCTCCTGTCCCCCATTCAGGGGTCACTGGGGTTGTGTGCACACCTGTGAGCATGTGACTGCTGGCTTGGGTGACTTAATTCTTCCACTAGATGCTGTGGAAAGCATGGGATTTCCTGCTGCTCAAGTTGCTTTTCCCTCTGGCACAGAGGAGCTGGTATGAGACTGTGAAGACTGGCGAAGGCTGTCTGTGCTGCTGTTGGGGCATGGGGAAGTGGGGCTGGAACTGGAAGACACTTTCCCTTCTGCCTCAGCTGTGAATGTTCTTCTCTGAGGCACTGAAGGTACTGACTGCTCCCAGCCCCAGCTGCTGCTTATCTCCATCTGCCAGGGAAGATTGCCACAGTGCACCATTATGAGCCTTTCCTAAGGAACAGCTCTGAGGGTGAAAAAATAGTGGCAGCAGGAGAAAGAAGCAGAGGGAAGGTGGGCACTACACTAGGACAGATGTTGTGGAAGGTCTGAGCACCTCTCAGTCTAGCCAGCAACCCATGCACCCACCCCTTGACCCTGGTAACATCCACATTGACCCTGGCAAACCACTTCCTCCTGTTCTCCCCACTATTCTGCCCCAGCTGCTGCAGTCTTACCATATCCCCCCCTACCCTGGCCTCCTCGCTCCCCTGTGCCTGCTTCTGCACCCTACTTTGCCACTTCACTCCCCCTCCCCCCTCTCTGCCCCAGAAATCCCAGCCTCCCACCTTCTGGAGATGGCGGTAGGGAGTTAGTCTGTCCTCAGCACCTGGACCCAACCCAACCTAGCTACACCCCTGTGATTGTGAGAAGATGACTGATAAATCGAGGGTTTAAATCGTTGTGGCAAGCTGAAGGTGTGATTCCTTGCATATTTAAGTTTTCTTTTTAAAACAATAGTATAAATAATAATATAAGGCTTCTTTTCTGTGTTGTACATTCTCTGGAGTCTTCTACATATAACTCAAGTTGGCATGGGTAGTGCCTTCTATTGACAAGAATTATGCATATTTTCTGATAGCCCTTTGAGTAACTGACTCATACCTGTGACTAAAATAGGTACCTGCATATACTTTTTTGGGTATTCCATTTTGTTTTGTCTTGGTTTGTCTCCCCCTGCCCTTTGTCGACGCACCCCCCCAAGGAAGACGAGGACACCATCTATGGGTTTGAACGGCCGCACTCTTTATTAATATCCAAAAAAGGGGGAAGGGGTAGCCCTCCCATTCCCCCTTTAAACTGGGGTCCTAACTATTACTTGTTTCTAACTGTTAACC
Source organism: Sphenodon punctatus (assembly GCA_003113815.1). NCBI lineage: Eukaryota > Metazoa > Chordata > Lepidosauria > Sphenodontia > Sphenodontidae > Sphenodon > Sphenodon punctatus. The sequence goes on along the minus strand of QEPC01008359.1, from coordinate 1,804,368 downwards.
ACCCCCACAGGAGTTCCCGTCCTGTACCAGGCACTATCCTGTTTGTCCGGCGCCCTTCTTCTCACATCTTCGGGTTAAGTCCAGGAGAACCTCCTGTGCCCTACCTAACCAACTTCTTTAACTTACACCCTACCCCGACCACCGGGTTCCCCTGGCCGGAGCGGGTTGTTCGCACCTACCCCCTTTAGCCCTCTGGGGGCAGGGGTTTAAACAAAAAGGGTGAGGACACCGTAACCTACTGTTTGGTACTTGGTCCTCCCATACAGTGGGCCGCATAGGCCATACATAGGCTATGTATGGCCTATGCCTATCTCTTAGGGAGATGTTGCTACCCTATGTTATGCTAACCCCTTCAACTTTTACCCATTGGCCTGAACTCAGCCTACCGCCACCAGAACAGCCAGCTTTGCTTGGCTGATTCGCCGCCATAAACTCAACTTTCAAGGATTTCCACTAGGCTGCGTTTCAGGACTCCGAGATATTCGCTGCATCCAGCATCAGATAAATGGACCCCATCACTTCGGTAGAATTCATCTCTGTCATGCCTAATCTCCCTGTGGGAAATAACAAACCCCCCAGCTCACCGTAGCCAGTCACCAATTTCCCCGTTTGCCCTCTTTCTGGCCTGGTTTACCTTGCCTGGACATTAGCCCAAACGCTCCTCTGCAGCATATCTAACCAAACCAATGTGCACTCCCGGAATCGTTCCTGCACCTTTCGCAGATCAGCCTTTGCGCTCTTCATTAGCCACAGCCCCGTAAACCTGGGCAGGTTATTTTCCCCTAAATGGATTACGATCACAGCTGGTGCTGGAAATTTACCTGTCACCGCAGTCAGCATTGGAAACAATTGCTCCCACAGCATTCCGTGTCTACCTAGCCAAATCATATCTGCCCTGTTCCCTAGGCCCAGCTGGGTGCCCCACCCGCTGCATGTGGCCATCTTCCCTGCCCAACGTACAATGCTGTGGCTGACGATCCACACCACCTTCCGTCCCTGCGGGGCTGCTGCGTTTGGAAAAGAAATCAGTTATCCTGTTGCCGCATACTCCCCCGGTACCCTATTGTTCTTGGTTCAGTGTTCCTGATGTATAAGTGGTACGCAGTGGACCGCCACCTCCCTATCTCTTGTATTTGCTCCCTGGGCATTCCCATATTCGCGGCAACTGATGCTGCCCCTATCCAAAAGAAGTGGGTGGTGTAACAACTTGGGTCCAGGCCAGCTTCCTTGATGCACATGTTGAGAACTGCCCTGAACTAATATCTGGTCAATGGGGTCCCGTCCCTGTGGAGAAACAACGGGCCCTCCGTCTTCGGGCGGGACTCTAAATATTGCTGCATTGCCTCAACAGGGCAAATATGGCCATCATCCTAGGGGCACAGCCTCACTAACCACCCCTTTCTCCTTTGGTCCGTCTTTGACCTTCTTAGGTTTAACAGGAGGGTGCCTCCCTGCCAACCCACATCGTGGATCCGCAGGGCTGCACCCGATCTGTCCTCCCGGGATTGTGGGACAATCTCGCTGATCCTGAAGGCCCCGAATAGTGCCATGCAAAATGCTGCGGTAAAGAGAACCACCTCGCTGTCAGAGTGACACACAGTATGTAATGCCTGGCTGATAGCATGAAGGAGCTAAGGGGTGATAGGGGCCCTTATGTCTGCTCCCCGAGGGTACTCTGAGCCCAACTCTCCCTGAGACGGCTATAAAAAAGTCATTATCAGGAGAGGGGTGGCCTGCCAAGCGTCTTATAAAGGAAATGGCCAATATTCCCCCCCCCAGCTCGTCATCTGAGCTGGAGAGCGAACTGCTGCATGTGCCCCTCCAGGATGGGGAATCCTAGTTCCCAACCCTTCCCTGACCTGTATTCCTGGAATTCTGTGAATGCCGTTTCATACTCCTGCCTGGTTCTAGGCGCGAGGGATCCCTGCACTGCCTGATATAAGTTTATAATCTAAGACTCCACATGTCCCTCGGGAATGGCTCGGGATCCTTCATGGCATCTGGTGCCAGTTGGCAAAAATGGTCTGTCTGAAATCGAGAAAGGGCATCGGCTATGCCATTATTGATCCCGGGCATGTGTTTGGCCATGAACAAAATGTTTGCCCGTAGGCATTTAAGTACAATATGCCTGACCAGCTGCATAACCATCTCCGATTTTGACGACAGCTTGTTGATCATGTGAATGACCGCCATGTTATCACACCAGAATAGGGCCCTTCTGTTTGAAAATTCCATCTCTCACAGTTCTACTGCCACCGCTATAGGGAAGAACTCCAGGAATGTTAAGTCATGAGCCCTCTTGTTTCCCACTCCTCTGGTCATGGGGATGCGCACCATCTTTGCCTGAAGTATACCCCAAACCCATGGCCACCTGCAGCATCAGATTGTATCTGGAGCTCCACTTCCAAAAGGAGTCGCTGCCACCAGAAACTCACCCCATTATAGCCCTGGAGGAAAGCATCCCAGGTTTCAAAATTCTCCCGCATCACCCTTGTCTCCTGGACATGATGGTGCAGGGGACGGTCGCTCCCTATGTGGGTGTATAATCGGGACATGAAAGCCCTCCATGGTGTTCTGACCTGGCGTGCGAATTAAGGCTACCCATGAGGGACTGCAGCTGATTGACCGTTATCTTAGGGGCTGACGTTATTGCAACTATCATCTCTCTCAGGGCTCGAAGCCTATCCTCTGGCAATCGGGAGAGGGAGCATATGGTGTCCAACTCTATGCCCAGGTAGGTCAACCTAGTCGTTGGGCCTTCATTTTTTTCTGGTGCCAACAGAACCCCTAGCTCAGTGGCTACTTCCTGGAAGGTGTATTCTGAGCGCAAATTTCGAGGTCCCCGCCCTTTCTGCAAAGAGGAACATCCCAAGGGCATCGTTTTGTCAAAGTAAAACTTACCCTGGAACTGCATGCCGATGAGCTCGAAGTCCTCGGAATGCACTGGCAGGAGTCAGAAAGCTGACTTGATGTCACACTTTGCGAGAAGGGCCCCCTTTCCACAGGAACGCACCATTTTAAGCACGGAGTCAAATGATGCGGACCTTACTGAGCAGAGTTTGGGAAGAATCACATCATTCACCGACTCCCCTTTTGGGTGGGACAAGTGGTGAATCATGAAATACTCTCCCGTGGTCTTTTTTGGCCCTTTTGGCACTATGCACTATGGGGGATATCCGCAAGGATGTGTGAACAGAATCAGGTTTGGATGTTTGGCCGTTCAGTGGTTCTGGTTGAACTTTGAATTTGGATTTGGTAGTGGTTTCAGTCGGGCTCGATTCGATGTTTAGTTTGGTATGATCAGGAACTGAAAATGACATTTGGTTTTTGAAATAAAGGGAAAAAACTAAAAAACATATTTTCCACTATAACATTTTTGTTTATTATTAGATTTTGATGGAATTTTGAGAGAATGTACTAACAATACCAAAATTCGAAAAGGTTAAATAAAGAAAACTGATTCCAGAAGCAATTGAATGTTGTGATTTTAAGAAAAGCTCTATACACATTCATGGCTACAGCTTCTTTATCTTGCATCCAATGTTCATGAAACTTGTGCATACAATGTCCCTCCATATACTTAATACTTCTACCATTTTTTAGAAAGAGTGGAAAAAGGGTCCCAAGGGTATAAGACATTAACCAGAAAACACATTTTCAGCTGTTATATTTTGATATTCCATTCTGTTTACAGGATATTTGGAAGGAATGTATCAAATACCTTTCCTGCCATTTTAGAAAATGTACAAGAGATTTTGATAAAGGGACCCAATTATATAAGCAATTTATGTTGTCCCTGTGAAGATCATTATTCAGATGAATATCAGCATATTCAGAGCCAATCAGAGGCAGGTACCCTGTATGGCAGGGGGAGAGAAACTGTAGGAGGAAGGATGTGGAGCAACCCCAAAGACTGACAGACACATTCAATGGCCAAACACATTACTGCAAGCTTCTAGCTTTACAGGACCAATTGGTAGTGGCTTCGAGGTGGGCATAG
>QEPC01008359.1:1782401-1798304 GCA_003113815.1 Sphenodon punctatus | reverse complement strand
TTGGGGGGGGGGCAGGGCCTGTCTGGGCTTATGAGGGCCCTGTAAGGGCAGACCCTAAGACAGGCCTCTGCCCAGCTAAGGCAGTCAATCCAGGGACAGCCCCCTGCTAATACCCCTACCCCAATCCCAAGAGGGAGGGGGAAGGGATTCACTCTTTCCTTTATGGGGGTTGCTCGAGTTCCACTCCAAGTGCTCCCTATGGGCCGCTCCTCAATCCCCAGCAGGGCAATTAAAGCCCTATTATTAACCCCCGCCTCGATCCCAAGGGGGGGGGCTCCATGTGTCCCTTCTCAGGCCGCTCCTTGGGCCCAAACAGGGGAAATCCCTTCCTTAAAGGAGAGCTCACCTCCTTCCCCCTAGAGCACCTCACTTCATTCAAATTCCCCCCCGGAGTCAAGTTCATGGGGGGGGGTGTCCTGCAAACAGCCACTGCAGTAAAGGAGAGAGGGGGGTGCAGTCCGGGCCCCTTTTGGGGCCGCTCACCCACACACTGGCTCCCCAAGGTCGGGGGGGGTAAGATTTCCCCGTTCCCCACTGACCGCACCGTGTCCTGGCGTGGTCCATCAGCAAGTGGCCTGTTCTGCTCAGCTGCCTTTCCGCACACCTTTCTCCCCGCTCTGCACCCGGCCAAATGAGGCGCGTGGGCGGGGAGGCTAAAATGGCGCCCGGGAATCCCGACTCTCGCAAGAGTCTTGGGCGCTTTCAGTTGAGGGTTGCCTAGCAACCCGGCTTCCCTGCTGGCTCCCTAGTGGCCTCTCTTCACCTCCTCGCCTTCCTTGCTAGGAAGGGGAGGGGGCGCCGCCAAACCCCCACCGCTGTGAACGCTGAGGGGACTTCTTTTTACTTTGTTGTTTTGATTTCAGAGTCATTTTTGTATTTTGGGTATATCATTTTGGGCAATTGAGCATGTTTAGTAGTGCTAATATTGCTGTAGTTATGTAGCTAAAATGACCAAACTGAAAAACAACCTTCCCCCCTCAAGAAACACAACCATTAAAACTGATACCTAAAGGAGCATAAATGGATGTCACTTATTACTTGAACTGTCCATTTTTGGTTTGGGTAGTAGTATTAGATAAATGTACCTGTTTCTCATTTCAGTGCTATATGTACTGTTCCGCTACCTAAAGCAGACTTGAAAATTTTGACCTTCCAGTTCCGAGCTCTGTCATCAGAGCTACCTGAGCAACTGCCGGTCCCTTCTTTATAAATTCAGTCACATCAGAGCATGACAAATTGCTCACATTTTGTCAGCTGCTTTTTTGTTAGCATTTTGTTAGCTGCTTGTTAGAGCTTTCAATGAGCACTGCCAGTGTGGCTCAGTCAGTAACTAAGCTTTGGGGGCAGCTTAGAAAGACTATGGTTCTTGGGTTCTGTTTGATGTCCCTTTTCTGTCAGACAGCTGGCTTATAAAATGAATGCCTATTTATGTTTTGAAGTCAGAATGGACATCTGATGGAAATGGAAACAGTTAGCAGTTTGAAATCCAACTCCACAAAGCAAAAATTAAGTGGCTGAAATTGCTGGTCTGGATATATTTGCCATGGATACTCATTTCAGCTTTAGGGTGGAGTACTACAGAGTTACAACAGCACCCAGCTCTGTCACATGGCACACCACACTGTTCTTCCATGACTCTCATCTCTCAGTTTTATCTACATCTAATTAATCTGTCCTCCCACCTGGTTTCAGCTAGCCTATCGGTATCTCCTTCTAATCTGAGAATTTCTGCTTGAGCACTGGCTGAATGACATTCTATAGTGACATGAAGATTATCCTACAAGTTGAAACAGCTAGAAGCATGAACCCTTCGTATCTGCGATTCTGTAGCATAGCAAGAGGTCAATGGCTGGAAGAGCGCTACTTTGTGTCACTTGCCTGAGAAATCTCCATTGACTTGGATATCAGGCTGAGCAGCTGTGAGGGTTTAGTGAGAAGATTAAAGGAGCAGAGCTCAAACATATGAGCTAAAAGAGTGAGTTCCCAGGGCCCAGCCAGTAGCTATCTTTATTGTGTTCATGCAGCTGATAATACTTTATAATGTAGTTTAGGTGTATTTATGTGCATTGTGAGCTTAATAAAGCCAGGAAAACAGACCCGGACATAATTCTTCCTTTGAAAGTGAAACCATGTCCCTATGAATGCATAAGAGTGACTAACAGATTAGTAGATATGTGGCCTCATTATTGTTGACTTAAACTGCTGTTGATCTTTCCTGCAATAAATGGCAAGATAATTTCAATCAAATCTCTTTGCCATTCCAGTTTTGAATGAAAGTGAATTAGGTTGATAGACAACCAGTTTGAAAAATGTAGAGAGGTACTAGAACAATACTGGCCTACTTCATTTATGTTGGGAAACAATTTCAGAAACAGGTCTGGGTTGAGTTGACTATTATTTAATTTAATTTTATTTATTTATTTATTTTTTACCCTGCCCTTCCTAATAAGGCTCACAAAACACATAAAAACATATACAAGGGTGGCTTACAAAACATATACAAACATTACAAGCAACTAACTTCCTGCACCCACCCACCAACCCTTTCCCTAACCCCTCCACCCAATCCCACCCAAATCTATCCCTGTCTACCAAATGCCTGGCTAAACAAGAAGGTCCTGCTTATCTTCTGGAAGTTGACCAGACTTAGGCAGATCCCCATGGGGACGCAGTTCCATAACTGTGAGGAAGCCACCGAGAATGGTTCTCTGCATGCCCATGTTGTAAAAAGTTAACGGAAAGTTGATACTTACAAGAGGGTGCCCTTGGCCGACCTTAGAGGCCATAACAGAACATAAGGGAAGAGGTGGTCTTTCAGATACCTGGGTCCTATGCCATTTAGGACTTTATAGGTTAAAACCAGCACCTTGAATTGTGCCTGGAAAGCTATTGGCAGTCAGTGCTGACTCTGGAGCACTGGTGGAATGTGCTCCCAGTGACTCACCCCCGACAGAAGGTGACTGCTGTGCTCTGCACTAACTGCAGCTTCTGAACAGTCATCAAGGTAAGCTCCACATAGTAAATTAGAAAGGATCAGAAAGGATTTATGAGCCTTTTCATTAAATCCGCAGGGCAATGCTATAAAAAAACACCAAGCACAGGAGGTAAAATATGGTGGAAGACACTAAAAGAAAAGTAATCTTTACAGAAATTATCTCAGCCTCGCATGGTATTGGCTTTTGTTGTTTGTCTGTTTTGTTTTGTTTTGCTTTGTTTGGAGACTTTTTAATTACTGTCTTGCTGACAATAAGTAATTCTAAAAGAGACACTGAAAATTTGCAAACAAAACAGAGAGAGCATGAGCTATTCCGAAATGGAGAGGCAAAGGAGGTCCTAGAAGATAAGCCTTTCTACTGGTAGGTCTAGTAAAATCACTACTAATTTTCTTCCTATGCCTCTCCATAATAAGACATGATCCTTGCACAAACAATGGGCATTTTTATACACACGTTAAAGTTCCAGATTTTTCTATCTTCTGGGTTCACAAGTCCACACGTAAGTTCCAGATTCATTTTTCACACACACACTGCCCTGAGGCAGTTCCTGGATGCATTCTTCACACAAACACTGCCCTGAGGCAGACTAAAGTAACCACAGCTGTAAAAATGAAAGGCTGCCATGGAAACCAAGTGACCACAGCTGCCTGGAGCAAAGCAGTTTCCCAGGAGAACTTTTTACACACAAAAGTTCTACGCAGAAGTTATATGCAGAAGTTCAAAAATCTGAATGCTTAAGATCTGGGTGAGTGATTTAGACACACAGAAAGTTCAGCAAATATCCAGGAGAAATGTGTGTGTAAAAACACCCATTGTTGCTGTTGGCTGCTGCAGGGTGTGTAGTGTATGGCATATATACTTGTTACAGTTATAAATTTCCACTCTCCGTTGATGATGCTTGCTCTTTTTCTGTTGCTGCCCATGTCGCTTCCTTTAAATGCATTTGAAGATAAACTAAAGTAGAAGTAATTTTAAAAAAATAAAAATAAATAGCATGTCATTGCTTGTAGCAAGGCCTGTCACAAGCATTTGAATACTGACCATAATTGCTGCTTTTGCTTTTACTAAAACTGTAGACTAAAGTAAGCTGCAATATTTTTAAAAAAAAATAAAATAAAATAAAATAAAAATTGTAGTTCTGTGAGAAGAAAAGTAAAATTCTTGGAGCAACCCGCCCCCCCCCTCCCCAAAATCAGTGAGCAGAATAACATGCAGATTATGTATTTTTCACAGCTGTTGAATTTGGATGCTTTGAATATTTTGGCAGATAACAGGGTAGAAGATGGCAGGGTCTAAGCAGGGTCAGAAAGGGCTGTTGATTAGAAGGGGTGGTGGTGGTACTGAACAGGTCTTTTAGTTCTTCAGCCAGTTGTGTGAGAAGGATTGCTGCTGCCAAGGGGCAATTTGGATTTATTTGCCTTGCTGTTTTTTGTTTTTGTTTGTTTGTTTGTTGTGTTGGTTAGGATGAAGGGGAGCTGACCAGGGCCTGGGAGCATTGATGCTGGTCAGGGAGAAGGAGTTTCTTTTGCTGGTCTAGGGGTTTCGGGTTTGGCTGGGTGAGATGAGAGCTGCTGGTTGGGGGAAATCAGGGTTTGTGAAGGAAGGGACTGAACTGCTAGCTGGATGGGGGAAAGAGAAGATCAAGGTGTGAGAGGGTTGGGGCAGCTTTTGCTACTGTTGGGGGGGATAGAGAAGTGGGTAGACTGGGATCTGGAAAAGGTGCCAGTGATTGGAAGAACAGGCTCAGAAGAATTCAGCATTGCTGGAGCCATGTGTCTGACTTCCAGTTTCACAGACATTTTCTCCAGGATAGTTGCAGAGTTCCAATATCCATGGAAATGTCCGCATTTGCAGACACATGGAAAACACGGTGCTCACGCTACTGTGTGTGTGTCACGTGGCTTTCATTTGAAGGAAAAGACTTGAACAAACTAAGGTTTCTGCTTTTCATTCCCAATCCTCCCAAATATTAGTATATCTTTTATATAGGTGAATTAGATCATCCAGGGGACAGGAATGGTGGGTGGTCCATGGGACGCATAGCTTTTCCTAGCCCTCAGAGCAACAACAACAAGCAACAGATCAGTGGATGTCAACTTTTTGTATTCTGGAGACTTCTGTGACTTCTTGGAATCTAATGGGAAGGTTTCCACATTACATATTATGGGACACCTTTAGTTCTGTTTTACCCCCTATTTTTCAAGTGCCTAATTTTGCAGCTTAACATTCTCTTAGCATGGTTGTTTGTATTTAATATGCATGTTACATGTTTATATACGTGATACATCTATATCTCAATATAATATGGTCCCTCTAGATCTCCATCTTTAAGATGGTTGTGGTTTTAAAAAAACAATTTGTTTTTATTTATTGTTTTTATTTATTGTATTTATGTTTTATATTTATTGTCCTTTTTGACTTTTTAGAACTATTAACTGGTTTTTAGTGCTATTAAAATTCAACCCACCAACACCTCCAACTAAAGAGAATGGAGGGTGTTTGGATGAAATATATTTCCCTTGCTCATATATGGACAGACAGATACAAAGATATAGGTTAAAAACAGAAGTAATTTGGACCCGCTTTGGCCTGGGAACTGGTGGCACGTGTAAACATCCTGCCAGTTGTCGACCTGCGATTGCCCTGAGTGGTGTTGGGATCTAGTCTGGGCTGTGACCTCCGGTCAACCCCCAAGGTCGCAGCCAGGGCTGACAAGCACATCTGTGCAGTCACAGCCTTCCCGGCCCAGGCTGTGGATCACCATGGCCGGCAGCCATGACTTTGCTTCATTGGCCACCATGTTTGTCCGTCATGGTGGGGGCAGGGCACTGGAGGCACAGCTCAGGCAGGACTGGCTGCCTGCACATTCGTTGTTCTCTCAGCCATACCAGGGCTGTGTGGCCAGTGGGACAGTTCTATGGTAATGGCCATGGCAGGTCAATGCCCCTACTTGACCTGGGCTGTGTTGCCCCAGGATTTTGTGTCCCGGGGGCAGTCTGGGGAGCAGTCTTGCTGAAAGCAGGTCATTTTTTTACCTATGGAGTATAAATAAGCAAGTTGAATGCATCCAACACAGTTACATGAAACATGACACTGTGATGTTACTAAAAAGCCCAAGTTAATGTCATGTGGCATATCTTGTTTCTTGAAAAAGATTAATAAAGGACCATACCTTTACACCAACTTTTAATTTTGTGTTTAAATCAGAAGGAAATAAAAGAGAGTGGAGGAGCGGCAATGAAGATTAAGTCACCAAGTAGTTTTTGATACATGTTCTAATTATAGTTTGGTCTATAACATTTTGGGGGATGTTTACCCGATGCTCTTGATGGCTTCAGAGAGATTTGTTGTACCCTTGAATTGCTTTCTCAACAGTAAAGGGGAGAACTTCCAGATGTCACCACCACCAAACAGCAGGAACGAACATCTGCTCTCATCATAAACCTATATTAGAAACCTTTTGCTATAGGGGTCTCCCTGGTACCCCTGAGTATACGTTTGAGTGTGGGTATGGAAATGTATTACACTGAAGTATTGTCTGGACCAGATGGTTTAATTAAATGTATTTATAGCATGCTGCCTAATTTTTTAAACTTACACGAATAGATAATAAAAGAAAACATGGTTAAAAAGGGAAAGAACTACAGTTGTCACATTAATTGAGGAGAGTTGACATTAACAGAGATTATTGTTGCCTCCTTCTTATGCCATAATCTTCCGTGCACTCTTGTTTAAGGCCCTTGCTTTGGGCCTCCCTTAGTTTTTCCAGTTCCAGAAAAGCCAATGTATCCTATAATTCTGTGGTTTCACTTTCCTTGATACACCCTGCTACCGTAAGGCTGTACTCTCCTGAGCCTTCTTCTACAGTGAATTCCAAAGCTCCTGCTGGCCTGTGCTCTGAGCCATTGGCTTTGCACCTTACACTTTCAGCTCAAGCTGACTCCCACCTCTCCCCAGGTGGGGCCAATTAACTGCACCTAGGGTGTCTGGCTGCTGATCTACAAAGGGTTGCAAATTGCAAGCTCTTTGGGGTGCTCCTGCTACGGTCACCTGTATTAAAAATCAGCAGTTGCTCTTCATCTTTAGAAAAAGAAAGTGTACTCAGATGTCTTTGATGTTGAAACTGAGCTAGGAATCTTGTTCTTGTCATATTTAAAATGTTTTTCAAGCCATAAGAAAATTATATTGTGCTGCTCACCTTTAAGTATCTTCTGTAGATATTCCTGGAGGGAAAAAAAAAAGTTATTTACAGTTTCCATTTGGAGGTTGTGATATTTGACATTCCGAGCCACATTGTTATAGAAGTGTGAGAGGTGCAGGGCAAGGCCCTTTAAGGTCAGCCCACCCATCATGGTTGCCCCACCCACTAGTGCTGAGATGAGAGCAAGTGTTCCCATTCCAAAAGGAAATCCTGATCTTTCAGGAGTGCTTGTGAGTGTCTATCAGTATTTTGTCAGTTTCCGTGTTTCTGCCAGGTTTTTTGGGGGGAGGAGGGGTCCTTTTTGTCCCTTTCTGGAACTTTTTCATCATTTTCATCACTTTCTGCAACTTTTTGTCACACTTTGTTACTTTCCAGGAGTTTTCATCACTTTCCTGGACTTTTTCAGCACATTCTAGAAATTCTACATTATCTTTGCAGCAGTTTTACAGCAGTTTTATGTTCATTTCCAACACTTCCACAGTGCTTAGCCAGCACGTTTTCATTGCCACAGCTCATGGGGTGCATCTAGGGCACACACAGGGCTTGGGACTGGCCTGTAGCAGCCTGTTCAACTGGCAAAAAATAATGGAAAATGGTGAAAAGAGCAGGGAAGCTGGTAAGTTTCACCATCACACAAAGCTCAGCGAATGCCCTGCTTCCAACAAAAGCAGCACTTGCCTAGATTTCTTGTTGCATCCCTACTGCCTGCCGGTCCCCCCATAGGGGTATATGGGAGTGGAAACCCAAGGGTAGAACAATGAGCTTCCAGCTGCCAAAGAGAAAGGACACCTGTGCAGGGGCTCCTCTGCAGTGTACTCTCCAAGGTCCTGCAAGTAAAGAACCTGATACAGCGGAGAGGCTGAGATTGACTGGCTTGGGTGAGTGAGGAGTCAACGTGAGGAGACAGGAAGAATTGTTTCACGGTTCAGTAACAGAAACCCCAATTCCGGTGGTATGTAGGAGGATGGGGATGAAGGGTCAAATGTAGAACAGGTTATTGTATATACTGTTTGCACTGTTGTTGGAATAAACCAATGGCATCTGAGAGAATTTCCTCTCGTATAGTTTTCTGGACCCAATTCAAGGTGTTGGTTTTGGCCTATAAAGTCCTATACAGCTTGGGCCCTGCTTATCTGTGGGATCGTCTCACCCCCAGGGTCCTGGACTGACCCCTGTGGTCATCCAGGGGCGCCCTCCTTGGGGTTCCCCAAGTATCTCGGGTGTCGACAATGAGGAGGGTGTCTCTCTGGGTTAGGGATGAAACTCATCTCACTGGTTCTTGGTGAGAAGGGAGGGTACCCCTCATTTTGCCTCCAGATGAAACAAGAAATGTCACCTTCTCACTGAGAACCAGCGAGACTTTGAGGGGTGGGGGTCAGCGGGGCCTCTGGAGGTGAGCATGCGGCAGGGCAGGGCAAGGCAGGCTCCCTGAGCATCTCTGAAGCCTACACAGCCTCCCCGTTGGACAGGGGAGGGAGGGGGCAAGCAGGAAAGGATGAAAGGTTTACTTACCTCCCTCCAGAGTCCATGGGGAGGGGTCCCCTCCCAAACCCCCTCTGCTATGCACCACTCTGTGTGTGTGTGTGTGTGTGTGTGTGTGTTGGGTCTCAACGCTCCTCGCCATGCTGCTGGGCTTCCTGGTGCTGCAGTTTAAAAAGAAAGGGGGAAAGAGCTGGAGCATTCACAGAGCAATGCTCTGGCCCTGCGCACCCTTTTCAAAGATGGCGCCAACAGGGCAATTAGTTGTTCTGCACATGCTCAGCCCTGCATGTACCATCTTTGAAAAGGGTGCCTGCAGGGCTGAGCATGTGCAGAACAACTGTTTGACCCTGCAGCATGTCCCCCCCCCCCGCATGTCAGTGGGAGAAGATAGGAGTATATCTCTTCACACTCAAAGACTAACAATACCTCATTACGGTGGACTATTATTCAAATTTCTGCGAAATTGATAGACTGGTTGACATGAGATCCAGAGAAATAATTGAGAGAATGAAGATGCACTGCACTAGACACGAAATCCCAGACAAGCTCATGAGTGACAACAGACCACAATTTGCATCAAAAGACTTCAAAACATTTGCCCAACGGTGGGAATTCAAACACATGACCTCCTCACCAGCATACCCACAGAGTAATGGGAAGGTGGAATCTCAACTCCAATTCCCTAGCAGAGTCCAGTGCTAGCACCTTCTCCTCCTAGTCCCACACTGTAACCCACCTGGGCGAGCCTCCTGCAGAGTCACAAAGTAACAACTCTTTTCTTATTCACTCTGACTATTGTTTATTTCAAAGTAGCACTCCCCACCAACTGACTGCTTGTCAAATTCAGTCCTGGGCAACACTGCAGTCACTCTTCTCGGCCTGAGGACACTATGGTCTCCCACAGCAAACTTGAAGTTGTCGGTGTCTCTCCACTACTGAAGCTGCTTATTAACTTTGCTCAGCAGCCACTTCTATCCCCAGTGTTGCCATTTGTTTCATCCTTGCTTGCTGCACGCTGGCCTCCTGCCGGTGTTTGCGGTCCTACCAACCCCCTCCCCCCAGGTAGCTTCCACCACTCACCTGCGCCTGAACAATCTGTGCTGACACCATCCAGCCACCCTAACACCTACGGCACTTGATCTTTTTTAAGAGCTGGCAACCTCCCCGCCCTCTGTCTCTTAAAGAGACAGGGGCCCAACTAGGCAGCCTGCCTCACTAGGCTACTGCAAATCCTGTAGGGGACACTCTCATTTTCACTGTCTCAAATTTCTCTGTGAAGGGCAAGTTTGAGCCCCGGCTTGGCGAAAGGAAAAAATTATAAGAAGATGCAAATATTTGCAGTCAAGGCTATTTTGTAGTTCTGTCTCTTGGGAACGTTTCAGCCAAATGAGTTCAACTTTGCAGTACTGCTCTACCCTCTGGTGAGGCTCTCAAAGTTCAAAGCATTGGGGAGTTTGCATGTGGAGTGCAGAGCACTTTGTAAACTTGGCTGCTAAATGGAAAGATTGATGAAACCTTAGATAGGGTGACAACTTCCCCAGCCTTTCCTATGGAATCACAAAATGTCATATGTACAGTAACCATCAGCAGGGCTGCCCTTAAGTGGGGTCATGACCTAAGTCCCACAGTCAGAAGGGGCCCCACAGGGAGGTCAGGCTGGGTAGCCTCAGGTCCAGCACCCATGAGAACATGGGACGGCTGTTTTTACAGGGAAATCTCCCCCATTTGCAACTCTCAACCCCCAGGATTGTTGCTTTTTGCAGAGTCCTCATATCCCTTCCTTCACTTTGAGTAAATCACAGATCCCTGAATAGGGGGATGTGAGTATGAAAGGGAAAGAGAGAGCTTCTGTGCATGTGCATGGGAAAACCTGCACGAGCATGTGTGTATAAACATACGGCAGCTCTTTGTTTTTGCAAACAAAGAGCAGAGTCCCATTTGTTAAAGTGATGGGACTATGGAGGGCCCAGCCATGGGGGTCCCCCAGATTTTATTTTTTACACTGAGCCCTGCAAATTCTAATGTCAGCCTTGGCTATCAGTGTTACTATTGTAATACTTTTTCTGCTTATTTTGTTTTGTGTGAAGATTAAACTTAAAAAGACTCATATCTAACAGAAAAAACACTGGCAATGCTTGACCTACTTTAATAAATGGCATGGAAGTTGCGCACATGTATGCACAGGTGGTTTCCACACGGCACAGTAGGCTGGCTATCAGGATACACGTGATTTACGTGTGCATAGTTCTACGCAGTTTACGCAGGCTATGGGATCGAACCCACTATCATTCCCTCGAGTTAACATCAAATACTTTCTCAGTGCCTAGTTTTGTCAACAGTTGTGCACTAGTGCCTGGTTTTGTCAACAAATGTGAACTTGTAATGCCACTAAAGTCAACAGGATTTCATGTGCTATTTTGTAGTTGTGGGGGGGGAGCATTGGGGTCTTTCCGTAGAACTGTAGGCAGAGAGTACTTTTCTTGAGGAAGATTAAGGAAGTCTAGAGAAAGTGTGGTTGCTGTGTTAATCCAAAATGCAAGAGATGGAGACTAGGGGCGTCTTTAAACGTAACGTTGGTCGGGTGGCAAATGGGCCCAGCACATGTCTGAGCGTTGCGTGTAAGCAGCATAATGATTTGAACATTGTTTTGTCCATGTGTTAGTTTCCCAGTAAACCCGGGATGTGAACATGATTGCATTGCTAACTCAGCTCACGTGTTCCCTGTGAACACGTATGGGATGTTACGTTTAAAGATATTGAGTGGTGTGTTTGTGTCCACTTCCAGTTATCTGATCAATAGAGTACTGTGTTTTCTGGAGGGGACTCGGGACTGCTCTGCCCAGCTCCCTCCTGCCCCAGTGCCTAGCTCTATCCTCATGAAGCACATGCATTATTTCCCTCAAAGGGAACAACATAAATAAAGGTGCCAGTTGAAAGGGCGTTGTAAACTGAATTTTTCATTTGTTTGCTATGAAAGAACTCCTGAAATTACAGCCCATTGCACTGCTGTTTGCATTTTCCTCAGGGTGACAAGCTGGCAACCTCTGAAAGGGACATTAGCACCTATTCTGCAAGACAAAGCACAGAAGAAAGTGATTTCAGGGCTGCTTAGAAATCCCATCTGTAGGAGGCTGTGCCTATGTTCCGAGGAAAGGTAGGGAGGGGAACACCCCTTGCCTCAATAATTGGATGCATGTCTAAACATGGGGCACATTTGAACATGGGGTGCAACCAAAGTCATGTCAATATCCCAACACAGCTTCAGACATGTAGTTCACATGATATCTTTGTCTGCAAGCTTAAGAAAAGTAGACTTAGACTGAAACACAGGGAGCTGTGGATTATCCAAAATTGGAGGTTTTTAAGAAGAGGATGGAAAAGCATATGTCTCAGGTGGATTAGGTATGGCAGGTCCTGCAGCATAAACGAGTTTGGAATCAATGACCTTTGGGTCCTTCCAGTTCTGATTCTATGACTTGAACATGGGCATGTGATCTGTGGAAACTGTAGGTTACAGAAATCTCATCTGTCCTCCATGTCAATCTTAGGATGCTTCTTGATATCACAATTACCACCATTAGACTTCAGCAACAGTGGCACCAGTTTGCCTCCAGTTTACCCTATCTTGGGATTTTTCATGATGTCTGAACAGATCTACCATATGGTATCCCCAACATTATACGTGGCAGAAGAACCATAGGTAAATTGTGTAGTGTCTTTACCATGGATTACCTTGGTAATACCCCATGATTATTTGTTCAAACATCATAAAAAATACCACCAAATGCCTCAGTGAACTGGAGGACAAAGTAGTAGTGCTGTTGTTGGAGTCCACCGTTAGTAATTGTGGCATTGGAGGAAAGCACCTTTAGTTAAAGGCTGTTTTGATCAAGATAACACACAGCATGCAGGGTCTTATAGTATTTTGAGGCTGCTCCTCTTTATTATTTCAGTTTGAAAAAAAGAAACCTAGTAGGGATGTAACAAAACTGATGATGGAATTTTCATTTCTTCCCTCTTCATAACAATGAGAGACTTTTCACTCTTAAAAGCAACCTGTTTCTTTTCAGATTTGTCATGTATCTTTCTTGTCTAAAATTCCACCCTCTGTTTAAATTGCATGTACACGCATCGTCCTTATATAAAAGGGACAGGCCCTATTTTTAGCCCTCAAATATATACTATGCGATCCTCCCACTGCAGAAACTTCTCTTATTTTAAAGGTGCCTCCATTTTACTCCCCAGATATTGGCAGATATGAAAGTGATCGGTTGACGCCTGATGGATTAACTCAAGCTGCCAGAGTTGCACTTCTTGAGTTGCTGACTCCACTGTTATAAAGTGAAGTCTGGACGACTGATTGAAAACAAGATCTAATCTGATTTTTTGACTCCTTAACCTTTTCAGAGAGTTCCACCCTTGAATTCCAACCAGCCTGAAGAAAATCCAGATAATTACTTTGTGATAAGAAGAGCTGCATTGAAGGATTTGCCTGAGGCTCAGAACACTCAGGGTCCAATAAAACCTGACAAAGTCCATGAGCCCCTAAAGACCACTGAGACTGGATCTGCTGCAGGCTAATATGCGCAGAGGAAAGGTCAGCCAGTTGTGGAAACCCAAACAACACAGCCTGCCCTCTCAGCTCAGCAGCTGAGAAAGTCCAGAAGCCAAGTGGGAGAAAGGAGAGGATTGGTATAAATGAGAACACTGCTACCCCTGTTCTGTAAAACTTTGGTCTCTTTTGCTCTCTCTAGTCCTCTTTGCCTTCCTTATATAAGTGATGGAGTAAATCGCTGTGGGAGTAAATCACTGTCCCTATGCCTCTTGCAGCACTGTTTCCTTTTGCCTTTCAGGGTTCCCTTGTGACATTTTTATATTGGGCAGCAGGCAGGGCAGAGGCCTCGAGCTGAAGTCACAGCCTAGGAACCCTGACAGGTAGGAGGAGTTAGAGCTATGTGGTGGCAGGATATGAGAATGGCCAGGGGATGGGGGAAAGTGTCAGGTTTTCCTTGAAGAGATTTTTTATCATGCTGTGGACTGGAATCTGTGCCACTGCTCTATGATTCTGCCTCTGCTGTACATCAGTGTCCTGTCCTCCCTGCCGTGTTGGCCCTACTGTGACTTCTCCTTCCATAATGTCAGACTCTCTGCCCATGCCTTTCTCCCGGCAGCCTGTGTCCAGTCCCTGGCACATCAGTATATTTTAAAATGTGACCTGTGGATAAAAAGGTGTCCCACCCCTGGACTAAACAGAACTCTGGTGTGAACTATCTGTATTACAAAAGGGGGCTGCCCTCCCTGCACCAGTGCAGGGTGAACATGTGGCAGCTGCTGACCATAAGAGCCACTGCATCACATTTTAATATTGCCCAAAGTGGGTTAATGCTGCCCAAAGTGGGATAACATCTCGTGTGGCTTCACCTTCTGAGGAGAAGTTATGTCAAGGCTCTTGACTGTTAAAACGATTCTTAACTGCACATGAACAAATACAAAAGCCCTCAAGCTCCCTCAACAGGTGCCACTGGAAGAGGATTCATTAATAGCCTCCACCCAGTGGGTGAAGCTGTCAAGGGAAGTTAGCTATGCCCAGAGTTGCTTTTAATGATGATTCTCTTACTATGGAGTCAGATTCATTACTGATTCAGATCTTCAGTTTCCAGATTTATTATGATTCATATTTAACTCAATTAAAAACTAAAATAAAAATAAATGTGCATGCACAAGTGGCTGCTGGACTGCTCTGCACATGTGCAGCCTTTTTCAAAATGGTAGTGGCAGCATCACCACCGTTTTGGAAAAGGGCAGACAGTCTGCACATGTGCAGTGGCCATTTTGCTCATGCACAGACAGGATGCCAGTTTCTAAAATGGTGGTGATGCTGCCGACGCCATTTTGAAAAAGAGTGCGCATGCACAGAATGGTTCAGTGGCCATTTTGTGCGTGCACATTTATTTTCATTTTTATTTATTTTTAATTGATTTGAATATGAATCCATAATATGAATCCTTATTTAAATCTGGAGATTAAGGATCTGGATCTGTAATGGATCTAAATCCATAATTTCATCTGCGCGTCCACCCCTACAAGCTAAGGACTGGTTTTGGCTAGTACCAGAAGAATGAACATGGACTACCACATAGGTTACTGTCAAACTGAATACACTGCTTTAACTCTAGAAGGAAGGATAGTCTCAGAAGCTGCAGGAGGCATTGTGTACCTGTCTTCTAGGCATGCTAGACTACTCCTTACTCAAGAAGAAATGAAATCTTACCAATTGCTGTTAAATTTCTTTTAGGGGTGTGCATTTTGTTTTCATTATTATGAGTTCCCTTTTTGTTATAATAATGAAAATGACAAATAATAATAATGAAAACAAAATTGAAAATTTTTGTTTTTGAAATAAAGGGAAAGCAAAGCACTGAAAAATGTATTTCTGGCTATAACTTTTTTGGTTTTTATTCAATTCTGATGCAACTTGGGGAGCTTGTACCCCCAGGGGAGGGCAGTTGTGTGCCACATTTTGAAAAGTTTAGATAAAGGGGACTGATTTTAGAAGCAATTGAATATTGTGATTTTAAGAAAAGCTCCATACACATTCCTAGCTACATCTTTTTTAACTTCCATCCAATTTGCATGAAACCTGGGAAGATTATGTCCCTCTAATAGTGCCAAATTTCAGAGAGTGCATAGATTGTCCTGATGTTATAAGCTATTAACTTGAAAATGCATTTCCGGCTGTAACATTTTTATATTCTATCCAGCTTACAAATAATTTGGCACAAATTTATCACACACCTTACCTGTCATCACTGCCAAATTACAGGACAACTTGTTAAAGGGACCCAATTTTATACGCAATTGAAGTTGTCCCCCTGAAGACCATTATTCAGATAAATAGCAGCACATGCAGTGCCAGTCAGAAGCAGGAACGTGGCATGACAGGGGGAGGGACGTTGTAGGATGGAGGATGGGGAGCAACCAACAGACTGGCAGGCACATTCACTGGCCAATTACTGCATGCTTCCAGCTTTCCAGGACCAATTGGTGGTGACTTCGAGGTGGGCATAGGGGGTGGCCCTCAGGCAGGCATAGAAGGGACGTAACTGGGATTTTGGGGATAGCATCACAGCGATTAGGAGACATAGTTTTCACATCTAGGCTGGCCAGTTATCATCACAATCACACCCTGCAGCACTGTGACAGAGGACATGAGAGAATCTCTAT